>CM076578.1:279840849-280227970 GCA_034641835.2 Pinus albicaulis | reverse complement strand
ACCATGGTTATAACATGCTGTTAAGGACTCTAATTAATCACATTTATGTTGATGTATCCACAATTTATAAAATATAAGTGGCTATTTAATGGAAACTCAAACAATAAACAATGTAAATAGACATATATTCTAAAAATTAAGTGAATGAAATTAAACTATTTTTCTTAAATCAAATTACCATTTAAAGTAAATAGATATATTTTTATAATATGGTAAAATTTAAAATTAAGTGAATGAAATTAACGTTGTGTTTGAAATCAAATTACCATAGAAAATCACAATGTTGAGAAAATATTATAAATGGGAAAGTATAAATGTTTGAAGACACATGGATCTTAAACTTATTTGTCAAAAAATAACAAGTATTCATTCAAAATTTTGGAAAAGATCGATCTTTATTTAAAAGTTTATAATTGTGATCTTAGTTTAGTAATTTATAAACATCAACACTAAGGTCAATGGCTAAAGTTAGAGAATATTATTTAATTTTTTATTTTTTTAATGTTTAAGCATAGCATATTTATGAAAAACAAAAGTAATCTAAAACAAAGCCTATAATTAAAAAGAAAAAAACATATGAATAAAAGATAAAAAACCCTATATAGCAAAAACAACAACCTAATGGATTTTCTCTTTTATAATATGGAAAAGGAATGCAAAGGTAAGTGACCCGCCTATCCTCGAAGATTAACTTGTGATTCTAAAAAAATCTAGGTGATAATATTTTGGAGATCATATTGTTACGTCTTTTATTATTATTATAGATGATGATAATGGGATGTATATCTATTTTTTTTGTTTTTCCCTTGTAGATTTGAAAATTATTTATATATTTCATGGTCTATTTATCTAACAACCACACTTAATTGTAGTGAGCGTGAGAAGTTTTAAGGGTATAACATCAATGAATGATGTATCGTTGTTCAAATTGATCACAATAAAAGAAAATAATCGAAAAAGATAGCTTCGATTGCATCAAACATTGTTTTATTTCATTCCGTAATTTTGATTTCAAAATGTTTTTCAAATTTTGGTGTATTGAATGGATTATTTTTTTTTTTCAGAGGAAAAAAAACATCTGTATTATATTGAATAATAACAGTCCATGGACAGTACATTGGTCCTCATATAGCGGAGGAGATATATCTGAATATGCCATCATTTGATTACATCAATTCATAGTCATGAAAGGATCCTTTCAAAGAGGCATCAAAAGAATGGGGAGTATTCACTCATACCCATATTAGATAATAACATTGAAAGCCTGCAGACCTATGTCAGATAGGATACACACATATTCCTAAATCAAAATTAGCAGAGAGTCTGTTCACTGATAAACCTGTGAGATAAAAATCTTATACCCTAGCAAAGAGAACCCCGTCCTTCTGATATACTTCCAGGCTCGCTTGACAAATGGATGAGGTCATAGATGAGATATGTCAGGCTCACTTGGTCAATATTGAAACATTCTATCCATCCATGCTCGCTTGAGTAGTGTTTTTTCTCATATCCTAAGAGAACTGTATGACCCCGTAGCAACCATGAATTTGCAATAGAGCAGATTCGCTTGTATATTCTCATTCTCTTGATTAATAATCATCCATGTAGTAGCAAATTGAGCAGGCTCGCTTGTGTGGATCTTGCCCGCTTGATAATAATCCTCCAGGCTTGCTTGAAAATGGGTTAAAAGATGTAGTGTTATGAGAAAGGAACCCTATGTAAAATGTAGATCCGCCATCGTGGTCGACAGTGAAGATAATAACTGGAACGCATACAAAAATGAGAAGTAATTTCAAAAAACCAAATTTAGAACCCTGTATGATGATAGAAATCATGGGATAGGGATAGAGTTCTGGCATATAACAGGGTCCTTTCTGTAATGGATCATATGATTGCTTCCATCATCAGCTCTGACGCCCTCATTGGATAAACCATCTGCCCTGCAGTTGTTCTCTCTGATGCGCTTCCAGGAATCAGCACGGAATTGGTATGGAGCATATAGATTGATAATGTTGAATATTCCATCAGCCCCACGAAGCACCCCGGACAGTAATATGCCCCCAAAAAACTTATAAGCCCTGAACATAGCATGGGAAGGGTCCCATATGGCTATTGTACCCTCTGTTGGGCCGATAGCATCCACTGCAGAGCCGAGCCATCCCGGTATGATGCAAAAACATGTCGACAGGGCTTTCATCCTATCGTAAGGAGTTTCTTGACAGAGAAAAATAAGTGATTCTACAGATCTAATAAAATCACGAAGGAAATGAGTCTTGGAGGCATTGCCAAACCCCCGTATGTCCCATGATATTATTTGATTCATGAGGGAACTGCATCCGGGTAGCCTGCTCTAAGCGCCCTTGTGTTCCTTATGTCAGCTTCGACCATGGTGATGGGAATCTCCGTGAGATCATCATCTCCCTCAGAAAATAATGCTACTGATTTAATCTTCCCTTTGTAAGATTTTTCAGTTTTCCGGATGGAAATTTTAGGGACAGAAGATGCAGAGCCCCGATTGGAATCGAGTTTTGGGGGTCTGTCGAATACGGTAAGTGCCGCCAGATCCAAATTCGGATTTCCCAAAATGGAGTCGATATCACTACCGACCGAGTTTCTAGGCGAGTCCTGGTCGCCATATAGAGAGGGTTGGACGGCATCACCAAAGTTCCCAGCGTCCACGATGGCAGATCTGACAGTGGATGGTTCCCCCATGACCGAGGTGGAGTCGTGGAGGATGTCATGGACATTGGCAGATAGTGGAGTAGGAGAAATAGATGTCCAGTCATGCGCCTTCTCAAGGACAATGGATGAGGTGCCCCCCATTTCATGCCGAGGGTTAGTGGGAGATATGACACCGTTTGTTGTAGGACGTGGTTGCTGAGAGTAAGTGACAGGATTAGGGATAAATGGAGACATATGGTCCGATTCCGTGGGTGGGGACGAGTTGACTTGTGGCATGACGCGGATATGGGAGTGGTGGAGTGAGTGGTCTTGGGGTAAGGAATGAGAGACTCGTTTAGCGTTAGAGAGGTCCACAGTATTTGACCTTTCTTGATTAGAAGGAAGAGAAATGACCTCAGAAGGATTGGAATTACCTGGAGCATGACTGTATGAAGGATTTGCACGCGACTGGGGCCTCCTGTATGAGTTCCGATGAGCGTCCACCTCCCAAACCGAATTACGTCGATGAGACAATGGTCGAAAAGGGCATTGTTCTTTGAGATGGCCCGTTTTATGACAGACTAGACATCGAAAGGGGACTCCCCAGTAGTCCACACGTTTTAGGTGTCGCCTCTCACCCCAACGAAGGTCCACATCCCCAATGAGACCCCCTCCGTATTCCACTTCAACTAGTAACCATGCGACTCTTTTGTCAGGAGAGCCCATAATACTCGGGTCAATATATTTAGTACTCCTGATGGTATCCCCTATGGAAGCCAAAGCTTTGAGAGTCCAGAATTCAAGGGGAAAGCCTGGCAATTTGACCCATATAATCTTACTTCTTGGAGCCTCCATGACTGGATTAAAACCAAGAAACCATGGAATCAGCTGGAGAAAACTTCTGCCTCTAACCCACATCCGAGAAATGATCTTGTACATGTCATTATCATCCATGAAGTGGACACTAAACCAACCATTTAAAAGCATAATGATCTTGGGAGCATATCCTATAATAGGAAACCACTGAGTTTTAATCCATCCCACCGTGTCCATCTCACCAGCATCAGGAAACATCCAGCGACCTATAATCGCCCGCCGCTCCAGACTAGTAACACGAACACAGAGGTCTTCATAATCCAGATTTACGACCCTGATATCCATGTTATGCTTGAATGGATGGAGTTTCTTGCCAGTCCGGCGACGATTCCTTTTAGCCCGCCCCTTACAGTGATGATAATTTTGTGGGAGAAACATAGATGCCTGTATTAACTGGTCATCAATCGGGTCGGTGCCACCTTCCTTGTGCGCCAAATGATTTGAGAGCTTTGATGGATCAGGTTCCAATACATCCATGGCGTGGAGACGGAAAGGATTAATTTGGATAAGATGTGAGACGGTGCAATCAAGGCCAATTCCGTCAGCAACCACCGCCAGATGTCCTAGTAACTCCAGAGTGGGAACCTTGGGTAGAACAAAATCGACCGTTGTTCTTAGGATAGCCGAATATGGTCACAGCCGAAATTAATTCCATATCTACGGACTCTATGATATGAAATATATAATACTGTCGACCTGATCGAGGAAAGGTCAGGCCGAAGATAGTGGCCATCCCAATATCCATAATTAATGGGAATGTACATTTGCCAATAACTATCATAACAGGACCGCCAATCTATTTAAAATTTGTCATAATGTCCCAGCAGTAGTTTAAAGTTTAACTTGACGTCTTGTCTGTGGAATTAATAACCCAGACCCGTCGTCGGGCATTCAAATTTTCCAGCCCAGCCAGATGACCATCCCAATGACCGTTGTGAGCGAACTCCCGCAATCCTGATGATCTCCAGACAATCATCAAAAACGGCGCAATATGGATGCAAGCCTGGACACCTCAATAACCAAGCAATATCCTGTAGTGGATTCCTCTGAAATCAAACACACAGAGGTAGGAATAATAGCCACCAACAACCAAACAAATATCGCCGAATGGTTTCCAGCTTAGATAACTATCAAAAGCCGCCAGAGACTTCCAGCTTGATTCGAATGTCCAAAAACACCATAAGCCACAACAACTGTGCCCATTGGGATCCAGCAAATACCCCAAAACCATGCGTCGTATCATAAAACTATAGCATCCATGGTTCAGATATAATCTTCAGAAGAGTGCAAATACCCCTTCAGCCCTGATTAGAATCTATTCCACAAGAAATCACCGAGACAGACGACACAGGATCCGGAACCTGCGCAAAAGACCAACAGGTAACAACAGCCCGGATATAAGAGTAGTAGCCACCAATAGCCGACTAATTGTCATCAAATGGGTACCAGCATAGACAAATATACAAAAGTAGCCACCAAAACTAAACATCAGGATGTCGATAATGGGTACCAGCTAAATATATTCATCGACAACCACCAGAAGCATCAACAACTGTCCCATTGGGTACCAGCCAAAACAACCTTACATCCCGCCGAGCGATGTATGAAAACTCTTGCAGCCGATTCTGCTCTGTCCTCGGCCGGATTCTAGATGGCCCGCCTACAGACCCTCTGCCACCTCCTAGATGGCTCTGGAGCCGATTGAATGGATTATTACTATCAATATATCTTTGATTAAACATTGTTTTGGAAATCTTCTTAATTTTCATCATCTTACAATGTGTTACTTTCAAATAGGTTGATTGCGATCAAACTTTGTTTTATTACATTCCAGAAATTTTGATTTTAAAACGTTTTCAAATTTTGGTGTATTGAATGGATTATTACTATCAATATATCTTTGATTAAACGTTGTTTTGGAAATCTTCTTAATTTTTTCATTTTACAATGTGTTACTTTCAAAAGAACTTCTTATTATAGGACAAGTTTGTGAATTGTACTATAAATGAACATTATCATTTATATTTATGTATATTTCATTAAAAAAAAATTGATCTAAAAATAATTTTTCTAAACAATAAAATTTTAGAAATTCATTTGTTCGTTTTTGTGATAGTTGTTTTAGTGAAAGAGTATAGTTTAGAAATCAAATATTTTTCATCCTCTCCAATTTGTTCATGACTCTGAAAACCATATTTACTCTCTTTTCCTGAATATCAAGAAAATCTATAGCCACCTAAATTGATCCTTTGTTAAATACTGTTTTGGAATCATCTTTTTAAATACGGAACTCGATATTTTCTTTAAAAGAAAAATGTAAAACATGGAAGACACGAAGACCAGCATGTATTGTCTCTATGACAAAAAAACATGTCTTCATGCTCGGGGATGACTAGAATTTCATTAAAATATACATCATAAAATCAAAAAATAACTTCATGTAAATTGGAGGCCCTTGTAATTTCTACATTGTCTTCTATAATATTGTGCAGAGTAGTGCTTGTCACGTCATAAACTTCATCAAGGACCAAGAAAATTCCTTTTAGTGGTTGTTCCTCCGCTAATGCAAGCTATAATAAATCTATCAAAAAAAAACCTATATGTAAAAAAAAAAAATAATTGGGAACATTCTTCATTGCTAGAGAGAAAAACATCTTTAAAGATAGAGAGAAGATATTCGAAATATTGGATGATTTCTTGATTAGCGGATTGATTATTTAAAGAAAACTATAAATACTTTGCAGTTGTGTTTATTTTAAATAAATAAATATATTTAATTATATATATTTTATTTTTTTGGAGAGAAAATTTTTATTGTATTTATTTTTAATGTAAATTACAAAGAAAATTAATGGATGAATAAATCATTAAGTGATGATTTACTAGTTTATTTTTTAATTTTATCTATAGTTTTATTTATTTTAGTAAGAGTAGTTTTAATAAGGTTATAATTTTAACTCAAAGAAAACGTTATAGTGTTATTGAGAAAATAATTAGTCAATTTGAATGACCATTTGTGTTTGTCTATTTTAACAAGTAAAACTTTCTAGATCACCTGTCAAGGATCCAATCTCAAATATTTAATCTCATGGATACTTAGTATCATGTTTTCTTTTTAAATTTTGAATGACTCTAGATACTTTATATCTTTTCAGTTTAATATGCAGTTTCTATGGACATAGTCGTGTAAAGTTAGCAGCTACTAAGCGTAAAAAACAATACCAATTCTGGTTAGCATTTAACTTTTTGAGGTGGCCAACAGGCCTGGCTTCATGTGGGCATGTTGAGGCACTCAAATTTTTGATGTAATTTGTTTGCTGCAACTTGCCCTTATAATAGAAAATGGCTAGGCACTATGGAATTTACAAAAAAAAAATGATATTATTTGTTAAATCTATGGTTCGCAATAAGTTTTTATTTTAACCAGTCTCAAATAAGAAGTGCTCTCCATAGCACCACCTTTTCATCCAGTAAAGATAAGTATTAATTGCAATTAAAAAGTGATAACTTTGGAAAGTTGTTTTTAAGTTTATGACATTATTAAATATTAGATAATTTTTGGTAGTAAACTCATGAAGGTTATATTTTTTTAATTGTCAATCAATGAATTTTCGTCTAACATTTATTTAGCTAGTGCAGTTGACGAGTCTAGTGATTTACTAGAATGTTTTTAGGATATTTTAATTAGAAAAGTTAAAGGAAAAGAATGATAATCATAATAATACACCATACACATTTTCTATATCCCAAAAATTATCTTTAACCATGGAAACTTGTTTGAATAGATAACTATAATCATGAGAGCTAGTCAAGCTCCAAGGATGAAGACTTTTTCTTTTGAATATGCTGGTTTCGAAATTCTAGAGTTGTCCAAATTAGAAAGAGTAAATTAAAGTGATTTGTTGATTTACAATGGTTTGTTGATTCATTATTTTCTATTCATCATCCTTTTTAACATTTCCTTCCAACATCTTGGAGAATGATATTCATAGAATTCACACAATAATTTGTTCTCCACATCTTGACAAAAAGATATGATACACCCTAAATTGCATTCAAAAATCTAAAATTAATATATGACATGTAAATATTATTATATGAGTTATTTATTTTCCATTTAGTAGAAGGAATTATATTTCTCAATTTAGAGGTGATAGATATTTGGGTCTCCATTGTTAATTATTTTCAATATTTGTATTTCCATAATAATTTATTAATTTTTTCCATAAACATTGGAATGCCATTAGAGAAATACTCTAATTTTAATTTCCATAGATGGAAAGTAAATATATAAGTGGATCTAATGGAAAAATATATATAGAGAAATTAAAAGGAAGTGACTCAACACGTAGAGATCCAATTAAGGAAGTGGAATGGTTGAGAAGAGATGGGAAATCCAAAGTTATGATTAACACTAATCTCGTATATACATAGTTATAAAATGTAGATTTGAATCAATCATCCAAGGAAATTTAGTATTAATTGAATAGACTATTATAAGTAAAAGAAATAAATGCAAAGCTTTCTCTAAATCTTTAATTATTTGGTTTTAATATGTTATGTAGAATTACCATGTCTATTCACCTAAAAAATATGATATCTACTCTTAACTAGCTATAAATGATAAGGGTATGATACATGAACAAAGTTCTAAATCCATTCTATTAAATAGTATTCTATCTAAATAAAATAGTGTTATTTTGATTCTAACCTAGTTTCCTTTTCAAGTCCTTAAGATATGAGTTTTACACTCTTAGATAAAACAGGGGATACATTGCAAGAGATGCATAACATGATGGTTAATATAATATGGTATTCTACTCAAGAAGCAATCCTAATAATTCAACTAGAGGAAATAGGGATATAGATGTTAGGTTTTCCATTACACCAAACCCCACAAGCTTTATTAAACTTCCAAACCATTATCATACCTTTTCTTTAAATGGTTGTAGGGTGGATTCCAGAGTCGCGGTTAGTCCACGTTGTTGTAAATTTGTAGACAGTTATAGGATGGGGAACTATGCCAAATCCTATAAGTAAGTTTTTAATTTAAATTGGATGACCAATGCATTAAACCTTTAAAAAGTTGTAATTTGTAGATATTTTTGAGAAAAATAAAGGGTTGATTTCCATTTCTAACAAAATAAATTAAGAATATATATATAATAGTGTTGGAAATACTGAGAGGGGGGGGCGGGTGAATCAGTATTCCTTTCAATTAGAGAATTAGTTAATCTTCAATTATTATTACTGTTTGTACAATGATAGCAGCAAACAAGAGGAACACAAATGCACACAGCTTTTAAGGTGGAAACCCACTGCGGGACAAAAACCACCTAATGCTTTTCTAATAATTCTTTAATATTCAACTCGAATTGAAAATAAAGCTCCAACTTCCTAGAATCTAGAAAAGCATTCTTCTCTAGCTCCCACTGGATGGACGCTCCAAAGCCCAATATTCTACAGTAGTGAACTAAACGGATGCCCCAACACCCAATGAGCTACAACTCACCCTACCACCAACCTACCACCCTATAGAAGAATAAAAGAAGAATGGACTCTCGTACCAGGGAAAATGGTCCAATTTACAATGATATAGAATGATGCAGAAGAAGAAGATATACTAGACCATAACCCCAACTATGACACAACCACCTAATGATGATCCTACACCTCCCAACACTGCCTCTTCAACCATTGGCAAATAGACACTAGTACAATTTGTACAATAATGTATTTACAATGACTAAGTACAATGATACCTTTACAATGATTGTATGTAGTGCTGCCCACTTGAAGACTTCATATGATGAAATTCTTGTTGTTGTTATGCACCTTGGTTGCTGCTCTTGTCATTCTACCCTCTACTGCACCTTGCTTTGCTTTGCTGCCATATAAATTTTAGTCCTTCGCAATCCTTGACAACACATGATATAGCTTTTTCTTGCCCTCTAGGAGCTCCATACTGAATCTAGTGTATCTCTGTTATTTCAGATCCTCAATATTTGATTTTCGGTCATATAGTAGTCCTTTGAGTCGTATTTCCAATGCCATAGATATGACCCAATTTGGATTCATCAAGGGAGAGTTATACCCAATCTCTCACAATTCCCTAATTATGGATTATTTTAGTAGATCACACTTGTACGGCATGCCACATGTCCTTGTTTCTTCATTTGGCTCTAAATTTGATAGAGTGAAAATTAAAGAATGTGCACTATCAGCCACTTTTGACGAAATTCCAATCCGATACTTAGAGAGAGAGTTATGACATATTTACCAAGGTCACTTCTTTGAGATGAATTTCAGGAGCCTGTAAAAACCTTGACTTCCATAGATCATATCTCCAAAAATATTTCACACCTTGATATGAAATTTTTACAGAAGCTTCCTCAGGATTTCGACTTCGCCTCATAAATATTTTTGCTCCTGAACCTTCTTATAAAAAACGTTATAGCACAAATTTCAGAATGACCTGTTTCAGATCGCGAAATCCCTTGCCTAAGGAGGAAATGAAGATCACAATTTACATAAATGCTTAGGTTGAGAGGGGCTTCAACAAGTGAACATGGGAGGGATTTTAGGAGCTTAAAAAATATTAATTATGACTTTTCAATGAACCGTGCCCCAACCCCATGGGGTTTTATACCACTAACTGGGGGTACAAACTTCAAACATGGATATTTCTCAAACTGTGGAGAATTACATGGCGTGCCATATATCAACGGAAACATCTCGACAAGTAAAAAGAATCAAAAGCATTATTGACCTAGAATATATTAACTTGTTAGGTCAAAATTCCCATGAAATATTGGGTTAGCCCCTGGTGCTTCTTGGGTTGACATCAATGACAATCGCTGATCAAAAATCTCCCCTTTTCACATTGATGGCAACACAAGTACTCCCCCTGCGATCATGACACCTTTTCCTACAACGTTATCTCCCCCTTTGAAATCAATGGGAAAGGGTAACTCCCACTAAAACATAACCATCCCGTGGACCTGTACACACTTCTACTCCCCCTGACACACAATCGTCCTGCAGACTTGCAATCTACTTCCACTCCTCCTTTATATTCTGAAAAAGGAAAATCTAATGAGAACTTGGGAGAATCCCAAGCTTCTAGCGAAAATATTCCAATACTAGTGAATATTTAATATGTGATTCTTTTGGTGCTGCTTGGAATCTTACTACTTGTCCAACTTCTTGCATAACATCTGGTCAGGAGGCTGTTACATATAGAAGAATACTAATCATAGATCTGTACAAACTTTGATCCACATCCTTAGATGAGTCATCTATGCTCAATTTGCAACCTATTACCATTGGAGTAAGGATTGGTTTGCAATATTCCATGTTAAATTTCCTGAGCATTTCCTTGATGTACTTGACTTGACATATAAGTATTTCTTTCTCTTGCTGAGATATTTGAAGCCCTAAGAAGTATGTGAGCTCACCAAGTAAAGACATTTCGAAATCTCTTTGCACCTTTTTAGCAAACTTCTTACTTAGTCAATCATCATTTCTACCAATTATTGTATCATCCTCTTTAGCTATGAGACATGCTTTAGTTGCTTCATCCAGAACATATATGTCGTTTGGAGCTCAACTTGTTGTAGCCACAACTTCACCATACATGCCTTTCCTGATTTCACATTTCGTGGAGTTCAATAATATTGTGTGTCCTTGATCACACATTTGTCCAACACTGAGCAGATTGTGATTCATGTTTTCAACCAATAGAACATTCTTGTATAGAGCATCTTTGCTTCCGTGAGTGACAGTCCCTGATCCTATAAAATTTGAATATCCATTATTTCCAAAGGACATGGTTCCATCCTTCTTCTCTTTCATAGATACAAATTTATTTCTATCTCCAGTCATATGCATTGAGCAAACACTATCAACATACCACACATCTTTGTTCTTTTGAGCCTTGAAAGCGAGAGCACAATTATCATTCTTCTTCTTCTTCCATGTTTTTTCATTCTATGGCTTTGAAGATTATTCTGGAGGATTTTCAAGTTTGCAGTCTTTGGCTATGTGTCCAAGGTTCCGACAATTGTAAATTTATTTCTTAAATGTTCAAATCTATTAATGTTTCGCTGAGCCCTGGTCGGTTCATATTTGATAGATCTCCTGGAATTGTCTTGGTTCCTAGGGTACGTGCAAAATTCTATGGCTTTATGACCAAATTTTCCACATGAATAATAGTAGCCAGAAAAAATATGTTGGTACCTGGATGAAAATTTTCGTCGAGGAATTATCTTCCAAGGTTGTTCTTACGAATCTTGTCCAATGAAGTCTACATGCATGTCAGATCTCATAGGTTCATTGTATTTTTTTGTAGAAGGTCCTGCTTCTTCTTCTTTGTAACTGATTCCAGTTTTTTCGTTGTAAGATCATTGATTGTTGATGAGTTCTTCCAATGCCCTTGAGCTGTTGTCATAGTTTTGGATATTTTTTCCTTTCTTCAGTTCCTCATGCAGCGAAACCACTTCAGCTTCTCATTCTTCCCTTTCTTGGTTGCTTTCTTCAAACTTCTTTTGAAGTGACTCTTCAATGCATTTGTGTTCTTCAACTTCAATTTTGAGACCTTGAACTTGTTCTTCAAGAGTTTTGGAATAGATCTTCTCTGCCTTGAGATCTTTTATAAGCTTGATTGCTTCCTCATAAAATTCTTCTATGGTCCATCCTTCTTCTTCGTTGTTTGATACCTCTGGTTTATTGTGCTTCGGTTTATTGTGCTTGCCCATAAACAATACTCTCTCATTAGCTTCTTCTTCACTGTCATTCTCTTCATCGGATGATGAGCTATCTTCTTTAGAGAGAAAGTTCCTTTTGGATCCTTGCTTGTTGAATTTATTAAAGCCTTTCTTTCCTTTTGAGTTGCCATTACTTCTGTTTGGAAATTTTGCTGCAAAATGCACAACCTCATTACAGCTGAAACATATCAATGGAAGTTTACCTTTTAATTTTCCCTTACCAATTTTTAGTTTTCTCGTGAATAAAGCATATTATTCATCTGAAAGACCTTCTTCATCATCTCCATTTTCCTCATACTTGTAGGTGCATGTATTTTTAATTGAAGGTTGTTTATACTTATTGGTTTTCTTAGATGCAATGAACGTAGTTTCTAGATGCGAAGTACCCTCTTCTTCATCAAGTCTCATTTCATATGCTATGAGAAATCCATGTAATTCCTCTTTTTTGAGTTTGTCCAGATTTTCATTGTATTATAAGACCGATACCTTTGGGTTGAATCTCCCTAGTAACGTTCTAAGAATCTTCCGTATAATAGTATTCTCATCAACTGGCTCTCCCAATCCTTTTAGAGTATTGGTTATTTCATCAACGTATTGGAAGTATGCAACAATGTTGCAATCTTCTTTCATTCTGAGTTGCTCAGATTTTGCTCTATAGATTTGAAGCTTTGCTTCTTTGACATTTGATTCACCTGCATATATATTCTCAAGTTTGTCCCATACATTTTTGGCAGTTTTACAACCCAACAACTTATGATAAGTAGATTCAATAAGTCCACTGATAATAATATTCTTTGCTTTTACATCATTTAAGTTGATGTAAATCCATTTTAAACAGTTTCCCATACTTCGTAACCTTGCGCCAAGAGATAGACCTCCATTCTTCCTTTCCAGAGTGCACAATTATTTTCATTGAATAGAGGTACACCATTCTTGGTATGCTCCATGACCTCCTTGTAGCTATTAAACTGCTATTGAAGAAACCAAGCTCTGATACTAATTGTTGGAAATACTGAGAGGGGGGGGGGGGGGGGTAACTCAATATTCCTTTCAATTAGAGCATTAGTTAATCTTCAATTATTATCAGTGTTTGTACAATGCTAGCAGCAAACAAGAGGAACACAAATGCACACAGTTTTTAAGGTGGAAACCCACTCCGGGACAAAAATGACCTAATTCTTTTCTAATAATTCTTTAATATTCAACTCCAGTTGAAAATAAAGCTCCAACTTCCTAGAATCTAGAAAAGCATTCTTCTCTAGCTCCTACTGGATGGATGTTTGAATGCCCGAGATTCTACAGTAGTCAACTAAATGGATACCCCAACACCCAATGAGCTACAACTCACCCTAGCACTACCATACCACCATATAGAAGAATAAAAGAAGAATGGACTCCCGTACTAGGGAAAATGGTCCACTTTAATATGATATAGAATGATGCAGAAGAAGAAGATATAATAGACCATAACCCGAACTTTGACACAACCACCTAATGATGATCCTAGACCTCCCAACACTACCTTTTCAACCCTTGGTAGATAGACACTAGTAAAATTTGTACAATAATGTATTTATAATGACTAAGTACAATGATACCTTTACAATTATTGTATGTAGTGCTGCCCACTTGAAGACTTCATATGATGAACTTCTTGCTACTGTTATGCACCTTGGTTCTTGCTCTTGTCATGCTACCCTCTGTTGCACCTTATTTTTTTTTGGTGCCATAGAAATTCTGGTCCTTTGCAACCCTTGACAATGCATGATCTAGCTTTTTCTTGCCTTCTAGGAGCTCGATATTGAATATGGTGTATCTTTGTTATTTAAAATCCTCAATATCTTATTTTCAGTATTGTATTAGTCCTCTGAATCATCATTCCAACGCCATATGGCTGACCCAATTTGGATTCTTCAAAAAATAGTTATACCCAATCTCTCACAATGCCCTAATTATGGATTGTTTCAGAAGAGCGCATTTGTACGGCATGCCACGTGTCACTGCTTCTTCATTTGGCTCTAAAATTGATGGAGTGAAAATTAAAAACTGTGCAATATCTGCCACTTTTTACGGAATTCCAATCTGATACATAGAGAGAGAATTATTACGAATTTACCAGGGTCACTTCTTTGAGATGAATTTCAGAAGCCTGCAAAACCCCTGACTTCCACAGATCATATCTCCAAAAGTGTTGCGCACCTTGATCAAAAATATTTACAGCAACTTCCTTAGGATTTCTGCTTGGCCTCATATAATTTTTAGCTTCTGAACCTTCGTATCAAAAACGTCAGAGTGCAAATGCCACGATAACCTGTTTCAGATCGTGAAATCCCTTACCTAAGGAGGAAATGAAGATCACAATTTATATAAATGCTTAGGCTGAGAGGGGCTTTAGCAAGTGAACGTGGGAGAGATTTTAGGAGCTTAAAAAATATTAATTATGACTTTTCAATGACCCATGCCCCAACCCCATGGGGCTTTAGCCCACTAACTTGGGGTACAAACTTCAAACACGAATATCTCTCAAACCGTGAAGAATTACATGGCGTGCCATATATCAACAGAAACATATCGACAAGTAGAAACCATAAAAAGCATTATTGACCCAAAATATATTAATTTGGTAGGTTAAAATTCCCATGCAATATTGGTTTAGCCCCTGCTGCTGCTTGGGTTGACATCAATGACAATCGTTGATCAACAAATAGTTGAACATTTATATTGAACATTTAACTTATCATATACAGTAGATTTGTGTAGAATATTTCTATAACACAAAAATCCGTATCGAAGAGGTGACAAAGGGAAACAAATTAAATATTTAGAGGAACTAATTAATACAAATTGTTTAGTTACTTAATCTCTTTTAATAATTGTATCTTTATAGGGGATTTCAGGGAGATTGACATTCAATATAGACTTGACCAAACTCCTATATTACCTTGAACATGTGTAAAAATAAATATGTGAAACGTTATTGAATAACAAGGAAAACTCACATAGATACATATTAAACACGTTACTCAGAATCAATCGAGAATCCCTTAATTATCTTCAAAAATAGCTTAGAACATTAAAATCATTTCATTCAATTATCACAAGGGTTCAACCTTGTTTCCTTCAAAATACCAAATATTTATAGACTCTAACTCAAAAATATCTTAAAACAAAATTTATTACAAAATGAAATATTACCCAAACTGATTTGGATATTTACAAAAATAACATCGAAAAATAGCTATTCTAAACTAATTTAGACAATTATTACACATTTCAGGATTGTTGTTTGATGATTGCTGCTTGAAATTGAATTTTTTATTTTCTGCCCCTACTTTAATGCATTTTTTCTCTTGGTTTCTTCGTCTTGTGGTCACAAACATTTTTTCATTCGATCTCATTTTATGAGCTCTAGTAATTTTTCCCTCATTTTGGATAGAAAATTTACTTAACTTCCTGTATGACTCATCAACCTCTATATATTTTTCAAAAGTCATCCTCTTTAAAAATAAATGTTGAATTTCATGTTTAATAAACAAATCATGTTCTAAGCCCTTGATTAAAGCTTTTCCACTAATTATCCCTCACTTTGGAAAACTTGGTTTTATCTGTTGTTATCTCCTGTAGCTTGTGTTGACAATTTTCTAGTCAGATAAATTAGCCACTAGAATCTCATAAATCTGGGAGTCCATTTTGGTGAAGAGCATTAAATTTTCTATAGAGTTTCCTAAAATTCATTTCTAAGTTTTGACATTTTTTCTCGAGATGTAACATTAAATTCCATTTTTGTCAAAATTTTCCTTGATTCTAGGACTACATATCTCATGTCTTCAATTCCGAATTATTCAAGCTCTTCTTTTGTTTTAGATTTTAGGACTTTAATTATCCTGGCATGTTCTCTTAGTTTGTGATCTAGATATTCTTTAATTTATACTACTACTTCCTTGTACCTCTGCAACAAATCTTCCTGCTCAAAAATAAATCCAGTGGATGGCCATAATTCGGTTATATGTAAATTAATATCAATCAAGATCTTTTCTTTGGCCTAAGATAAATTTTGTGCAATCAATGATTTATTTTCATAAATTTATAATTTCTTAGTAAACTTAAACTTATTTTGTATTTAAGCTAAATAGGCATTATCATTTTTAATTTTAGTTTCTTGATCCTTATCAAGCTCTACTCTAAGCTTTTGAAACTCCATATCTTTCAAGGATATATCTCCCATGGATTTTCATTATTTCTCTGCTCAATTTTAACCAATCGGATCTGTCTCTAGTGTGACCAATGTTGCTATAGATTCCTTGCTTTAGAAGTAAATGTTGTCGCAATGAGTTTCCACTCTCTTTCTTTAATAAACTCTTCCATTTATGCTTACATTTTATGAATTTGTATGTTTTGCTAAAAAATCATCTTAAGCATGTTTTATTTTTCATTATCTAACTGATTGACTTTTTGGGCTTGTGGATGCTTAGAATTGTTTCCTTAATGCTTTAATACAGTCATTCCTATTCTTTTCTATTTCTTTTGTTGCTTTTACATCTTTAGGATCAAGCCATAATTTCAAAACTAAGCTTCAAGTTCCTTGATTATGGTATCCTTAGCTAAAGAATAAGTTTTTCTAACTTTAACTGAGAATGAATGTTATTTAATTATGCTTCTAGCTTAGAAGTTGCCATCGAAGAACTTGTCAAGGATGCATAAATCATATCCCATGTTTTCTTATGTAGATCAATTTGATCTAATATAGGATCAATCTATTTGGTGTCAAAGGAAAAAAATGAATTTTTATAGCCTTCAAAATTTTTATGTACTGAGACCTCTGGTTCTAAAAATTCCAATTGAAATTGTCCCTTCTCATTGTCCAATGCTAAAAATATCCCGGTTTTTTTTGTAGAAGTTTGTTTCCTAAATTATGAATATGTAGAAGTATTTAGTGCCTCATTTTTCTTATTCATTTCTAGAAATTTTGAAAATATACTTTTCTTCTTTGAAGAACGGGAAGAAGTATGAGGAGAATTTATTATGGTTTCTTCAATTTTTTGCAATGAAAATGGTGACTCTCCTATAAGAACAATTGTAGAAGGTCCTTCGGAATTATGAACTTCTGAGGATTCTTCCTCCTCATTTGTTGTTGTCTTCCTTATTTTCATTACCTTTAAATTTGTTTTCTGCAAATATGGTTATTGAGTTTCCCTTGGCCTTTTTAACTCTTGTTTTATAGTATTTGGAGTCTCTAACACTATCTAACTCGATATTATTTCCTCAACTTCCTGTAAAGTGTTTTCCTCCTAATCTTCTCTATTGTAAAATTTCTCAATCTCTTGTTTAGCTATATGAAGATAAAGTGTTGTTTTTTGTGAAACTGTAACTGGTGATATAATTCCCAATGGGTCATAAGACCAAATGAAACTCGATTTGAACTTCGTTTGTTTCAATATATCATCCAAATCTCTATCTACATCTCTTGTGTTGTCTATGAATGGGCCAGCCCCTACTTTTCAATTTGAATTGAGCTTTCTGTTTTATAGAAAAAAAATGAACATCATCTAGATTCATCATTTTTCTAATATACTTAAGAGAAAAAAAATATCATTGGGAGGAAGATAGGAAATTTGTATGGTTTAATTTTACATCCATAAATCCTAATTTCTGTAAAATTCCGGTATAAAAACTAGTCTCCAACCTTTCACTCTTCACTAAGATGTAATTTTTTTTAAAATTTCATGAGAAATTCTGGGAACATCGCTTTTTAATAAAAAAAATTCTACATATAGGAATTGATTGAAAAAATCACTAAAGGAGAACTCTTCAAAATATTTTCTCACTAGTGAAGTCCAATGAATAACTAACTGTGGTTTGCGTGTAATATCCAAAATCTGCAAAGGCAATTTAAATTACTCTGACTAATGGTATAGAAAAATATAAACCATAATTTATTTATTCTTGAAGGAACATTCCACACTGAATTTCAAACATCGCTCGTAAATAATGTCTGAAAGAAACTGACTATAATTAAATATGACTGAATGTTTTTTTCCCAACGAAAAGAATGATAAAAATACTAAAATTATTTAATCAACCTATTTATCTCCATGCTGAGTCCTACCATCATCCAGCTCAAAATTTTGGTGTCCTTAATACCCTTGCCATTAGAGCCATGATAATTTATGATGTTGAACTCCTGACCGAAGAAATCAATCACCTGTCATTGGTATTTATGGATTTAGGTTATAAAGAAAGAGATATCAAAAAATCCTTGAAAAAGGTTGAGGGTTCGATTCTACATCGGAATCGCCATGAACCGCAAGAAAACAGGGGGAGGATTTTTCTACCATACATTAAGGGTGTTACTGATAAAATCGCCAAGGTTTTGAGAAAGAACGATATTTTCACACAATTTTCAGCATCTGGGACTATTAGGCGAAGAATGTGACCAGTTAAGGATGGCATAAACCCTAAACAACTCAAAGGAGTGTACAAGATTGACTGTTCATGCGGGAAAAGTTATATTGGGGAGAATAGGTGTTCACTTCGGAAAATAATTAAAGAGCATGGAGCTGATATCAGGTATGAACGATCTCGCGCCTCAGCCCTTGCAGAACACTCCTCATAAACCAAACATCAAGTACGTCTTAGGGATGCAAAGATCATTGCGAGAGAAGAGCACTATCAAAGAAGAAAGATAAGAGAGGCCTTTGAGATTATAAAGCATCCAAATAATCTTAATAGGGATGGGGGATTTGAAATTAGTGACACTTGGAGACCTCTTCTTTGACAAATCTGCTCATCCAAAACACCATCCACCGATACATAGTTTTTTCAGGTATAAGAATCTCAAGTATGTTTCCCCTCTTTTGAATTCTAAAATGATATATAAAAAATTAAAATTCTAATAATTATTCCTATTAATTGATTTTTATTTTGGTTAAATAAAAATTAATTAATTAAACAATAATTATTAGTAATTTCTACTATATTCCTATAAAAATTATCAATTATATAAATAATAATTTATTAAATAATTAATATAATTATTTAAAACCATTAATTAATTATAAATATAAGTAATTAAACAAGTAATTAATTATATTTATAATTAATTATATCTAATTATATATTTTTAAATTAATCAAAAAATTAATCATTAATCGACAATTTTCCCAATTAATTAATTATATAATTAAATTAATTAATTAATTAATTAATTAATTACATATAAACTATAATTAATTAATTAAGTAATTACTTATCGTAAATATTAAGAATTAATAACATTCATAAATTAAAAACTAAATAATTAATTTATATATTATATTTTAAAAACTACCCAAAAATTATTCAAAAACTAAATTAACAAATTTAGTTTCTTTATAATATAATAAATAATAAACTTAAAAATTAAAACCAACTATTAGTAAAATAAAATAAACAAAATAAGAATCAAAATACAATTAGAAATGATATTATTAAAGTCAATAATAATAATAATAAAATAATAAGAGAAATACAGAAATAAAAAATCTTATTCGGCTCTTTTCATGAAATTGATCTCTATTAAAGGTCTGAAACCCTTCTCTAAAATTCTTCATTCTAAAAGTCCTGATGATGGATCCCAGTTGGGATTCGAAATGTCGACATGTGTTCATCAATACTGTGGATAATCCAGAAAGATTCTTACAAAATGATCACCATAGGAGTTTAAAAACCAAAACCTATTTATCACTGGGGTATCCTAATAGATAAGAAACTAGGAAAATCACCTACCTAGAAATCTCAGGGAGCATGTAGCAAAATAGGGAAGATTGGTTCTAGGTAATTCAGAATTCTGAAGCAGAAACCATTAAAAAATGTGAGCTCTTTTAGAAAAGGAAATATTTTGGTAAATATCCATTAATGCATCAGTAGAAAATAGGTGCAGTGAATTTTGAGCATTCAGCTGAAGGGCTTGGAAAATTAACTGAGGGGTAACAATAAACAAGGTATCATTATTTTGAGAAATGATTTTTCTTTGAATTGGGATATAATGAGTTTCGCACCAAAAAATAAAATATGGAAAATGATAGGTTTGGGGGAAGACAAAGTTGTGTAACAAGGGTCCCAAAATGAGAATTCATCACTAGCATATTGGTATTTTTGGAAGGCCCAATTGTGGAGTTCATAGAGGTTCAAATCACAATTAGTCTCTATAATTTTAAATTGAGTGTCAACTAAAGGTAACTCATCTATATTTATTACAAAGGGAGTATGGAATTTTCTACAACAATGGATTTCCATTTATACGAAGCCATTAAAGAAAATTTTATATCCGTAGAACAATTAACTAGAAATATAATGATCATAAGCTAGTTATTTTTTGGAGTTAACTCGTAGATCCAAATTGGGAACTTTGATTGTAAATGAAATACAAAAAAGAGGATTATTTTCAAAGGGATATCCTTTTAATCAACTGCTGATAAAAGTCGAAATTAGTTAATAGGTGAAAATGGCATAGGAGAGTTTAATGTTTTTGAGCATTGGCACGAGAGAATTAAATGCATTACATGGTGATATGATAAATTTATTGAAATTATGATGATGCTCAAATATAATGGAGGTTTAAGAGTAGGCAAAATTAGCACAAAAATAGAAGAGGAATAAATGTGATGGAATGGCAGCATTCATGGGGGTTGAGAATGGTTTATAGTTTTCAGTAGGGTGGTACTGCAATGCATGCGAGGATGCCACATATATAATGAAGGGATCTGGAAAACCACTTTGCAGATCACTCCCGTTAATAATCGACAATGCAAGGGGTGCTACAATTGATCGATGGTTGTTGATATGGGTGGCCCAATCACATCTATAAAAAAATAATCAATGACTAAATGTTGTCGGTTAAATCAATCTAACAATTTATTACAAATAAATAAATAATCCTCTTTTTATTTAAAATGTTAGGGATTAACAAAACAACATAGTAAAATAAAAATAAAAGTAATGTGGCATTTAGATGTGTGCACAATTACTAGGGATGTATTTTGTTCGTTTATTTTATTTTTATATTTCATTCTTTTTATCAATTTTTTCTTATTTCTTTCTTTCTTTTTCTCTTTTTTGTTTCATTCTTTTTTTTTTCTCTATTTTTTGTTTCTATTTTTTTATTTTTTTGAAAAAAGGAAAAAAAAGTTCTTAAATATTACAAGTGGAAAAAATAAGTTAAAACGCACGTGATCGATTCCAGTGAGGTGAGTGTCAAAATGCAACACTACCCCTCAAATATAAATTATGGAATCGAACCTAGGCCAAGGAACCTAGGCCAAGGTTGTGATACCATGTTAGGTATTTGTTTACACCAAAATACGTAGCCTTTAGTAAATTCCAAACCATTATCATACATTTTTTTGAAGTTGTTCCACAGTGGATCCGAGAGTGGCGGTTAGTCCACAGGATCGATTCCGGAGAAGGTGAGTGTGAAAATACAATAATATAATATTACTACTATTTAAAAATGGGATATATAATAATTAATTGCAAAATTCACTCTAGCGATCCTCTCAAAGAAAAGCATAAAGAATGAACAACTATAGATCTTATCGAAAATACAGTATATGTAGAAAGTGAAGAAAACTTTGTTGAAGAGTTCACATTTTAAGGGGGTCAAAATTGTGAGGGTAGGTAGAGATGCAATGAAAGACATATAATCCATGATGGTTATGAATTAAAGAAACTATATATTAGTGGGGTTATGAGACATTCATTTGGGGATTTTAGTTGAATATTCCAATGGAAATTTGAGACATCGAAGTTCATTATCATACCCTTAAAACAATTACAATGAATTTGAAGTGCTAATGATGTCCAATGGATATGGGAAACTTTGATTACAACTAGGAGACTGTACATTTCAATGAAATAGGGAGTAGCTTGAAGGAGTCTTACTAGTTCAGCTAATGCTTTGAAGGACTAATATTTTCAAAGATGAAACCTCTAAATAATATCAGGTCCTTTTTTTATTTGTGTCAATCTATGTTTTTTTCTTTATGTGAGTATTTTTTTTAGTAGATTAAGTCTTAAGAAGTGGTTTTATATCATATTAACCATTAAATACATAATAATATCCATTTTCATGCATTAAGTCAATGATGATATATATAATCGATAAACCACTTTTTTTTTTAATAAAAAGTAGTAAGATATAATAACTATTTCGAAGACGAGAAGGATTCTCTTGGAAGGTGTGAAGGACCATATTGTGTCAAGCCTTCATGGGAAATTCAGTCCATTTGAAATGTGGAAGGCTTTGACAGATATTTTCCAAATCAGCAGTGATCATAGGAAGTTTGCGCTGAAAGATAAAATCAAAAAAATCAAAATGGAGAAGGGAAAAAATATTCCAAAGTATCTGATGAAGTTTGTCCAATATCGGTATGAGCTAGCGAATGTGGTAATTACAGTTGCTGATGATGATTTGGTGAGCTCGGCTCTCATTTGAATTTCAAAGAGTTGGCACAGTTATGAAGACTCTATCAATGGACGGGAAAAACTACGAGATTGGGAGCGACTTTGGTCAGATCTAGTGCAGGGGGAGATAAGGTAGAATAGGCGAGATGGCTCTTCATCAAAGCATGATGATCAAGAGGATTTTCATTTGGCTGTCAAAGAAAGGAAATGGAGGGGGAAGAAATTCCACTCAAAATCTGAGGCTAAAGGCAAGAAGCTGGACTTTTCCAAGGTGAATTTTTTTCACTGTCACAAACATGGGAATATTGCCACTAACTGGCCACAGAAAAAGAAGAACAAGAAGGTTGTTGGAGCTGCACCTAGTGAGGCTCTTACCTGAAAATTTCAACTTGATTTCTCTTTGATAGCATGCTTGGTTTCAAGCACAATGGGATTAGTGTGGTATCTTGATAGTGGTGCTTCCTTCCACATGACGAGAGATAAGGATATTTTCAACGACTTGGAGGCGAAATATCTCCAAATGCATATATAGATGGGCAACGATGGATGATACAGTGCGACTGACATTGGTACCATTACCTTTTGAGACGCAATCAAGTAAACCAATTTTGTTGAAATATGTTATGCATGTTATAGGTCTAAAGAAGAACTTTCTCTCAGTCGCGATGTTGGAGGACAGAGGTTATGACATTGTTTTCAGCGATGGAAAATATTTCCTGCAACATAAAACAATGGGTTAAACCAAGAGGATAGGGATTTGAGTCAAGAATCTCTACAAGCCGGAGGTAGATGTCTGTGCTACAATTGCGGGAAAAGTAGAAGAAGTGGTGAGTCGGGATGAGGGTCAATTATGGCACAGGTTATTGGGCCATCTTCACCATGGTGCCTTAAAGATTTTGTAGTAGATTTCTACTGGAATTTTCAAGGGTAAACTTGCGTACATAGATTAGTGCACTGGATGTACCATGGGAAAGTTTGTGAAGACCAACTTTCATGAAAAGAAGAACTTTGTTTCGGTGATCTAGGAGAGAGGTCACACAGACGTGTGCGGACCATTCTCGGTTTCTCCAACAACAAAACACAAGTATTATGTTATTTATTTTATGACTATTCTCATATATGTTGGATCTTCTTCATGTAGAAGAAGGATCTAACATTCTCAAATTTCTGTGAGTTTAAATCATTGGTGGAGAAAGAGTTGGGGAAGTAATTCAAGGCTCTGCAGAGCTATAATGGTGGTGAATATATCTCGAAAAAATTCAAAGAATTCAGAAGAAAAGAATGAATTCGAAGAGAACTCATAGCGCCTCATAACCCACAGCAAAATGGGGTCAGAGAGAGGAAGAACATAATGATCGTGGGTGCTTAACCAACTATGATGCATGATTAGGGCCTACCGATGCACTTGTGGGAGGGAGCATGTAACACTGTGGTTTATGTGCAAAACCGTTGTCCCCATAGAGTACTTGGCATGAATACACCTGAAGAAGCTTTTACTAGTAAGAAGCCAATTGTTCCTCATTTAAATATTTTTAGCTCATCTATTTATGTTCATGTGACCAAGAAAACTAGGAAGAAGCTGGAGCCGACTGCTAAAGTTGGGATATTTGTGGGTTACACAGAAACACTCCATAATTATCATGTGTATTTTCCAAACAGTCAAATGATTTTGGTGCAAGGAGATATAAAATTCAATAAGGAGAAAGCCATGAAGTTATCACTCGAGAGGGAGGTAGACTTGCATGTAGAAGAGGAAATTCTTGCTCCAAAATATGAGCCTCTAGATGCGGATCAGCCATAGGAGGAAGTTCACGGAGTGGAGGAGTCCACTCATGCAGAGCCAAACATCAGAAAAAGAAGAAGGTGTACCACAGAAGATGAGAGGCGGAAGCATGATGCGGCACAGAATGTAGGAGTCCCTACTTCACAGCACAGAAAAAGATAGTCACCTGAACATTTCACTGGATACATAGCTCTCATGAGAAAATGTATTGTGACAGAGCCATCTTCCTTTCAGGAACTACTGCAGGAGCACACATGGGTAGATGCAATGGTGGAGTAGTATGACTCCATTGTCAAAACAAATGCTTGGGAAATTTTTCAAAGGTCGGTTGATAAATCAATGGTAGGTTAGATATGGATCGAAAAGGTAAAGAAAGCTACTGATGGGAGTGTTGAGAAGTATAAGGCAAGATTTTTGGCCTGGGGCTTCTGACAAATTAAGGAGATTGATTATGAAGAAACCATTTCACCTGTTCCACGATATTCTTCCATAAGGACCATACTTTCTCTCTCAGCTCAGATGGGTTTGCACATCCATCAGATGGATGTGAAGACTACATTCCTTAATGGGATCATTGAGTAAGAAGTGTACATTGAGAACCCTGAAGGATTTGAGATCTTGAGCAGCAAGTCGAATGTGTGCAGACTCAAAAGAGCGTTGTATGGGCTGAAGCAAGCACCCCGTGCTTGGTACACTCAGAGCAACAACTATTTCACTAGACTTGAATTCACCAAGAGTGAGGCAGATGCAAACCTATACCATATTGTTGTGGAGGGTAAGCTTTTAATCATTGTTCTTTATGTTGATAATTTAATACTGATTGGTGATGAGCAGCTGATACACTCATGCAAGGAGGATCTTGCAAAGGATTTTGAGATGAAAGATATGGGCCCCCTTCATTATTTCCTTGGATTGAAAATATGGCAGCGAGATGGTGAACTATTTGTGTCTCAAGGAATGTATGCTCGGGAGATACTTGGTAAGTTTCACATGGAAGACTGCAAACCCATGGATACTCCTCTTCAGAGAAACTGGAGTGAAGAGGATGCTAAATTGGCAAAGGTAGTGGATGCTACTATCTATCGACAGTTTGTGGGTTCGCTCATGTATTTAGTTAATACAAGACCTGACATATGCTATGCGGTGAACCAACTTAGTCAAGTGATGGTTAAGCCTACCAAGCTCTTTTGGAAGGTGGGAAAGCATGTCCTGAGATATCTTAGGGGCACATCTTGGTATGGCTTATGGTACAAAGAGACATATGAGGTGAAGTTACATGACTTCATGGATGCAGATTGGGCATTCAACCCAATGGACAGAAGGAGCACATCAGGAGGGTTTTTCAATATTAGATCTACAATTGTTTCTTGGTATAGTAGGAAATAGAGAACCGTGGCACTTAGTTCAGCGGAAGTGGAATACATGTAAGCAATCCAAGCTGCATGTGAGACTATCTAGATGAGGAATATCCTGGCTGGTTTATTTGGTTCTCATTTAGATCCTACAGTGATTCATTGTGATAATCAAAGTTGCATTAAACTCTTGATTAATCATGTGTTTCATGATAGATCGAAGCATATACATATCCTGTATCATCATATCAAATATTGGGTGCTGTAGAAGATCATGTTCCTTCAGTACATTCCTACGGAAGATCAGGATGTAGATATTATGACAAAGGTGCTCATGAGGAGAAAATTTGAATACCATTGAGACAGGATCAGGGTAAAGCATAATCCCTTTATTTTTGAGAGGGAGTGTTGATATTCAACAAGATGATGATCCTAATGAGAATTAAGCATGTTCCCTAGGTGGGGCCCGTAGGCTCTTTTTAGATGTATGTCTATTTTTAGAATGGTGAGCATATTCTAAAATTAGCAGGAGACTAATTCTATATGGTTGAGAAAATTCTATCTTTAGATGAGTTTCTATTTTTAGATATATGGGAAAAGTCTATTTATAGATTGCATATCTAAAAATAGAATGCATGTCGGTTATTATCAACCATTAGATAATCAAACAATAAATAATAATGTATTCCCCTGAAGCACTTCATTTCAGTTAACTGATGTGTAAATCCAGTGAGATGAAGGAATTATGCATTCCAAGGCTCATTGGTGGGACATGCACAGTGGACTTTGTTGTAATTGATTGTGGCAGAGTTGTAACACGGTTGGAAGAGTAGTTATGGGAGTTTTTATTTAGTTTAAATTAGTTAAGTGAGTTAAACTAAGTTGTACTAGTTGTAACTCATGATACACTAGTGAGAGATCAGTGAATTAATTATTTAATTAATTCACAGGAAGTGTCTCACATGCAACTGAAGAAATACACTTGCATGTCAGATCCCAGTGGAGAGATAGGTGAAAGGGTCTGGTTGACTATTAGTTGTGAGTATAGTGATTCATTCAATGCATTTACACACACATTGGAGATGTCAATGAGGATTGCACAGTCTAGGAAGGAAATATTGCATCCATTCAGGGATATTTTTCAGCAAGGATTCCATAGTGGAGGCAGGCTCTCAGGAGGCAGTAAATTGGTGCATGTGTGGACCAATTTTTGGATGACAGTGTGAGATGATTGTAGATTGTACTAAGAGCTCTATGTGTTGAGCTTTGTCCGATATTGTTTCATGATCCATTGATATACATAATATATGATAGTTGGGGTTTTTAGCTTTAAGATTTCCTGGTAAAACATCTTGTTATGTGTGATTGTTTTTTATTCATGTGTTTGCAATTGGCGATTTAATTTCCACAAATAATTAAGTAGAAGGATTATGTATTTAACAGTGGATTTAAATTTTTAGACGAGGAGAGTCTAGTAATACATCACAGTATTTATAAATTTCTACATGTCCAATCCATGTCGATATTTAGTGTCAAATAACAACGAAAATTTCTCACATTCTAGTTGCGTTTGTACTTACATTTCAGTGAGTTTTGTAAATTGTCACTTTCGCACACCTTTGTTTTCACGAGTGCCATTTTCATGTTTTCGGTTGTCTCTTTCACTTTCCTTTACTCTAATTAGTATTGTTTTCATGTTACCTTTTCTATGGCACGTGGCACCTTCATTTTCATCCACATATCGCAAGGGTCGTTCACACTTTAGAAATTGGCTACTTTTCGCATGTTAGTTGTCGCACAATGTATGAATGCCTATTCTTGTGGTTTTACAGGATAATATTTGTGGTTTTACAGGATCATTCACACTCATTCCCAAAGTTTTAAGCACTATCACACAAGTGTCATTTCGGTCATTGCAATGTATATCTTTAGTGTCACACTTGTCATGAACTTATCACAAGGTTGTCGTATTGAGGGAAATATGGTGTCAACATTTCTAGATGATATATATTTTTGTGTCATCAGAGTGTTTCAAGTGTGTGATCATAGTTAATTCTTATCAATGTTCACATAATATCTCATGTCCCACACTTAGCCAATTTTTAGAAGTTCCACAACAACCTAGCCTCATCCGACCTTCCTGAGCTACACATTGGATAGGTCCAACCCTCAAGATGTATCCTCATCCCTTGAAACTGTGTAATGCATTGTTCCTACTTTTTAGTACTACTCACTTCAAAATTTCAATGCTGAAGCTCAACCTTGCCTCACAGAATCAAGAAATTCATATACCCAGCCTAACCTCAATTTCACAAAGCGCAATCTCTAGCCTCAAGCACATCCCTTTAGCTCTTGATCTTCATAACTACGCAATGGCCCAACCTACTCTGCATCCTAAAACAACATAGTTTTCCCAAATAGTGCAAAAACTTGCAGCTAATCTCATTGAATCCAGAAACTGTGTAGTTTGTCTCCCCACTCCTGTCTGAACTACACACTATGTAGTATCAAGGTTGAATCTTCATCTATGAGCTCTTTAACAGAAAAATTGCACAATAACATGGGCTCATATTCCCTACATAAATGTGAAATTAGCTGAAACAGTGCAAAATCCCTCAGCCTGTCACACTGAGCTCTAAAATTGCGCAATTGTTTTCCTTAGTCTAGCGTAAACTGTGCATTCTGTAGTCTCAGAGCCCAAGATCCACCCCAGAATTCCTGAGCTACAAAAATATGCAGTCATTGAGCCTCTGCCTTGGCTACCACCTAGTTTTGACTCAGTTAGTTGATCCTCATGAACCATATTATACTAGGGTTTTATCATATTGATATTTCCTTATGCTTAGTGAATTGTATATGCATGATATTTTCATGCTATGAAAAGATGATGAAGAAGGATATGGAGAAGGAGGACATGGTAGAAGACACACATGGATTTGAAGATATAAGATGATCAACAGGCGATAAGATGAAGGAACAATAGAGTATAACATAAGATTGAAGATAAATATGACATGGAAGGCTCACCATCTTCAAGACATAGGGAGGAGGAATAAGAGGAAATATATAATATTTTCACAAAAATATAAATAAATAAGAAACAATAAGGACACCTTGGAATTGTCACATCATCATGCATTCCATGTCATTAGTGTCATGTCATGTCCTGTCACAAGTCATCATATGACACATCATTATTGTGGATCATGTAAATTGTATTCAAATGTATTATAAAGTGGAAGTCGAAAGGACAGACATGGAATATGAAGAGTCATTTAGGTTGAAAAGTAGTAGGAACTAAAACATTCATGAGGGAAATCAAAGAGTTGCAAGGAGTGTGAAGAATCACCCCTTGGTTATATATACAGCCTCATTGTATGAGAAGAGGAGTTTTCACCTTGGCTCCACCTGCAAATCATTAAAGAGATATGATATTTCTTTTGTGGAGTAAGGACTGGCTCCAAAACTCCACTATTGGAGCTAGTGATTTTCATTGTATACATATGTCTTGGGAATTTTACTTAATAATAGAAGCCTTCAAGGCCAACACATTTTTCATGCATGAATTATGAAAGTTTGTAAGACTATTTTGTGGATATTTGTAGTTCATGTTTTCTTTCACATGTGATAAGCTAGTTTAAGTATTTCTGTTATTTTAGTACTTACCTTATTAAGAATTTTGTATAATCGTTGTTAATTCTATCGTATCCTTGTGGAATATTCTACTGGACATTTGACAAAACTTTCTGATTCATTGGTTTTAATGATAATTGAATCCCTTGTGGACTATTCTGATGTATGATAGATAGACCTTGTTGTTTGTGAGTGTATCTTCTTGGGGGATACTATTACCACTCTTTTAGAAGGCCACATTTTCCTTTCCACTTACTATAGGAATTTGACACACATAAGATCGAACATGGCACCAAGCACACCCCCCCTTGCATTAAAATATGAATGTGCACTCCTATCTCTCGCTAATAGTTAGAGTCAAGGAAAATATAGATGAATACATGGAAATTAGATTGATATTAAAGATGGGGATCCTACTCCAAATGTTGTGAGGTCTAATTGGGAATTAACGTCAGAGAAACTGCTTGGTTGACAGATTTACATCATCATCAACAGTAGCACAAGTCTATCGAACATCTCTCAACACATAAAGACCTAGATAGTAATGTAACTCACCAAGATATTTCATCTCAAATAATTGTGACATCTCCACCTTAATTTCATCGATCAGTTTGACTGAATTTCATGTAATAATTAGGTCATTAATGTTGGGTATGTGTTATATTCTTTCCATGACTAGTCACGTGTAGGGGGATCATGGGGATGTGATAGCTCCCGCTGTACATTGCGTCGATCATAGCAGGGGGGTCACAGGGGGCACGATAGCTCCCGCTGTACGTTGTGCTGGGCGCAGCAGGGGGTTCACAGGGGGGGCGACAGTTCCCCCTTTCAAGGTTTGGGGCAGTGCCCCGGGAAAAAAAATTTGGACCTTATTTTTTGTTGGGCAAACCCTCCCATGGTTCTGTGACTTGATGGTTTTTGACCCGTGCTATTTTGTAGATTCAATCAAGGGAACTACGGTTATGTTCTAATCCAGGGTTAATGGATTGGGTGTATGTATGCTTCGGCATGTAGATATGCGTTGTAACACTAAAAGGAATATAATGAAATATCAAGGTGGTCGTCTTGATTTGGGATCCATGGGAAAATGTCTATGTTTATCTATTTTATGTTCCATGCTCTTGCTATTGTTTATTTTCTATTTTAAGATTCGTTTGTAGATAATTTATGTACAGGGTTTAAACCTACATTTTCTATTGGAGCTATTTTAGCTTCAAGGGGATGCCTTTGTTGTTGAGGGTCTTTTTCTCAGGCCTGTGGTAGACCCTGTTAAGTGGGAGATCTGCGGGATTGATTCTTGTGGTGAAAGGAGATGGCGAGCAACGGAAAGATAGAGATTGAGAAATTTAATGGTCAAAGTTTTGAGTTGTGGAAGCTCAAGATGGATGACCTGCTGGTTGATAAAGATCAATGGATCGCAGTAGATCCAGGTACTAAACCAATGGCAATGTTAGATGAAGACTAGAAAAAGTTGGATCAGAAGGTGAAGAGCACAATATGGTTGTGTGTCTTAGATTCGATACTGTTGACTGTATCTGGGGAAGCTACGATGAATAATTTGTGGGACAAACTTGAGACTTTGTACCTGAGGATGAAGGATGGAGACTCAATGACAGGGCATCTGAACACCTTCAATACTGTGGTAAGTCAGTGGTAATCTGTTGATATTAAAATCTTGTATGAAGATAAGTGCATCAGTTTCTTCTGTTCTCTATTAGACTCGTGGGATAGCCTGGTTATTGCAATAGGTAGTAATACACCTACCTTGAATTTTGATGACATTGTCTCAACCTTGTTGTCAGAGGAAATGAGACGGAGAGATACGGAGTGTCATAATGGAGATGCCTTATTTGTACAAGGAAGGTCCCAGAACATAAACAAGAATAAGGTTTCGAGTGGGAGATCTAAATCTAGATGGAGATCTAAATCTCATGGAAAGTTTTCAAAGGTGTGCTAGAAATGTGGAAAGGAAGGACACTACAAAAAGGACTAGAGCTCTAAATCTCCTCAGAAAGGAAAGTGATCTGATTATGCTCCTTTTGCAGAGGCAAAAAACATCTCGGATGAAGGTGGGGATGTGTATTTGGCTTCTTCTTCAAATACACATGTAGATCATGAGACATGGATGATTGAATCGGGTGCATCCTTTCACTTCACTCCCCATAGGGAGTGGCACTGCGAGTATGAGAAATATGATGGCGGTGATGTCTTCTTAGGTGATGATGAGAAGGCTAGAATCATCAGGCGTGGAAAAGTAAAGTTGAAGCTATAAGGTCAAGGGATTAGAACACTTCCTGGTGTTCTTCACATTTCTGCATTGGTCAAAAATCTGATTTCTGCAAGAAAGATGGAGTATGCAGGTTTAAAAGCAGTGTTCGAGAAAGATACTTGTAATATGGTTCACGGAGCACTAGTATTAATGCAGGGAGATTGGATTGGAACTCTATACAAGCTTAAGGGCAACACTGTTATTGATGGGTGCAAGAGTTCTGTGGTTGCTGAAAGTGGAGTGGAATGCCTAGTGGTATCTAGAGAAAAGACCATGTTATGGCATCAAAGGCTTGGAAATATTGGAGAGAAGGGCCTTCAGATACTGCTTGGAAATGGTATGGTAGAAGGTATGTCTAATAGCTCTCTAGATTTCAATTTCTGTGAACATTGTGTATATGGGAAGCAAAATCGAGTGAGTTTTCCTTCTAGTTATAAGTGGGCGAACAAGATATTAGAACTTGTGCATAGTGATGTGTTTGGACCTATGTTAGTTCCATCACTGGGTAAGTCTATGTACTATGTTTCATTCATAGACAATTTCTCAAGGAATACATGGATATATTTCTTGAGACAGAAATATGAAGTCTTTGACATATTTAAAGAATTTAAGGCTCTGGTGGAAAACCAGACAGAGAAGAAGAGAAAGGTGCCCAGGACAGATAATGTGTGCGAGTTCTACAAGAAATAATTTGAAGAGTTTTCTAAGAAGTGTCGTATAGCACGGTAGAAGACTACTCCATACACACCTTAGAAAAATGGAGTTACAGAAAGAATGAACATAATGCTGATGTAAAAGGAAAGAAGCATGCTTAGTGGTACCGGGTTAGGACAAGAATTCTGGGCAGAGGTAATGGAGACTACATGTTACTTGGTTAACAGATCACCTTCATTAGAGTTGGAGGATAAGACTCCCCATGACGTATGGAATGGTAAGAAACCCTCTCTTTCACATCTGAGGGTATTTGGATGTGATGCATATGTACAAGTTCTAGAGGAGAAAAGGGCCAAGTTGGATAGTAAATTTGAAAGGTGCATCATTATTGGGTATAAGGATGGTTTAAAGGTTTACAAGATTTGTAACCCGGAAACAAGGAAGGTTGTGTACAATTGAGATGTGGTTTTTAGAGAGGTTAAAGATGTTTTTAAACATGAATTCATACCAAATGAACCTGAGAAGATAGAGTTTGAGCTAAAGGAAGATGAATCAGACTCTATAACAGAAGAAGACTCAAAAGAGGAAGAGCCACAAACTCCAGTTGTGAGAAGATCAACTCAGGAAAGAAGACAACCATAAATGTATAGTCCATATGCTTTCTGTTCAAATTATTCTTTAAATATAACTGATGATGATCCCAAAATTGTCAGGGAGGCAGTAGATTCAGAGGATGGAAAACTCTGGAAGGAGGCCATGGTTGATGAAATGGCATCCTTGCACAAATATGAGGCATGGGATCTGGTCGAGTTGTCAGTTGGAAGGAAGCCCATTGGGAGAAAATGGGTGTTTAAGAAGAGGATGAATGTACAAGGCAAGGTGGAGAAATAATTATCTTGGTTAGTAGCAAAAGGCTATTCCCAGGTGCCAGGAATTGATTTTGGTGATATTTTTTCTACTGTTGCCAAAGTTACTTCTATTAGATTACTTTTATCTATTGTTGTTCCATTTGATTTTGAGGTAGAACAGATGGATGTGAAGACAACATTTCTTCATGGGGATCGAGAGGAGAGTATCTACATGAAACAAACTAAAGGCTTTATGGTGAAGGGGAAGAAAGTGCTGGTATGCAAGTTAAAGAAGTCTCTGTATGGGTTAAAACAGTCACTAAGGATGTGGTATCGGAAATTTGATACCTATATATGGGGACTTGGCTTCACCAGAAGCAAGGAGGATAATTTTGTTTAATTTAAATTAATTTTTGACCATGTTATTGATTTGGTCTTGTATATGGATGATATGTTGTTGATTGGAAATGACAAAGAAATTATCCAAGATTTGAAGACCCCACTGTTCTCCAAATTCGACATGAAGGATCTTGGTGCTAAAAACTACATTTTGGGCATCAAAATTAACAGAGATGGGGCAAAGAGGAAGCTCTGGTTAAAATAGCGGAAGTATGTCAAGACCATATTGCAGAGGTTTAATATGCAAGATAGTAAGCTGGTGAATTTTCTGATTCCTGTAGGTGTAAAGTTGTCTGCTAAAGAGTGTCCCAAGACACAAGAATAAGAGGAGGATATGTCCCGTGTTCCATATGCAAGTGTAGTGGGTAGCTTGATGTATGAAATGGTATATACTAGACCAGAAATTGCATATGTAGTGGGAGTATTGAGCAGCTTTACGTCAAACCCAGGGAAGGAGCATTCGAAAATAGTGAAGCGAGTTTTCAGATATTTGTGTGGCACTAGTGATTATGGCTTGTGCTACCAGGGAAGGCCAAGATTGGAAGGAATATTGGACATTAGTGGTTTTTTTGATGAAGACTAGGCTGGAGATCTGGACCAAAGAAGATCTAGCAGTGGGTATGCGTTTAGCCTATTTGGAGGTTGAGTCAGTTGGATGAGTAAAAGACAGTCTGTAGTGGCTCTTTCAACTACAAAGGCAGAATACATATTAGCCACTCATGCAAGGAAGGAGGTAGTTTGGTTGTAGATGTTGGGTTCAAGTATGGGGTTGGTACAACAATCTATAAGGATAGACTATGATAGCTAAAGTGAAATTTTATTTGCTAAGGAACCCTGCTTATCATTCAAAAACAAAGCACATTGATGTTCAATATCACTTTGTGAGAGATATTTTTTAGGCTAAAAGGATGTTTTTGGTAAAGGTGCACACCTTGAAGAATGTTCCATATGCATTAAGGAAGTCTGTGAGCAATCAAAAGTTCTCTTGGTGTAGAGAAACAATGGTTGTTGCAGAGCTGGGCTAATGACTAAGCCCTCCTGTGGCCCCCTACGGAAATAAAACAACAAGTGGGATAATGTTGGGTATGTGTTATATTCTTTCCAAGACTAGTCATGCATAGGCGGGTCATAGGGGTGGTGTTTGCCCCATTGTACATTGCGTTGGGCACAACAAGGGGGTCACGGGGGGGTGGTAGCCCCCCTATCTGGGGTCCGTGGCAATGCCGTAGGAAAAAAAATTTTGGACCCTATTTTTCGGTGGGTGGACCCACCCATGGTTTTGTGCATAGGTTTGCACATGGTTTTGGGGCATGGTGGTTTTTGGCCCCTAGTATTTTGTAGATCCGGTCAACGGAACTACGACTATGTTCTTATCTGGTGTTAATGGATTGGGGTTTATGTATGCTTCAGCATGTATATATATGTGTTGTAACACTAAAAGGAAGATAATAAAAAATCACGCTGGTCGTCATGATTTGGGATCTGGGGGAAAATCTCTGTGTATATCTGTTTTATATTTTATGCTCTCGCTATTGTTTATTTTATGGTTTTAAAATTCATTTGCAGATAATTTCTGTACAAGATTAAAACCTACAAGATTTTTATGGGTCCTTCCACCCACTTATTCATCTATCTAAGTTACAACACAAAATTTTAATATTCCCATTAATTGTAGGCTAATCTAGGAATATTACATTGTTGTTACAAGAATTTGATGTTATTATTTTAGATAAACCTGTAAAATATAATGTAGTTGTTGATTTCATTTCTAGATTAATTATGAGTGATTACTCCACTGCCGCTGAGAATTATTTTCCAGATGAGTATATTTTTGCCATCTCTACTCACTCACCATGGTATGCAGATATATCCAATTACCTTGCTGCAAGAAAATTCCCACACCAATTGTCTTCCAAGGAAAGAAGGAGGATTATACAACAAAGTGCTACATACTCCTGGATAGAAGGTAATCTCTATCACACTGGGCTAGATTTTCAGATTAGGCGATGTGTTAGAGAAGATGAGGTATTTGATATCTTCAAGGCTTGTCATGATGAACATTGTGGAGGACACTTTGCTGACAAGAGGACAGGACATAAAGTGCTCTCAATAGGGTACTACTATCCAAATATATTCCAGGATGCCAAGAAGATTGTGAAGAGATGTGAAAGATACCAAAGGATGGGCCAGCCTCTGAAATCAGTTGAGATGTCGTTACAGCCTCAGATACTAATAGAACCATTTGAGAAATGGGCCCTAGAATTTGTGAGGCCAATTAATCCTTCATCACAGCAAAAATCATACATATTGGTTTGCACTGATTATGTCACAAAATGGGTAGAATAAAAGGCACTAACTAGAGCAAAAAATCAGGCTATTTCAGACTTCCTGTTTCAATATATTTTTTTCGCTTCAGGATACCCAAAGATACAGTGACAGATGAGGACCTACCCAGTGGTTTTGTGCATGGGTTTGCACATGGTTTTGGGGCATGATGGTTTTTGACCCCTGGTATTTTGTAGATCCGGTCAAGGGAACTACGTTATGTTCTAATCCATGGTTAATGGATTGGGGTTTATGCATGCTTCGGCATGTATATATATGTGTTGTAACACTAAAACGAATATAATGAAAAATCAAGTTGGTCATCCCAATTTGGGATCCATGGGAAAATCTCTGTGTTTATTTATTTTATGTTTTATTCTCTCGCTACTGTCTATTTTTTCTATTTTAATATTCGTTTGTAGATAATTTTTGTACATGGTTAAAACCTAAAATCAACATATAAAGAAATCAATAATACATTCACTTTGCATCAAAATTTATATACATATTTTGATCGTTTTGAATCCTCATAAAACCCTACTGAATAAAGAACAAATCTATATTTTCATAGCATGACCTAGTTGCCTACTTTAGTTCATACAAATATTTGTTTAATCTGCAGGCCAAATTTTCCTTCCCCTTTTTCAAAAGCCCTTTAGGTTATGCCAAATACACCTCATCCTTTAAATCACCATTCACAGAAGCATGTTTTACATCTAATTGGTGCCAAATCTAATGGTAGTTTGTACCTAATGCAATTAACAATATGATAGCATTTAATCTAGCCACAATTGCAATTGTTTCTGCATAATTAATGCTCTCGTTTTGTGACTACCCTTTTGCTACGAATCTAACTTTATATTTATATATTCTACTAGCTGCTTTAAACTTGGGTTTGTACATACATTTAAATCCTATGGGCTCTTTTCCTTTAGGAAATTTAGTCAATTCCTAGGTTCTTTTTTTAATTATAGATCCATTTTCTTCCTACATTTATTTTCTCCACTCTTCATGTTCATTCGCTTCATTAAAATTCATGGGCTCTATGAAATTAAAAACAATATTCATTAGGGAATAGTCCTTATACGCTTTAGGTAGGTGAGTCTGTCAAGTATACATCCTTCTTATTTCACTGTCTTCACCCTTTTTCTCTAAAGGTACTTCTCCACCCCTATGTGAGCTTTGACTTTTGGTGATGCCCATATCACTGAATTATTGTTAATCACTTCCATCTTATTTTTCGCCTACTTTATTTTCTTCAACTTCAGGAATAATGTGACATCTTCCATAGTCATTATAATTGTTGCCTTCATCTACCTAGTCATGGAAAATTGCATCTCTACTTGAAAACACTTTGTCAATATAGGGATCAAAGATTTTATAAGCTTTAAATTTTGAACATTATCATCAAACTTCTTTCAATTATTGTTCAGAATATGTGCAAAGGCTTTACATCCAAACACCCTCCAAAGATGAATTGTTGGTTTAAAACCATATAAGGCTTAAAATTGGTTATTGAGATCAAGATACCTTGTTCGAGTTCTATTCCTTATATAAGAAACAACACTAATGGATTATTTCCAAAAATAATTTGACAAGTTCTTACCTTTGATCATACTTCCTGAAGACTCCACTAATTTATTTATTTTTTTCCTTTCTACAACATCATTCTGCTATGGAGTGTAGGGTATTATGAATTTCTACACTACTCCATGATCCTTGCAATACTTGGTTAGTTTCCCCACTTTGTACTCTCCCCCTTTATTTGAACACGAGATATTTATGAAATTACTTGTTTTCTTCGATGCCATATTTTTGAATTCTTTAAAATAATGAAAAACATAACTCTTTTTCCTTAGGAGGTACATCTAAGTGTACATTGTGTAATTATCAATAAAAACAAAAAACAATAGTCAACTCCTAGGGATTTTGTCTACATGGGTCCACAAATATCAAAATGCACAACCTCTAATACATCTCTTCTTCCCCTGTCAGAGTTAGATGGGATTCCATCTCTGTGATTTTTTCCTAATAAACAACCTTCACAATAAGCGTATTAATTCTTTAACACAGGGATTCCTTCAACCATAATTTATTTCTTAGCAAAAATAAATCATTATAATTGATGTTACCATACCTCTAATTCCATAGAATTTCTATTGAAAAAGTTGTATAAGTGAGTTCTTGATGAATTTTGCTGGTGATATCAATCTTGTACATGCCTCCAACTATGACTCCTAAAGAAATGAGTTTACATTTATCCAACAAATATTTCACTATGCCACGTGCTTTTAAGATTTCGACCTTTATGTTATTATATGTAATTGTAGATACCAATATCGAAATTTTCTTGATTCGAGGAACATACATAACATTATGAATGTGCTTGACATTTCCATTTTGAAATGTAACAGGAATATCCCCACATCCCTTGATATGATGTGGGTAATCATATCCAAGATATATATTAGCACCAATGCATACCTCCTTGAAAATTTCATACCAAAACCTGCTACAGGTCATATGAACTAAAGCTCTAGAGTCCACACACCATGCATTTTCATCAATCATTTACGTAGCCAGTGCAACATTAGAGACAAACAACTTAAAAAAAATTATATCAGAATTAAAGGCTTCTCCTCTGAAATGTCCTGTCTTATATGTTTATCCCTATATTCATCACTTTTCTTCTTATAATAGTCTCTGCAAATATGCCCACTTCTAGAACAATAATTTTTTTTATTATATAGTCATTTTCAATAGACGAAATGCCTTGATTTTATTTTGAAAATGGCCTTTTCTGAGATGAGCTTCCACCTTTGTTTTCTCCTCATTGTTTCCCTTTGAAGAATCTGTTCTTCACCATAAGTTCCAAGTCTAGTTTATGATTCTTCAAATTCTTGCACCTCTCTTCTTCCTGCAATAGTATAACAGTAAATTCCTCAAGACATTACATTTATGGGGACTAATAAATGTCTAATAGTCCTCTAACATTCCATTTGAAGTGATTGTCACAAGATCAATGGAATATATTGATTCTCCTATATATCCCAACTTATTGTTCAAATCTTTGATGCTTGAAATAAAGGAACTAACATATTCATTTTCTTCCACTTTAATATATATGAGATTACTCTTCAGAAACGTGACTCGATTTGTAATTTTAGTTTCATACAACTCCTTAAATGAATTAAAAGTCACATTAGAGGTCTAATAATCATGAATATAAGGAATTTCATTTTCTTTCATGGAAATTCTTAATAATAAATTTTTTTTTCTCTCCCACTTCTCCTAGTCGTGAATCAATGCAGTCGTTGATCCCGCAATAGGTTTTTCTTCTTCTCCCTTTGTTATGGTCCAAGCACCATAACCTTAAAGTAGCGTTTGCAACTTGAATTTCTAGTTGACATAGTTTGTGCCATCCAATTTATTATTTTTGTTTAGGAATGTCTCTACCAGGGGACTCCCCATTGTCCAATATATCTTAGGAGCACCTCCAACAACTTCAAATAGGGCTCAATTAACCACTTAATGTGTGTGTGTGTGTGTGTGTGTGTGTATGAGAGCCATTTTAAATGATTTTTCTCCCTTTTCAAAAAAATAAAAATCCTTTTACATATATATGGGCGCTTCTAGAAAATATGAATATGAATATGGGCACCACTCAGGACTTTGAAAACATACAAATCAATACGCTTTAAAAAGGGCATGCACTCCTCTTACATAAAAACCTTTAAAAAACAACTCAAATCATCCCTTTGACTGGTGCTTTTAACTAATAACAACACAATTTTCAATGGAGAAGGGGTATGGTGCAACCAATTTTTTTTAAATTTCATAAGTTTATCTTCATCAATGCAAGAGCTCGATGTTACATAATGCATTGATCCACAAAAAAATTAATAAGGCTCAAAATGCTCACTTTTTTCCTGCACTCTGTGACAACTCCACAGACCATCCACATGCCACACAAATACGTGAAATAAATTCAAAAATTCACAACCTTGACTTAAATGGAAAAACAATGTTCAATCGACTTGGCTCAACTAAAATTCCTCCCCTATTAGTCATGAAATCTGACTTTCCAATCACACTAAATTAGATTCTGACTACACGTGTAATCATAGACTTATCCTCTCGACATTGTAGACCAACTTGTCCAAGTGAAATAGATACTAATTCCGTAGATGATAAATCACCCACCAGAGTGACGAGAGTCTTCAAGTCGAACTAGGGTAGTTAATATTCCTCTAGTACATCATGTTTAGCCAGAAAATCAAACATCCAGGGCTCCTCTTGATTTTTAAATGTGAGAACAAGTCTCTCTCTATAATGGAACCATGCCCACTAAAATTTTATGCACACTTCATGTCCACGGAGGTGTGACCATGTAGATCAATGATCCCTCCTCAGTAGTAGGATCTGCAATCATGCTCAGTACCAAACACGCATTACACTTCAATTATGACAAACCAATCAAGCTCAAGTGCCACATTCAATGGATCCTTGCTCAAGCTCTTTCCCCACCACAACTCCAATTCCTGTCAATTGCTCATATGCACCCGAGTTGACCTCCATAGGCCACATCAATGTAACTCCTCCTTCTTGTGTTATATTACCAAAATGTAAATGTATATGTTAGAGACCAATAGATCAAATCACCACAACTCACAAAATACAAGGCATAGTAAATATATTTATATGGGCTAAACCCCAAGCGTCCTTGTCCACCACTAAATCTCACTAGAATATCAACTACCCGACAACCTCTAAATACTGATATGATACGAACTAAAATTAAGGTAGAAAAATCAAATTCAAAGAAACTTTGCAAACCTCATGTGAGGATCCCCCGAGGCTTCCTCAACACTTGATTTCACATTAATTAAATAATCAATCATACACAAATATAAATAAATACATTATTCTTGGGATATCATAGAAAGATCGTAGAAAATAGGATCTAATATTAATCTAAGACATAATCAAAACAGTAAACAAACCTTATCCATTATTTTCAAGTAAAAATATGAAGAAGAAGAAGACAACTTGAAAAATGGTTAAATAACTAGCATTTTTTTTTTCCATAACTAATACATAAGGAAATTTAAAGCGTAATAAATATATGCCCGAAATAAAAAGTCTCTGATTCATCAACACTTTTGAAAATCAACATGAAAATCACCAAAATTTAAAAAAAGTCCATATTTAATACATAATAAACTTTGAAGTGTCATAAATATGCCCCCCCGCCTCTAAAAAAATGAGAATTTAGTACAATTCTCTTTAAGATGGTAAATTTGTTAGAATTTACATAATTACTAGTGAATTGGTAGGAGAAATGAGGAAAAAATATACAAATGGTTAGAACTCAAACCAGATGGTACTACCCTTAGATGTGCATGGTGATAAAAGGAAGAACAAAAACTAACATGGATGCTATAAAATCTACTTAAGAAAACAATAGAACCATTATTTCTTCAATGTTAGAAGAAATACTATTCAAAAATCCAATAATAGTTTCTAATATACTTTATCCTTTAAGATTTTCTCATGTTTATCTAAGGTATTAGCTATAACGATCAATATGCTTGAAACTACAATTTTATATGTGAAAAAATATATAGAGCTTGAAGTGATATTTCCCAATAATTATTGCACATATAATTTTCTAAAATATGGTGAAATGATCAACGAAACCTCGTTTTAATTTTCTTTAAAAATTAATCTTTTTTAAGCATAGCATTATGGCTCATTGAGCACTTTAGTTATAAAATTAATGACACTTGTGAAACTCTCATAACGAAATGATGGTATGATATGGAAGTAAGAATTTTTTTGCAATAGTATTATTTGTGCTCTGCATTTTATTCCTTTTATCAATCAAACCAATAGTTGTTTTGACACTCACATAATAATCATTGCTGTTTACATTAAGGGATTAAAATAACACTTTTCCTACTCGCATTTACATTAAAAGAACCCAAAATGTAATAATTACTCACAAATTTGTGTTCATGTCTTTCCCAAAAATATAAAATTAACTTTACAATAAATAATATACACTAAATATAAAACTGCGACATTCACATGGATGACATTACAGAACTCATCCTCTTAAATCTAATTAGTCCTACATCATCATTTTGTGAGTGGCAAATGGATTATTTAATATTATGGTGCATAATTAAGTTATCCCAATTGTTGTTGGTTTCTTTTTTTCTCTTTTTTACTTTGAGCATATCCTATAGGCCCATTATTCATGGCTATAACTCATTATATTGTAAATTGAACAATAAATCACTTTGGCATAAAAAAAAGAGTGAGATATTTGAATTCCTATCACTATAAAGTATATGGTTTGATGTCATTAGATCATCATCGATGAGAATTCATTTTATGAATTACCTATAAGGGAAAACATGATTGATATAGAACTTCCCAAGCTTATAGATTCCATAAAAAAAATTTACTAGAGACATAGAAAAATATATTATCATGCTTGTGGCTCCACAAAAGAGATCTAAAAATTCCTTCAATTTCTCCATGTTACGATATTTTGACACATAGGAAATAGTTAAGAATAACTTAGTCTCGTGTAGATTTAGGAAAAGTGTGTTTCTTTACTATGTATATTTGTAGCTTATAATATGGCGGTCATCATTTGTAGTGATATGAAGGTTCTCTCTCTCATCAGTATTAACGACACTTGATCTGTGGCTTAACACTTGATTGATCCATGATCTCTATTTAAAGAGCATGGAGGGTCATTTTTCTGGTAACCGTTTATGAGAAAAACGTATGTAACTTTTCTTTTTATTAATAAATTTCCTGAAGTGGCTGCATTGGCTCAGGCCGTGGACTATTTCCCTCTTTGAGGGTTTTAACCACGTGATAATACTGATGTACTGATTGGTGATCTAATTCTGAGCAGTGACGTTTGGTTTTTGATCTACGGAACTTACCCTATAAATTCCTAAATGATATCAGAGCTATTTTGAAGGTCGCATCGCTTATTGATCCAAATCCGAAACCGGTTTGACTACATGCAACTGTCATTTTCTAGATCTACTATTTTTGAACATTTTCGGGACTGGAGAACTACTCTGTTGTGTCTGGAGTGTCTGTTATAGTGAGGAATGCCTTTCGCTTCATACGAAAATGTTTCTGGTTGCCCAAGTTATGTCAGTTTAGATCTGGAGGTATAAAGTATCTATTTTGTAGTTATTTTTGTTAATTATTCTGCTTATTTCGGTTCCCTTTGTTTATTTCTATTTTTAGGTTTTATTTATTTTCTGGATCTGTAATCTCTTCTCTGTGTATGCTCTTTTCTCTATGTTGTGTGTGATGCTGGCAAATCAGAAACAGGAAGAAGGGATTTTTTTTGCTACATATGCTCTTTCCTCGCATCTTTGTGCAATCTCGGGAAATCAAAAATAATGAAAAAATAGATATTTTTTGGTAAGGCTAACAGAAAATCCAACATTGTACCATAATTCTTGAATTTTTTTTTTTTTTGGTCAGATTTTTATGCTTTTTGTGAAGGAAAAAGCACACACACCGAATACTAAAAAAAAAAAAACCCTTCCTCCTTTCAAATAATTACAGAATCATTTTACTATCTCACTTGGTGAGAAGTTAGTTTATGAGAATAGGGGCCTTGGGTTCAAGTCTCTTTCTCAAGCTTCTTTTTGTAAAAAAAAATTGTTAAAGGGGCGGGATTTTTTTTTAAAGTTGAACTTCATCATCAAATTTCAAAATGTTCCCGTAACTATTTGGCATCTACAACTCAATTTTATAAAAACGGCATAACTTCTTCATTTGAAAGCCATTTTTCGAGCCGTTTTTTTTTTTGAATTGGCCTGTTTTTTTAGGTCTTTCCATTGCATCAGTTAGTTTCATCTCTTTGCAGATTCAGAATTTTTAAAAAATAGAAAGTGCATGCCCGGTTATTCTTAACATCACCAATTATTTCCAATGGCTACCTCACACGGTGGATATACTTTGAAGTAAAGGCCTCTATAAAATAGCCACAAGACAAGAAACTAAACCTTTCGATGATGATAAATTCACTAAATCGAAAAATAAACAAGATCAAGCACGAGGGTTGATAGGAATGTCAATTGCTCACGATATTTGATTACATATCCTTGACATTTCACCCCTGATGAAGCCCTGAAAAAGCTAAATACTGTTTTTTCCATTCAAAATCAAATCAGGGCCCACTGGCTTGAAAATGAGTTGCTTACTTTGGACCCCAATAATTTCTCCTCCATTGAAGATTTTTTGTCCAAATTCAAGACCTTTAGAATTCTTTTAGAAGGTTGTAAGGTAAAAAAGGATGATGGTAGCCTCATCTATTCCATTCTTGCTAAACTTGGCCCTACATACTCTGTATTTTTTTCCACCTTCCATTCCACTAGAGTAGCCATCATTTCTTCAGGAACTAGCTACAAGAACCCCTCTTTGCATGCCTTTTACGATTATTTGATAAGAGAACAAGAAAAAATCTTACACCTTGGTCTTATCACTTCTAGAAAAGCTTATAAGAAAACCTTAGTAGCCCAACAACAACCATATAAAAATAATCCCAAGAATAATTATCCTAAAAACCATGGTCCTAAATCAAACAAGGGTCCTAAGAAATTTGATCCTTAAACTGAAAAAGAAACTCACCAAAATGATAAGGCAAATAAAAACAAAGGGAAGAAGACAGATAGACATTCCAACTTTTGTAATCGTGATGGCTATATAGAGTCCAAATTTTTTAAGAAGATGGAAGCCTTAGAAGCAGCAATGAAGAAGCAAAACATCAATTTGGAGCACTCTTCCCCTTCATCTTCTAGTATGGAAGTTTCTACTTGTGGTTGTCAAGCATCAAGATCTAGTTATTCGTTAAATGTATCCTCTTCTTCTCATTCTTATGAGTGGCTCATTTATTATGGAGCTTCTTACCACATGGCCAAAAATAAGGCCATGTTTTCTTCTTTGAATTATTGTAACACCAAATATATTTATGTTGGTGATGATAGATCTCTTAGTGGTTTACGATCTGGAGCCATTCATCTAGATAATGGTCAATTTAATGATGTACTATGTGTTCCTACCTTGTCATGCAACCTTCTATCTGTTTATCAGATAAATCATTCAGGTGAAGGGAAAATAGTAGAATTCTCACCTTATGATGTTTTAATCAAGGACCTCAAAGATCCTTGATTTGAAAATGTAACTATTTCTAATGCTATGAAAATTATCCATTTCCATTTAATTTAGTGTGAAAAGTATTCTCCATGAATTGCAAGTAATCAAAGTAGTTTTGGTAATGTTTCTGAGTTTTAGGTGTGAGTAAATGTTAATTAAATTTATTTTTTAACATATCATATCAGTAATAAATAGAAATTAAACTTCACCATAACATAACACAACAAAATGATCAGGTAGTTCACCCCTCCTAGGCTCCATCTGCCAGGTCCAAGGCTCCTCAATGGGATGCCATTTCTCTATTAAATTGCTCAAAATGGTTATACAGTGAAAAATATTCCTAAAAAAGAAAAACCATCTATGAAATCAGCTTGAGAAGACATAAATAAGCTAAAAATGGCTTTTGTTTCACCTTAAACAGTGAAGTACAACCCAATACAACTCCATCTCCCTGATGACCCTAGTGGCTCTTTCCTCTTCCCTGAAGCCAAAATGGCTAAAGAACACCTCTGTTTGCTCTAAAATATGTCCCAAAATCTCCAGAATGCTCAAAAAACCCAAAATTGACTAAAATTTTGTCCAATTTGGTTCAGTAATGAGGAAATTATGACCTTCGAAAGAAACTTGCCCAATGTCACTAGAAAACCCCACGAAATGTGGGAGAACTCCAGTTAATGTGCTAAAAATGGCACAAGTGCCTAATTGGGTGGAACACACCCCAAATAAGGTGGAACCACTAGCAATTATAATAAATGTTAGATAGGGGCACATTTATGTGGTCACATGACCCCTTTGCGCATTAACCTCCGACTTAACCGCTTACCATAATTGTTACTAAACTGTGGAATTTACTCCAAAAAGGTGCGTTCACATGTAATGGTGCTAAATGCTGCCGTAAATATCGGGTGGTTAGTGTTTGGAAACAGAGGTGTGGTCATATGTTTTAGGGGGCTGGCCCCCTTTGCCGCCCAACCGATTCTTGTTTAAACTTCAAATATAAACTTTTCTCATGGTAAGTTAAGAATCACTGTGTAGGTGGGCCGGTACAACACTAGCTTTTTACATGGGAGGTCAAGTGTTCAAGACCCCAGGCCTCCATAAAATTTTGACCAAATTCTCCTAGGCCACGTGGCGGCCTTTGGGCCTGGCACATGGTGGCCTGTTATTGGGCCATCTCTAACACAGTCAACCACTTGACCAATTAACAAATACCACTTGTCGAATTCCAATTCGCCCCTATGGGATATTCTAGGGAATATTTTTGGGAATATTCCAAGGAATATTCTTGAAATATTCCTTGGAATATTCTTTTTTTTTTAAATTTAAAGTCAAAAAAGTCAACTTTGGTCAATTAAATTTTGGAGTTTCCTGGAGACTTCAAACCTTCATAACTTTCACATATGACGTAAAATTTGAATCCCATTTGCAGTGCCAAAATCGAAGCGACGAGGCCTTTCCATTCATTCAGGTTGTAACCAATTTTGAACACTTTCATTTTTTAGAAATTTTCATAACTTGGACATGATCACCTCATAACACCTCCCAAATGGGAAGATTTTGGGCCCCAAAAGCCCTCTGAATTATAGAAATTGAAGATGAGAAGAATGATTCTCCACTCTTCCAACCTTGAGCCACTGAAATCATCCTGACTTTATCAAATTGAGCTTCTCATAAAAATACAAATTCTTCCTTGAGCGTGTTGACTGACTATTGCTAACCTTGACTGTGTCATGCTGCAATTTTTTGAAATTTGCAGAACAACAACTAAAATTTGCTGAAATCATACTGTTCCTACAATGGTCTACCTTCAAATGAAACTATAAATAAGATTCACCTTGCCAACTATCCTGATGACAATTTTTTGTCCAATGAGCCATGTATTGGTGTCGATTCCTGACCAATTTTTCTCACCATAACAACCTGCCATTATGAAACCAACATTGATCCATGCTAAACTTTGTGTCCTCTTTACTTGCATTCTTTTCCCTTTCTTCTATTCTTGCACCACTTTGCACCAACACTTTGTTCTCTGCACCGATTCACACCAAAGGCAGTCTCTACAACATCTTGTCATCTTCCAAAGACGACTTGATTTCATACTGAAAAATATTATCATTATATCAGCAATAACATGAAAATGATTATGTACAAAATATTTTTTCTTAACCATCAACAAAGTCAAATTTTGAGTTGCATTGACAAGCATTTTCAATTTCCCTGCGTTGACTAAAGAAGATTATAGCTTCTTCCAATGTGCTCTCACAAAAAACTCCTTGCCATCCTTGAACAGATGATACTTGTTCTCATGGTGACAGAAGATCACTTTTCCATCATATAAATACAGACTACCCAACACCACGCCTCTAATTTCAAATGGTACCACATCTAGTTCAACCAAATCAACATAATGAGCTGTTATGGCGAAGTGCAACATGCACTTTCTTGGGACTTGTAAATTAGCATCCTTGCAAATCCATCAAAATGGATATGGCTTTGGATGTGGAATGGTCTCAAGTTTCAACTTCTTGACTAAGTCTTCTGGGATGAGATTCGATTGTGACCCACTGTCAAATAGTGTGTCTATCTTTGTGTGTTTTGAAATTATCCTCACATGAAACAACTCTATCCTCCTCTCTTCATTTGGAGCTTCTATGAGAAAATTTAAAGTGCTAGAAATGGGACTTGTTTCTTTTACAATCTCTTTTCCTGTTATGTTCTTTAGTACCATGGCTATGATTTTATTTTCAGCACCTAATTCAAACCCTAAGTCTTGTTCAGAAGTTGCAACCATGTTTCCCTTTTCTTTGGCCTTATCTTTGGTCTTAATTTTTTTTGGTTTCAGCTCCTGATGAAATTTCTAGCAACGGTCTTCATCGTGGCTTGTTTTGGAACAGTTTTTACGAAAGAAATTTCCTTTTTCTTTCTTAAAGGATGCATTTATTTTCCTCCCTTTGCCCTTAAATTCACTCTCCACATTCCCATCAAAAGATTGTTTCCCTCTAGCCTCTAAATGTGTGGCTTGGACACAAACCTCGTCTAGACTAGAAGTATTGAACATAAGGATAGTATGTATAGGATAATTGTGTAAACCACCGATATATTTCAGCAAAGTATCTTGACTATGAAAATCAATTCCTAAAAATAGAGGCCTTTGTCTAAACTCTTGAGTGTAATCTTGAACACTTTGTCCCTTAAGTAGTCTAAAACTTTGCCAATTCATGATAGCCTTTTGTAAATGAGCTAATGGATAAAATTGCTGCTTAATTGCGGAAATAAATTCAGCCCATGATAAAGTGATCTTACCATTTTTTAAAATTTCATCCTTGGTCTTAGCCTCACACCAAACCAATGTTGCTTCTCCCATTCTCAAAGAGGCTAATTGAATCGTAGTGTCCTCATCGTGAAGTTTTTGTATCCTTAAATAAACTTCCAACTGTCTTATCCAATTGACAAGTTTCTCTACATTGAATTCACCATTAAATATAGGCAACTCAAATTTAACATCATGCTTTAAAAATGGACTTTTACCAGTGGTTTTAGACTTGTGAGATTGATTCATCGAAGTAGAGGATGATGATGTAGAGGAAGAGCATGAAGATGGGGATTGTGGATCACCATTTCCTCCATGTCCTTTATTTGACTTGTCATCACTTTTCTTTCCTCATGAAGAACCCTCTCCTTCCTTCTGATGTTTAGACCTTTCTCCTTCAAGCCTATCATTCCTTTCTTGGTAGAGTATCCTTACCATCTCTGTCATGTCTAGGAAATCATTTCGGAATACCCATTCTTTTTCTTCGGGATCAATGTTGTAATATTCTTAATTAGCGACAGCTAATTGGAATATTCGATTTTTTTAGTTTGTCGTATATAGGTTGTAAATAAATAAAAAGTGAGTGAAGAGGGTCTAACTCAGTTAAGTGAAATAAGGCATCCAGCTAGTAGCACAACGTTGTGACTTAAGTGGGAGTCAAGGGGGGCCTAACACCACGTAGAGGAGGGGGGCCTACATACACTCTAGAAGCTTCTACAAGCTTCTGCACATATGAGGATGAGTATGTGGAGGAGAAAGAGGCTACGTTGGGTTTTGGATGGAAACGAATGTTATAAAAGATGGAGGAGCCTCCTCATTTGATTCATTCTTGAGTTGATTATTTTTGAGTGAGACATTTGTCTTCTTGAGCACGATGGTTGTTTAGCCTGTCTGCAACACTGTTTAGTGCATTGAGTGTCTCCGGTCGGAGATCTCACCCTTAGCCCCAGGGGACTTCGAGTGCCTGCTTGGGCAAGGTTGGTTTTTCAGCATTTTCTGAGTCATTTTATTGTTTTGGTTTGTTGTGGAGATGGAGCTTGTAGAGACTACGCAGTCACTAGGAGAGAGGACGCAGTCCATTGTGGAGGAGCTTCGGATTGGGGTTTCTGCAGGTGATTTAGCCGAGATTTTGAGCAGAGGGTCAGCCTTTGCCTATGGAAGGATTTTGGTAGAGTTTGAGGCAGTGTTTCAGCTATTTCCATCTAGCCTCTGCGCAGAGCCTTGGAGGCCAATGTAATTCACTGGGGAGGCATTTTCTGGTGATTTTCGGGGTTGGCCAATTTTGATATGGTTTCTGGATTTTGTCCGGGTTGTTGAGGAGAGGAGGTTTTCTGATTTTCAGCTTATTCCGGCGAGGGGATCATCCCTAGTCTTCAGTCCATTCCAGTAGTAGCAGCTACACGGTAGTTTTCCAGTAGCTGGGACGCAGTTCATAGAGCAGCCATTTCCGGTATTCTCTAAGAGTGTTTTCTCACTTGCCTTGGGAAAGATTAGGTGCCATCACTCTGATCACCTATTGTACTTCATTATATTTCTCAGATTAATAAAATGGCTCAACATTTCCTCTCTATGTTTTCTGGATGAGTTTCCGTATTTTTCCGTATTCTCCTTCTATGATATTATATGTTTGTTGCATTATTATTGTTTTTGAGCATTGTAGTTATATACCACTTAGTGTGTTTATCTTTCACTCTTAGACAGAGTCTGGAAAGGGCCAGGTAGCCTCCAGATCTCATCCTCTTTTCAGAGGCGAAATATCTGGTAAATGCCCTCCCAGTCTATCTCTGGTTGGAGTTTGCCGTGTTTTAGATATATCCCTGAAACGGGATATTACAGTGGTATAAGAGCATAGTTCTGGCTCAGCCTGTGGTATATGACATTGAGAAAGAGACCATATAGAGGCAGGAAGTATAGAGACTGTGAGCATAGGTTGGAGACCACCTACGAAGAGGAAGACTGTGCCCGGGTGGAGGACACAGATCAGGAAAGAGAGCCTGTGACGGATGTAGAGGAGGAGCTTGTAGTATATTTAAGGCTGAAAGAGCTGATGGTAGATGACACAGAGGCCAAACAGTTTGGAGAGGCACTCCTCAGGTCGGTGCAAGATTTAGCTAGACAGATTTAGGTGATGGGACAGAGGTTCACAGTTGTGGAGGCTAGGTAGCGTGAGACTCCATGGGTTTTCCAGGTTGGAGAGGGATCAGGTACATCCCACCATTTTTCAAAGCAGGGTGCTGCTCAACATGATACTCCTTAGCTGACGGCTTCACGTGCACCTAGCCGTTGTACCATGCCCACTTTCTTGGGAGTGGATACAGCGGCAAGAGCCCAGTAGGAGGCAGAGCTTGGACACTTAGATGAGTATTTTGCAAAGTATCAGTCCTATGAGCAGGAGTTCATGGATGCTCTCACATTGAGAGATTTTGTGCATCTCCAGCAGGACAGTAGACCCTGCGACCATCATAGAAGGCACCGGCATTATCATGATGGAGATTCCCACCATGCCTCTAGTAGATTTCATTTTCCTACGTTTGATGGATCATCAAACAGTTCGGCAAAGTCTCGGGTGGAGAAGCTAGATATCTATTTCCATCTTAACCAGATGTCGGAGACGGAGGCCATCAAGGTGGCGACATTACATTTAGATGGTGAGGCCCAGGACTGGTGGTTCCATGGGATGATTACACTCGGACACTCTACAGTGATGACATATGTCGGGTTTACCAGGAGGTTGATGGAGCCTTTTGACTAGAGGGATCCGGGACAACATTTTGTTGAGCTGACAAAGCTCAAGCAGATAGGGAGACCAGAGACATACATCGCAGATTTCTTGAGGGTATCGGTGATGGTGCCAGATCTATCCGCTACATGGATGGTCTATATGTTTGTGGAGGGATTGGCAGAGCCACTTCAAGGTCTAGTTAGATCTACTAGACCAGCTACACTCCAGGATGCTATCAGCAGGACTAGGGACTTATAGGATGCATTTCCCAGGATGCGGACACCTTACCCCCAGAGACAGGGCTTCCATCCCAAGGGGAAGGATGTGAGGGTTCCTCCTCCAAAGGGGAATTTGGGATGAGCACAGATAGATGATGATGCCAAGAGGGAGTTGAGGAAGAAGCAGTTGTGCTTCATGTGTCAGGAGCTGTGGGCGCCAAGGCATAGGTGTGCTGTTGGAAAAGCATAGTTCATTGAGGTCTTCTCCGATGATAGCGGGGAAGAGGATGATGAGGATGATGAGGAGGAGGCAGGAGATAGTCAGATGACCCAGGATCAGTTGCCGCCTCCACCTCCAGGGACAAGAGGTGCAACTTTTGCACCCACAGGAGGGGGCCTTGCAGCTTTTCGAGGAGTTCCTAAGTATTTGGCGTTGCGCGTACGAGGGACAATACGTGGCCAGCGAGTATCAGTCTTGGTTGACAGTGGGGCAACCCAAAACTTCATTGATGCACAGATGGTACAGCGGAGGGGTATACCGACCCAGAGTTTTGACGGGTTTTCAATCTTGGTCCCAGGAGCCCAGACGATGCGGTGTGCCCGGTATGTTCCAGAGTTAGCAATGACGATGGGTACTTACCTTAATTTTAGTTCGTGTTCAACATACCAGATACCAATGTGGTACTGGGTGTTCAGTGGCTGATTACTCTGGGGAAGGTCACCACAGATTGGGAGGCCTTAGAGATCGAGTGGGATGACAAGAAGACCGGAAAGCACGAGAAGATCCACGGGATGCATACTTACCCAGCTCAGACAGTTTCGGCACACCGGATGGAGGCAGACTTTCGGAAGGGAGACATAGAGTGGGCAGTTGAGTTGCGGGCATCAAAGGCAGAGATCACCAGTCGAGCAGTTCATCCAGATATACAGGCCATCCTTGACAGGCATGAGGTAGTGTTTAGGGATACACCACCAAGTCGGCCACCAGATAGAGGGTTTGAGCATACCTTCGAGCTTGAGCAGGGTATTCAGGCAGTGATCACTACACCCTATAGTCATCCAAAAGCCTATCGGGATGAGATTGAGCTGGCCATTCAGGAGTTGTTGGTTCTTGGACACATCAGACCGAGCACGAGTCCGTTTTCTTCTTCTGTAGTACTAGTGAAGAAGAAGGACGACACCTTGAGGATGTGCATTGACTACAGGACCCTGAACAAGAAGACTCTGAAGAACAGGTACCATATACCCAGGATGGATGAGCTGATGGATGAGCTGAGAGAAGCTAATTTCTTCTCGAAGATTGATTTGAGATTAGGGTACCATCAGATTCGCGTGACGGAACAGGACATTCCCCAGACCGCCTTTCGGTGTCATTATGGGCACTTTGAGTTTTTGGTTATGCCTTTTGGGCTGACCAATGCACCAGCCACCTTTCAATCTTGCATGAACCCTATCTTCCGCAATCATCTAAGGAACTTTGTACTGGTTTTCTTCGATGACATACTCATATATAGCAGGACTTGGGAGGTGAATCTCCAGCATATAGAGGCAGTGCTACGCATCTTGGAAGAGCAATAGTTCTATGCTAAGCTCTCCAAGTGTGAGTTTTGGATGACAGAGATGTTGTATTTGGGTGATATTATTGGAGTGGATGGAGTGATAGTCCATGAGGAGAATATTAGAGCCATCAGAGAAAGGCTGAAGCCGAAGAACGTGACAGAACTTCGAGGGTTCATTGGGATATGTACCTATTACAGAAAGTTCGTCAGAGGTTTCTCACAGCTTGTTGCACCCGTTACAGATTTGACGAAAAAGGGGGCATTCAGTTGGTCAGATACAACACAATGAGCCTTTGATAGGCTCAAGGAGGTGATGAGTAGCTGCCCAGTGCTTGCATTGCTGGATTTTACACATCCATTTGTCTTGGAGTGTGATGCATCGAGAGAGGGGATCGGTGCAGTATTGATGCAGGGGGGACACCCTATAGCCTTTGAGAGCCAGAAGCTCCTTCCAAACGAGAGGTTGTATCCTATATATGACAAGGATATGTTGGCCATTATGCATGCCTTGGAAAAATTTCGGTATTATCTAGTAGGGAACAGGTTCAGGGTGAGGACTGATCACAACAACCTCAGGTTATTTTTGGAGTTGAAGCAGCTATAGGAGAGGCAACAGAAGTGGATCAGTAAGATCCAAGCATATGGCTTTGACATCGAGTATGCCAAGGGTAATAATAACGTGGTAGCAGATTCCCTTTCACGCAGACTAGCCACGATATCTCTTATGAGCCTGGATATAGATTGGAGGGCTCGACTTTTAGTTGAGTACTCCAAGGAAAAATTTTCATGTGAGGTGCTGGATGGAAAAGTGGCGGATGACAGGTACAGGGTGGTTGATGAGATCATCTGTCACAGGGACAGGATCTTCTTGAATGAGGGATCTCAGCTTAAGAAAAAGATACTCCAGGCATCACACGATTTTCCATTGGCAGGCCATCAGGGGTTTACCAAAACCAACAGGGCCATTAGAGAGAGGTTCTCATGGAAGGGCCTCAAGGAGGACGTGCTCCAGCATGTCAGGGAGTGTGATGTTTTTCAGAGGAATAAGGGGGATATGAGCCTTCCCGTAGGACTGTTGTAGCCTCTTCCCATTCTGAAGGGGAAATGGGAGAGCATTTTGATGGACTTCATCACAGGGTTGCCCATGGTGCAGGGCAAGGACTGTATCTTTATCGTCATTGATCGACTGACAAAGTATGCACACTTTTTCGCCATATCCACGCATTACACAACAGCAAAGGTGGCTGAGTTGTTCTTCAGAGAGGTTTTTAGGTTGCATGGTCTTCCTAAGACCATCATCAGTGACAGGGATAGTCGTTTCATGGGCAGATTTTGGCTGGAGCTTTTCCGACTAGTGGGGACGGAGTTAACACCGAGTACCAGTTACCACCCACAAACGGATGGATAGACGTAGATAGTTAACAAGTAGTTGGAGGGCCACCTGCGCAACTATTTCAGTGGGCAGTAGCGAGAGTGGTTGAGATGGTTGCATTTGGGGGGGTACTGCTATAACACGACACATCACATGTCTATTCGTATGTCACCATTTTATGCTTTGTATGGGTACCATCCTTTATCTTTTGTTGATGTGATTTTCGGTGCTAGTAAGGCTCCTAGAGCCAAGATTTGAATCCAAGAGATTCAGGACATCCTTCGAGCTCTCAAGGACAATATGGTTACAACACAGAACCAACAAAAGTTGTATGCCGACAGAGGTCGGGTGGAGAGACAGTTTGACGTAGGGGACTTGGTCTACCTATGGTTATAGCCATAGCGACAGTCATCGCTGAAGTAGAAGGGGGTTGAGAAGCTCAAGCCTCACTTTTACGAGCCATACAAAGTGATATGTAGGATTGGGCAGGTTGCATATGAGTTGAAGCTGCCCCAAGGCAGTAAGATCCACAACATTTTCCATGTATCATGCCTGAAGAAGGCGTTGGGGCAGCATGTCATAGTGACAGAGGAGCTACCACCTACAGATGACGAGGGGCACTTGGTGTTGCAGCCGAAGGCCATTATTGATACCAGGGAGAAGCAATTACGGAGAAGGACGGTCCAGGAATTCTTGGTGAGGTGGAAGAATTTGTCGGATGAGGATGCCACTTGGGAGAGCAAGAAGATTTTGCACCATCCATCAGTTCAGTTGCTTGAGGACAAGCAATATTTTTCCGGGGAAGACTATAATATTCCTAATTAGCGACAGCTAATTGGAATATTCAATGTTTTTAGTTTTCCGTCCATATTTTGTAAATAAATAAAAAGTGAGTGAAGAAGGTCTAACTCACTTAAGTGAAATAAGGCATCCACTTAGTAGCACAACGTTGTGACTTAAGTGGGAGTCAAGGGGGGCCTAACACCACATAGAGGAGGGGGGCCTACGTACACTCTAGAAGCTTCTGCAAGCTTCTGCACAGATGAGGATGAGTATGTGGAGGAGAGAGAGGCTACGTTTGGTTTTAGAGGGAAGCCAACGTTATAAAATATGGAGGAGCCTCCTCATTTGATTCATTCTTGAGTTGATGATTTTTGAGTGAGACATTTTTCTTCTTGAGCATGGTGGCTATTTAGCCTATTTGCAGCACTGTTTAGTGCATTGAGTGTCTCCGGTCGAAGATCTCGCCCTTAGCCCCGGGGGACTTCAAGTGCCTGCTCGGGCAAGGTTGGTTTTTCAGCATTTTGTGAGTTGTTTTATTGTTTGGATTTGTTGCAGAGCTGGAGCTTATAGAGGCTGCACAGTCACTAGGAGAGAGGATGCAGTCCATTACGGAGGAGCTTTAGATTGGGGTTTCTGCAACTGACTTAGCCATGATTTTGAGCAAAGGGTCAGCCTTTTCCCATAGAAGGATTTTGGCGAAGTTTGAGGCAGTGTTTCAGCTATTTCCATCTAGCCTCTGTAGAGAGCCTTGGAGGCTAGCGTAATTCACTGGGGAGGCATCTTCTGGTGATTTTTGGGGTTGTCCATTTTTGATATGGTTTCTGGATTTTGTCCGGGTTGTTGAGGAGAGAAGGTTTTCCGATTTTCAGCTTATTCCGGTGAGGGGATCACACCTAGTATTCAGTCCATTCCAGCAGTAGCAGCTACACGACAATTTTCCAGTAGCTGGGACGCAGTTCATAGAGCAGCCATTTACGGCATTCTCTGAGAGTGTTTTCTCACTTTCCTTGGGCAAGATCAGGTGCCATCACTCTGATCACCTATTGTACTTCATTATATTTCTCAGATTAATAAAATGGCTCAGCATTTCCTCTCTATGTTTTCTGGATGAGTTGCCGTATTTGCTGTATTCTCCTTCTATGATATTATATGTCTATTGCACTATTATTGTTTTTGAGAATTCTAGTTCTATACCACTTGGTGTGTTTATCTTTCACTCTTAGATAGAGTTTGGAAAGGGCCAGGTAGCCTCCATATCGTGTCCTCTTTTTAGAGGCAAAATATCTGGTAAATGCCCTCCCAATCTATCTCTAGTTGGAGTTTGTCGTGTTTTAGAGATATCCTCGAAACGAGATATTACAAATGTCTTCAGGAGCTTCTCCTTCCTTTAAATACATGCTTGAGGCTTCTTCAGTAGCTCTTGGGGGTGAAATAAATGTTGGATATGATGGCACTCTGGCCCTCCTTGGTTGAGTATTACTTTTTGCTCTAACCAATTGTACTTCCCCTCTCTTGAGCTTAAGCCTAGTAAGCATCAAAACTTGCAAAAAAATCAACTATATCTTTGCACAAGAACAAATTTAGAGTAAAACTCTAGCTCAGATACCAACTAATCTGAAAATCGAACTATTTGTAATGCTATGCAAACTATCCATTTCCATTTAATTTAGTGTGCAAAGTATTCTACATGACTTACAGGTTAAACAAAGTAGTTTTGGTAATTTTTCTGAGTTTTAGGTGTGACGAAATGTTAATTAAATTCACTATTCATCATATCATATAAGTAATACACAACAAGTAAACTTCACCATAACATAACACAGGAAAATAATGAGGCAGTTCACCCCTCCTGTGCTACATCTGTCGGGTCCAAGGCTCCTCAATGGGATGTCCTTGGTCTATTATATTGCTCAAAATGGATATGGAGTGAAAAATGTACCTAAAAAGGAAAAAGCAGCTGTGAAATCAGCTTCAGAAGACATAAATAAGCTAAAAATGGCTTTTGTTTCACCTCAAACAGTGAAGTACAACCTAATACAACCCCATCTCTGTGATGGCCCTCGTGCCTATTTCCTCTTCCCTAAAGAAAATATGGCCGAAGAACACCTATTTTCACTCCAAAACCTGTCCCAAACTCTCCATAATGCTCAAGAAACCCAAAATCGACTAAACTTTTGTCCAATTTGGTTCAATAATGAGGAATTTATGACCTCCCAAAGAAAATTGCCCAATGTCACTAGAAAACCCCACCAAATGTGGGAGAACTCCAGTTAATGCGCTAAAAATGGAAAAAGTGCTTGATTTGGTGGAATGCACCCCAAATAAGGTAGAATCACTAGCAGTTATAATAAATGTTATATAGGGGCTCATTTGTGTGGTCACATGACCCCTCTGTGAATTAACCTCTGACTTAACCGCTTACCATAATGGTTAATAAACCGTTGCATTTACTCCAAAAAGGTGCAGTCACATGTAATGGTGCTAACCACTGTCGTAACAGTCAGGTAGTTAGCCTTTGAACATAGAGGCACAATCATATGTATTAGGGGGTTGGCCCATAGGGGCTGGCCCCCTTTTCCACCCAACAGATTATTGTTTAAACTTCAAATATAAACTTTGCTCATTGTAAGTTAAGAATCAATGTGCAGGTGGGCCAGTAGAGCACTGGCTTTATACAGGGGAGGTCGGGTGTTCGAAACCCCAGACCTCCATAAAATTTTGACCAACTTCTCTTGGGCCACGTGGCGGCCTCCAGGCCTGCCACGTGGTGGCCTATTATTGGGCCATCTCTAACACAGTCAACCACTTGACCAATTAAAAAATGGAACTTTTCGAATTCATATTCGCCCTTGTGGAATATTCTGGGGAATATTTTGAGGAATATTCTCGAAATATTCCTTGTAATATTATTTTTTTAATTTTTTCAAAGTCAGAAAAGTCAACTTTGGTCAACTAGATTTTGGATTTTATTGGAGACTTCAAACCTTCATAACTTTCACATACGAAATTGGATTTGATTCCCATTCATGTTGCCCGAATCGTAGCGACGAGGCATTTCTGGTCATTCAGGTTGCAACCAATTTTGAACACTTTCATTTCTTAGCAATTTTTATAACTTGAAAATGATCACCTGATCTATCCTAGACATATTTTAGCTGTTGGAATTGTTGATGATTCGACGAGGTTGTATAATTTTGACAACTTTGGGTCATCATGTCTTCCCTCCGTATTTTTTTCTCATAATGATGAAGTGAGAAAAATTTGGCATGAGTAATTTGGTCACTTAAACTATCTCTCTCTTCAAACTATATGTAAGGAAAATATGGTGAAAGGTCTTCCTATGCTATCTTGTCGATATGGTGTTTCGCCTAAGTGTGTACTCAGAAAACATCATCAGGATAGTTTTGACAAATGTGCCTCTTGGCATGCTTCAGCCCCTTTGCAGCTTCTGCATAACGATTTATGTGGTCAACTTCTTGTTGTTTCTTTATCTGGTTGCAAGTACTTCTTAACTTTTATTGATGATATTTCCAGACGCACTTGGGTATACTTCTTAAAACTGAAGAGTGAGGTTTTTAACATGTTCTTGGCCTTTAAGGCCTTTGTTGAGAAACAATCTGGACATCAAATTCTTAAGTTAAGAACAGAAAATAGAGGAGAATATGTTAAAAAAAAATTTATCAACTTTTTCACTGAGCATGGCATTCAATTGCAACATAACATTCCATATACTCCACAACAAAATGGTGTAGTTGAAAGGAAGCATCGCACCTTAAAAGAAATGTCTAATTGTATGCTTCAATCTAAAGGACTTAAGTCTCGATTTTTGGGCAAAAGCAATTAACTATGAAAATTACATAGTGAATGGCATTGCTACTAAGGTTTTCAAGAATATAGCTCTAGAAGAAGCTTGGAGCTCAATAAAACCATATGTAAGTCATTTTCATGCTTTTGGAAATGATGCATGGGACCATATTCTAGATGCGAAACATAAAGTCTTAGAAACTAAGAGTGAAAAATGCATTTTTGTTGGATATTCTTAAGATGTCAAAGGATATAGACTTCTTCAACAAAAATAAAAAAAAATATAATCATTAGAAGAGATGTAAAATTTGATGAAAATATATCGGCCTGTGAGCCTAGTTCGGCAAGTGTGCCAGTTTTGGCCTTCGAGCCTGATTCGGCATATGTGCCACCCCTCTCTATCTCTTCTATTTTTAATAACATTCCTTATAGTTCAGATGATGACAACGAGGATGAAAATCCTCCTCCACCTGTTGAAATTATTCCTTTTACTCCATAGCTTCCAAGTTGGGTCCGCTCTACTCGAGATGCAGCAGGCTCTCTTGCAGGTGACCCTGCAAATCGACGATGTAAATGTTCTTAGTTCGAAAGAGCCTCTTCCTTATTCGCTCAAGTTATAGAAAACAATAATCTAGAAACCTTTGAAGAACCTTCCGGTCATCCAGATTTGGATGAAGCTATGAATGAAGAATATCATTTCTTATTGGCAAACGATACTTGGGATCTTGTTCCTCTTCCAAAAGGAAGAAAAGTTTTCAGATGTAGATGGGTTTACAAAACAACTTTTGGAACAGACGGAAAAGTGGATAGACATAAAGCTCGTCTTGTCGCTAAAGGATTTTCACAAATTGAAGGCATTGAATATACTGAAACCTTCTCCCCTGTTGCCAAAATGAATTCTATCCACCTTGTTCTTTCGCTTATTGCCTCCTTTAAATAGGAAGTCCATTAGATGGATGTTAAATGCACCTTCTTACATGGATATTTTCATGAAGAAATCTACATGGAACAACCCCCATGCTTTATCCAAAATGACTCCCACCTTGTTTGTCACTTTAGGAAGTATCTCTATGGTCTCAAACAAGCTCCTCGAGCTTGGTATGCCAAAATGGATATTTTTCTATTATATAATGGCTTTTATAGATGTCATTTTGACAACATTGTCTCTACCAAGAAAGTGGGTAAGTCCTTCACCATCCTTTTTCATTACATTGATGATCTTATCCTTCCGGGTAGTGATCCCAACCATATAAAACATGTGAAGTCTAGCCTCAAGAAAAAGTTTGAAATGACAGACTTAGGACACTTTCATTATTTCCTTGGTCTTCAAGTTTTGTAATCCAAATAAGGTATTACCCTTTCTCAGTCCAAGTACGCCTATGATCTTCTTTTCCACTTTCACATGGAAGATTTTTAGCCAACCCCTTCTCCCTTTCATTCTATAGTCAAGCTTTCAGTCACTTGTACTACCCCTAAAGTTGATGCTACCTTATATTGTCAACTTGCTGGTAAACTTTTGTATCTAACCCGTACCCATGCTGACCTTTCCTTTGCCATTGGTCTTGTCGCTCGGTTTATGCACCAACCTCATGAAAGTTACTAGAAATCAAATAAAATAATACTTTGATATATTCGAGGTACAATTCAGTTCAGGATTGATTACATTGTAGGAGCATCTCCATTTTTTATTAGTTTCACTGATTCTGATTGGTTTGGTGACCCTGATGATCGAAATTCTAGTGCAGGATATGTTTTGACTCTTTGTTTAGGACCTATTACTTGGTCTTGTAAGAAACAAAGTGCCATATCCCTTTCTTTTGTTGAAGTAGTGCATTGTGGTGTAGTTGAAGCCAACAAGGAAGCCATGTGGCTTCGTGAGATCCTGTCCGAATTCGGTATTCATCAACAACATCTGACTACACTTTGGTGTGATAATCAGAGTGCCATTCAACTATGTAAAGATCCATTTCAGCATTAGCATATGAAACACATTGAACTCCACATACACTTTATCATAAATCTCATTCATGATCGTGTTCTTGAAGTGAAGTATTGTCCAACCAATGATCAAGTAGCCGATATCTTTACAAAGGCTCTGACAGAAGAAAATTTTACCAAACTTCAATCCATTCTCGGAGTTCAGGAAAGTTATCATTAAGGGGGGATAGGCTCTAATGTCTCCTTCCTTCTCCTATTGTGTCACCTTTGTAAATCCTTCAATCCTATCCCAATTTGTTCTTAAGGGGGGATGTTAGGTTATTTTGACACATAGGAAATAGGCTCCTTTAGTGTCACCTTTGTAAATCCTTCAATCCTATCCCAAGTTGTTCTTAAGGGGAGATGTTATGATATTCCGACACACAAGAAATAGTTAAGAATAACTTAGTCTAGTGTAGAGTTAGGTAAACTGTTTTTCTTTACTATCTACATTTGTAACTTATAATATGATGGTCATGATTTGTAGTGATCTGACGGTTCACTCTCCTTGGTATTAATGACACTTGATCTGTGGATTAATACCCAATTGGTCGATGATCTCTATTTAAAAAGCATCGAGGGTCATTTTTACGGTAACTATTTATAAGAGAAATATATGTAACTTTTCTTTTTATTAAGAAGTTTCCTGAAGAAGCTGTGTTGGCTCACACCTTGGACTATTTCCCCCTTCGAGGGTTTTAACCACGTGATAATACTGGTGTACTGATTTGTGATCTGTTTGTGAGCGGTGACCTTTGGTTTTTGAACTACAGAACTTACCTTGTATATTCCTACACTCCACCACCCATTTTGAACCATTACATAAAATAATAATGTTTTCTAAAAAATAAAAATGTAAACAAGAAATACGAATTAAGATACCTTTAAAGGAACCATTTTCTAATGCAACCCTAATATCTCTACTTAGCCCTTCCATTACAATGAGGAAAATCAAGGAAAAGGATGGGAATTCTTGACAAATGTCTTGTTAGTATTCAAAGAACTGATAATCTGACCCATTAATTAAGACTACAAAAGATACCAAATTAGTGCAAGACATAACATATGCCACAAAGTGTAAGTGGAATATTAAGTAAAGGAGGATAAGACCTAGGAAAAACAAGTTAACTAAACTTAAGTTCTTGCAGAGGTTGGTTTTGTAGACCATATCCTTCGATATTTTTATATTAATAGAGTAGACCGTCTTGAGGAACACAAAATTCGTCATGGACTTTCTCTCCTCCAAGAAACCCAAAATGCATTAATCAGGACTCATTTGAGAGAGTTTATTTTAATCTACAATAAATTGTTTTTGAAATTATCTTGTAAATACTATTAGAAAGCGATATTGGCTATAAAATATCAAATATGGTTGGTTTGTTTATCTTTGGAATGAGTAAGATAAAGATAGTGTTGAAACAAAATAAGAAATTTCTAGAGATTTGAGAGACTTCCACAACCTTGCATAGGTCCTCCTTTATTATTTCATACCTACCAAGGAATATTTATATGGGTAGCTCATCCATCCTCGAGAGCTTGTATTTCTAAAAAAATTCAATGTATCAAGAAATTCTTCTTTTCCCACCTCTTCCATAGGGTACTATCTTTCTTTCGAGTCTATGAATTTGGTTCAAAATTAAAAATATAAACGCTGTCATTTATAGAAGCTCAATTTCCTCCTTAAAAGAGGGTCTAAAAATGAGTGACCCAATTTTGAGGCAATTCTCATGAAATTTTCGACGAGGGATCCATCTCCTTTATTAATTTTCTATATTTAGTTCAAGTTTTTATACTAATTTGTAGAATGACAGAAGAATTTTGTATTTTCATTCCCTACCTCAAGCCAAATAACCTTACATTTTAGGTTCCATTACATTTTTTTTCTAAATGTTGTTTCCGTTTCTTATTTTACAATTGATAGAGCCAAGTGTTTCAAGTAGTCATTAAATGTATAAGTCCCTACAAAGCGAGTCTATTGTTTATGAAATATTATACCTCTCTAAGGCGACTATCATCCTTTCAAAAAATTTCCTCCATTCATGGGATCACAATGAACTTATCATTTTTCAAATTTGAATGAAAATGAACAGATAAGAATTTTCTTAGAGAATTATTGTAGTGAACCTAGACATTTTTCAACATTTGTATGGAACTTTCTTCATTGAAACATTGAAAGTTTAATTTGAAAAGGTTGAGAGGATTTCCCTATGTGGCCACTTTAGAAAAACTATATTATGGTCAAAATTAAATCCATTTGAAGAACATTTCCAAAATCTAAGGGTTAATTCTGAGAAGTCTTAGGAGAAAAATAATTAATCAAGAAATTTAGAAATGTGCCCCTTCCTAGTTATTTCGGTTGTCGAAATGTGTTTGAGCTTGGTTGGCCCTAAATTTAAGTTCTAAACTGCATCAACATTCTAAGAATATATTTAAATAGAGAGTCCACTTGGGTTTTGGAACCCACACCTTAGAGACATAAAGGGTGAAATTTAAATTGCCACTTAGAATTACCTACCATTTCCTTATCCATGGCATGGATAAGAGGTTGCCATAAAATTATAAGTGGTTTGACTGGGACAGTATATGTTTAGAGAATTAAGTTATTTTTAAAATTGATTTGAGTTAAGAAAGAGCCCCAACCTTTAATCAAAATCCAATTAATTAGAGATGGTTAAAACACTATTATTCTATGTTATGACTAGCCCTTGTAAATGGCCTAAGGAATCCATAAACTATAGTATTATCCTTTTAGAATTGTTGAATGGTATTGTGCAAATCTAGACCTCGTGTCATGCTTGTATCTTAAGTTCATGCAAAAAAGGACAAAGTAGCTACGAATGTCTATTATCCCCTGAAGCGAAAATTTCTTAGATGAATTGGATAAACTTTTGTAATTAAAGGTTAAGAAAAATAATTTTGGAAAAATCTTTTGGGTAGATGCTCAAAGGTACCAAATTAAACTTTTTTGTATTCTGATTTTCATTTCCAGGTTAAATAGGTTCTAGGTTACAGATAGATAATATTTTCTACATCATTACCTTTCCATAGGGTTTTTTAATTTTAGGTGTTTTAGGCCACATTTATCACTTTCTTTGGAAGGCTCATTTCTCTTATTGTATGATCTATGAGTGTAAATTTATATATTATAGGAAGGGGATCCTTCTTTGGTACCATTTTCAAATAGGTCATTCAAGAGAATAAAATTTAGGCCGAGAGGCTACACATTTATAGAAAAGGATCCTCCTAACCCTTACTAGGGGATGAGTTAAGTAAGATGAGGGTTTAAGCAGCTTGAGAAACTAGAGGGAAATTCCACATAGATATTTTAGGATCGTTTACTAAATATACTTACAAATATACTTACGACGATGTCAAGAATAAATAACTAGAGGAATCAATGGGAGAATCAGAAGGAGGAAAATCCTTTCATAAGTCTCACATGCTTGCTTTTTCTAGTCAAGGTGATCATTATCTAGGAAAGTATTACTAATCAATCGCAATTTTTTATGATTTAGTTTGAAACTAAAGGATCTTCCATTTTTATGAATTGTAGAGATATAGTAATGTTTTTTTCCTATGTAAAGTGTACATTCTCTTTGACAAGAGGTGGGAGATTTCACACCCATATGTTTATGGATAAATGGAGCAGATAATTCATGATTGAGTTTATTTACTCATGGAAACTTCCACACCTAAAAGGAATTCCTTCATAATTGAGAAGGAGATACGAAAATGTAGGACCTTTCTTGATAATTGTTGAATTTTCTAGCCTTTTGGCTAAGCCAAAGACTATGAGAATTGACACCATGGTCATACACCTTACAACCTGAAATGATTTTTCAACTTCATAGTAGAGGCCTATGAAATTTCAAATTCTTGGGAGATGTCCTTAAATTAGAGAATCCATAGAAATCCATGCATTCTATTCTAGGTGGGGGTAAATCGTCTTTATGTTAAGTGTACATTAATGTCTAGATGTTTCATTTTAAGAAAGAGATCACGAGTTCTCATTTTCCAGAAAATTTGCAAATATTGTAAACATATTGAAATTCCAAAAGAGAACTAAGATAACCATTCTTTAATAATAACATTACTTCTCATATTGTATCCCAATACAATTTCAAAGATATTCATAATGTTGTTTCTTAGAGACACCACTTGTAATAGTTTGGCTCACAAACCTTCCAAGAAATGAGGAATTTTCAAACTCCAATATTTCATTTAATTTCATACTATCCCATAAGAGCACACCGATAATGTTATATTTATGTTTAATTAAATTCTCTATTTTGTAAGGGTTGTTTGGTCCTTTTGATAAATGCCTCCACTTATAGGAGGTTTGAAATAGAGAAGGATAGTTTGCTTATCAATTCATCTGTAAGGAATTTCCCAATGAAGCTATAATCTTGTCAACCATGAATGTGACCTTCAAAAAATCTTGAACCAAAGCTTCTTTCCATAAAATTCATCAAGATTTGGGATCCTTCTTTATAGATGAGATTAACATCTATGCATGGTGTATGAGACTAGCTTGAATGTTGAAATCTATCAAATGTTCCATTGCATCATAGTACTTTGTTTTTCTAGGTAATCTTTAAAATATCGTGGATGGTCCACTCGATATTTTGTCACAACAAATCTGATAAATTATACTCTAAAATTTGAAATCTACACTATGAGGGTTTATTTTTCCTTAGATTTCTAGATCTGTAAATTGTATTAAGTACACATGTAAATTTTAATAATGGAAAAAATAGAGAACATCAAAAAAATAAATTAAAAAACATGGTTTGAAGCAAGATATAACTCTGGAAACCCTTTCATGAAAAAACATAGTTGAAAGACGAGGTTTCTGTAACATACCCCGATAACCTTGCAGGAAAATGCATGGAGTTAGGAAATTTTTTCAACATTTATGAATGTGTAACCTTATAAATTACATTCTATATTTCCACATTAACCATGTGAATAACCATGATAATCTCTTAGAAAAATATTTAGTAAAATCCATAGTGACGTACAGAACCATTAATTGTCCTTGTTTTACCATATTAACTTAAATTTCCTGCTATAACTATGTATCGATTCCATGATCATTTTAATTCAATTAGTACATCGCCTAAAATCATATCATGGAAGAAATTAACATCACGAAAACAACACAATGAACAATCACATCATTAGACACCGATATACCCTGGAAACCCTGTAGGGTGAAAGCCAGCAAACGTTTAATTTTATTATTAAACGCTCATGAGGGTTGTCACCTCTCACTCAATGGTTATAAGGGAGTCCATCCCTTGACCATTGTCATAGAATTTACATAGAAAATTAATCTTAAACGAAATATAACTAGCTATAAGCTATTACAATCATCATGATACCATTTACCCATGAATCATCAATCTCTATCTTTGTAGTCGGACTATTTCCTTCAGGGGATCATCGTGCAATTGGAACTACTAAACCTGCATGGACTAAGAACTCTTTATCTTCCACAATGTTAAACTTGAAAATTCCTTTTCTGAAGTCATCCTTATTTCCTGCCATTGCTGTCGTCAACACACTTGGTATCATGATTAGATAAAATATTAATAAACCAATAATCAATCTCTATTTGTGACACTTCAAAAAATATTTGTATGCATGTATAAAACATAACCACATTGACATTAGTTTCATCATTTCACATGCATTAGTAACAAATAAATCACTATCAAGCATCCTCTTTCTAACAAACACTAACAAAATCTTGCATGCACTTTCATATTATTTCCAAAAGAAATCTAACATACTATATAATAATATTGTGCATGCAAATGCATAACAACATTTCAAGATAACTATCCCAACAAGAAATTTCTCTTTTTTCCTACTCTTATGTTTTCTTTTAAAAATGGATTAATGCAATAGATGTTATACTTATGCATGTGAATACATGTTCTTTTCCAAAAACATATTTTCCACCCAAGATCTATTCATAATGGTTATTATGTATAACAATGCCAACTCTATTTCAAACAAAGTTAACATACAAGTTATAGTTTTGTGCATGCAATAACATATCTTGTTCTTCCTGCATATAAAAAATATATTTCTTTCCAAAAGAAACTAAATAAATATTTCATGGAAAAACAAACACATTTCTTTTCCAAGGTTCAAACGCATACCACTTATTATTTCATGCATGCAAAGTGACATTTCCCTCTCATCCAAAAGAGATAACCAATAACTATGCATAATATTCTCCCAAGATAAATCTAATACCATATCTAATCCTTTAGGTTTGCAAAATACGTATTATTTTGCCCAAAAGAGGGCTAAAACAATAAATATTATGTGATTTCATCTTCATTTTCTCTAGAAATATAATACTCAAAACTATATTTTTCCCATGCATACAAGCATATATGTTTCTATAAATAATATTACATAATAAAGCATTTGAGTACCCTTTTTCCTCTCCAGGAATCTAATCCAACAAGGAATTCAAGGATGTATTTTTCTCTTCTATTCATTTTGAATATTTTTAACACAATAATTATTTCCTTGCATACAATTATGTAATGTTCCAAATGGGAAAAAATAGGCTCAGTAGGGAATATCTTAAGATATTCCACTAGGGAATCACAGCAACATGGAATTACACCAATATATGTAAACCAAAGATATACTGGTAGGGAATTTACTGGATGCATCACCTTCATAAGGAAGGGTGAAATCCAGAGGCTTCCTGGCCCATTCCAGACTCTGTCTATAGAAGAATGGTGAAACACAGAAAGTGTGGGAATGACACACTCCTCTTAGACTTTTCTTCTCTTACGAACCTTAGATCTACAGACCTAAAAAATGGATCCAAAAGAGAAGCAAAAGCCAACCAAGGAAGAAGCAGGAAATTCCACTCTCAGGAAAATCTGCAATAGGCTCAAGGAGGACGTTGTATAAGCAAGCAAATGTGAAAATAACACATACCAGGGTTGGGTTCCGTTATTTTAGGCTGTGTGGGACCTCCAAGCATAGTTTCAGAAAAAATAAATGAGTTTAGAGGTTTAAACAGATCTCCCACGATGAACACTAGCTGAAAATCAGCTAAAGGAGAGAGCTGGTAAATAGAGAAACCCTCCTTCAGGAATTGCGTAGTTTCTGCTGGAAGACATTGGAAATCAGCCATTAGACTCATGTGATAATATGGCATCAAGAATTCACATCTATAATCAAGTTCCTTTGTAGAAGCATTGGATTTACTTGAAGCAAGAGCAAGAATCCTTCAGAAATAATAGCAGAAACAAATGGAAAAGTTGCAGAAAGACTTGAAAACATTTTATATGAGGAGCTTCAGCTGCTGTATGTTAATTTTCAGATCTAAAACTGATATATGGCTGAAACGTCAGATCCATACCAAATATGGAACTACTCAGCCTTCTTAACAACATCCCCTTGGGGTTTTATCAAAATAATGCATAAATAAGTGTAGATATAGCTTTTCATACACTGAAATTTTTATTGCAAAAAAATTTAATCATTATAGAATCATGGACCATATGCAAACCAAAATATTTTCAAAGAATATGGTTACTTATCTGTTGATGCATGCTTGGAATACTCTTTTCCTCTTCCTTGGCTCCATTCTCCATGTATTCTCCCATTCCCCTCTTTTACTTCCCTCATAGTCTTATCATAAAATAGAATTAATAAAATGGAATAAATTTTATAAATCATAAAAATATTCCAAATTTTTTCTAAATAAAATAATTCCATATTTTCTAAATCATAAAAGCAATCCATAAATATCTCATGCTTTTATTTTTAAAGCTAGATTTGTTTTTTCCTTATGATAAAAATGTCACTTATCCATATTTTTTCCAAATCTATTACTCATTATTTCTAAAACTCATAAAATATACCAACTTGGAAATATAATTTATTTCCATAGAAGAATTTAAATTATTTTAAATAAAATAATTAAGAAATAATTCTTCCAATATTCTTATAATTAAGAACTACAAGCATATTCTTCATGTAATATCAATATAATAATTAATAATATTTAATTATTTAATAACCCTCATTTTATGAGAATTTTTATGGTGGCTTACACGAGGGATATTACAAACTCCCCCCCTTAAAGAGAACATCTTCCTTGATGTTCTTCTCTTGTTGGAAAATTAGCCTTTAATTTTCATTAGCAATGATTTAGGAAATGTAAAATAATACCTAAATCATAATAATTTCACAAAAACTCAAGGAGCACTTAGCCCTTTAATCATCAAAATGATAAGAAAAGCTCTATCAAGTGCATGTTGCATTTTATTTAGGAGTCACACTAGTCTTTCTTTCCCACTAATGTTTTTGGAAATTACTATCTTTATCTCCCACGATAATTTCAATCAAATTCAAACTCATGGTATCTATCTCCAACCATTTCCTTTTCAAATTGCTATCTTTCTCTCCCGCGGTAATATTATTTAAATTCAAACTCACGGCATTAATCTCCAACCCTATTCCTCTAGTATGTCAGGAATTTAAAGTTCAATAACTCATTATTTTATCTAACATGAGTTATTTCATTCGCTTATATGTTTCAATTAATTTCCTCTATGCATGCATATAGGTCAGTCATTTATGACATGTTCATTTTCTCATAAAAACACAACCTATTTCATTGAAATTGTTGCTCAGATAATTTAATATATCATGCATGCAAAACTATAACACATGCAACAACTTTAAGGCATGAAATTTATAGTCTATTGTAACATCCAACGTCTTTAGATAATTTTTAGCACAGACATAATTTCATTTAATCGTAGTTAATTTCTGGGAGTTATTGAGGAACCCAACATATTCCACCAAACCGTGAACTATCTCCAATAGTTACCCACCGAGCTAAGATCTACTTGCCACTAGAATCAACAACCTCATTGATTCCTTGGTGATTTCTTCCTAGCAGATTTTCAGCAGCGTCTTGCTTTAAGGTCTGCCAACCTTTTTGCCTAGGCCTTTTTATTTTATATTTTTCGAAAAACATACTCTTCTTTTTCTTTAGAGCACACATTTCTCTCCCGCTATGGTTTATTTTACCCCACTTAGTATTTATGTCCAACTAAGTCATTAACATAATCTTTCTCTCTCATTATGTTAATATTTCCTCTTTATTATTTTCTCCTAGGGATGTTTAGGAGACTTTTAGGGAAGGTCCATGTTGAACTTAACCACCAACAACTTTTCATAAACTGGCAAGAAGTCTTCTAAAACTGCAGAGTTATTTCATGAATACCCCAACCAATGTATTCACTAAGTCAATACTAAATTAAAATATTACCTCATTACATTAGCCTCATAATGGCATACATAGCCATTGAATCCAATAAAAATTCAATTTCTAAAAATAGTCAATGTCTAAAATCCCAATGTAATTTACATAATTTTCCATTTGCATATTATCATTAAGGAAAAGTAACATTTATGTACACCATGCATCTATACTTGACCCATAGTAAGGATCACACAATTCATCAAAGTACATTGACAACAATTCATCACATGCAATATACATGGTATACATTCAAAATTGCCACATAATAAAAATAATGCAACTTCAAAAAAATACATTAACATATCTCTCATACCATAGTATTATACTTTATTTAAGGCCTCAATTTACTAACCATCAACATTGTAGATAAATAACAGTCCCATTGAACATTAGGACACAAAATGTGATTTTTTTCTTCCCTTACCATTAGCGTGCAACCATGTAAGAAACAACCATTGAGGAATTTTGGGAAAATAATTTTCAATCATGCAATCTACAACCACTGTAGACTTTTATAAAATAGTGTGCAATCATGCAATCTACAACCAATTCAACATTCTCACAAACAATTTTCAAGCATGCAATCAACATCCATTGAGGAATTTTAACAACAATTTGCAAGCATGAAATTTATGGTCAATGAGACATGCTACCAAATGTTTGGCAAGCATACAATCTAGCACCATTCAGGGACTAGTTAGCAGACATGAAATAAATTTCCATAAATATGTTCAAAATTTTCAAAGAGATAGTAAAAATAGAATTTATAGAATAGCATGAATCATATTCATATCATCAATGGTAAAATTTCTGCCCAAAACACAACCAACAATCCCTACAGGAGTGTCTAATCAGAAAAATCGACCAAATTATGGATCCAAGTCTAAAAATAACTTTTTCTTGGAATCAACATGAGGGTTACATGACCTCAAGGTATGAATACCCATTGATATTAAGATGAATCATATACAATTATTTAAAATGACAAAACTGTGGATCTCAATTACCACTTTTTGTCAAACACATGGAATGCAAACTTTCCTCTACAACTCTAAATGAAGAAAGAGAACCCACAATTATGCTACTATGATTTTTTCATTGAATTGAAGTTCAATATGTGAGTTCTACTTCATTCATTGCTTACTTTCAACAACTAAAGAGTTTCGTTCAAATATATATATATATATATATATATATATATATATATATATATATATATATATATATATATATATATATATATATATATATATATATATATATATATTTCAACATTCCATTGTCCTCTTTAGGGTCAACCCCAACTTCTAAATTATTTAGTTATCACACCAACCATACATCTATTCATTCTTTATAGGTAGTGCATGATAACTTTAGTCATGTTTTTCCACTTTTTTTCTGATGCACCATAATCATTTTTCTCATATTATGCATGCAAAGGTTGGTAATTAATCTGCAATATAAACAGTGAATGCTCAAGATGGTTCATAGGTACAATAGAAGTTTTACTGTCTTTTATCCACATCCATATTCAAATTTCATCAACACAAATTTTAAAGAAACATTATAACGGTCTACTCTTTCATGCAGTCATTAATCATGAAACATGCATCTCATGTTAATTGTAGTATACTACAAGTTTAATTAAAATCATACCTGAGATGATGCCCACTAGAATCATACCTCTACTTCTTCTTTTTGCATAACGATTCCCAAAAGGCGCCAGTGTTGCAACCTTTTGCTCTGATACTGTTTGTAACATACCCCGATAACCTCGCAAGAAAATGCATGGAGTTAGGAATTTTTTTTAACATTTATGAATATGTAACCTTATAAATTACATTCTATATTTCCACATTAACCATGTGAATAACCATGATAATAACTTAGATAAATATTTATTAAAAACCATGGTGACGTACACAACCATTAATTGTCCTTGTTTTAACATATTAATTTAAATTTCCTGCTATAACTATGTATCGATCCCATCATCATTTTAATTCAATTAGTACATCGCCTAACATCACATCATGGAAGAAATTAACATCACGAAAACAACACGATGAAAAATCACATCATTAGACACCGATATACCCTGGAAACCCCGTAGGGTGAAAACCAGTAAACATTTAATTTTATTATTAAACACTCGTGAGGATTGTCTCCCCTCACTCAATGGTTATAAGGGAGTCCATCCCTTGACCATTGTCATAGAATTTACATAGAAAATTAATCTTAAACGAAACATAACTAGCTATAAGCTATTACAATCATCATGATACCATTTACCCACGAAACATCAATCTCTGTCTTTGTAGTCAAACTATTTCCTTCCAGGGATCATCGTGCAATTGGAACTACTAAACCTGCATCGACTAACAACTCTTTATCTTCCAAACTTCAAAATTCCTTTTCTCAAGTCATCCTTGTTTCCTACCATTGTTGTCGTCAACACACTTGATATCATTATTAGATAAAATATTAATAAACCAATAATCAATCTCTATTTGTGGCACTTCAACAAATATTTGTATGCATGTATAAAACATAACCGCATTGAAATTAGTTTCATCATTTCACATGTATTAGTAACAAATAAATCACTATCAAGCATCCTCTTTCTAACAAACACTAACAAAATCTTGCATGCACTTTCATATTATTTCCAAAAGAAAGCTAACATACTATATAATAATATTGTGCATGCAAATGCATAACAAGATTTCAAGATAACTATCCCAATAAGAAATTTCTCTTTTTGCCTACTCTTATGTTTTCTTTTCAAAATGGATTAATGCAATAGATGTTATACTTATGCATGTGAATATATGTTCTTTTCCAAACACATATTTTCCACCCAAGATCTATTCATAATGGTCATTATGTATAACAATGCCAACTCTATTTCAAACAAAGTTAACAAACAAGTTATAGTTTTGTGCATGCAATAACATATCTTGTTCTTCCTGCATATAAAACATATATTTCTTTCCAAAAGAAACTAAATAAATATTTCATGGAAAAATAAACACATTTCTTTTCCAAGGTTCAAACGCATACCACTTATCATTTCATGCATGAAAAGTGACATTTCCCTCTCATCCAAAAGATATAACAAATAACTATGCATAATATTCTCCCAAGATAAAGCTAATACCACAGCTAATCCCTTTAGGTTTGCAAAATACGTATTTTTTTTCCCAAAAGAGGGCTAACATAATAAATATTATGTGATTTCATCTTCGTTTTCTCTAGAAATCTAATACTCAAAACTGCATTTTTCCCATGCATACAAGCATATATGTTTCTCTAAATAATATTACATAATAAAGCATGTGATTACCCTTTTTCCTCTCCAAGAATGTAATCCAATAATGCATACAAAGATATATTTTTCTCTTCTATTCATTTTGAAGAGTTTTAACACAATAATTATTTCCTTGCATACAATTATGTAATGTTCCAAATGGGAAAAAAATAGGCTCAGTAGGGAATATATTAAGATATTCCACTATGGAATCACATCAACATGGAATTACACCAATAGATCTAAACCATAGATAAACTAGTAGGGCATTTACTGGATGCATCACCTTCACAAGGAAGGGTGAAATCCAGAGGCTTCCTGGCTTTTTTCAAACTCTGTCTATAGAAGAATGGTGAAACACAGCAAATGTCAGAATGACACAGTCCTATTAGATTTTTCTGCTCTTAGGAACCTTAGATCTACAGATCTAAACAATGGATCCAAAAGATAAGCAAAAAGCAACTAAGGAAGAAGCGGGAAATTCCACTCTCAGGAAAATCTGCAATAGGCTCAAGGAGGACACTGTATAAGCAAGAAAATGTGAAAATAACGCAGACCAGGGCTAGTTTCCATTAGCTTAGGCTGTGTGGGACCTCCAAGAAGAGTTTTAACAAAAAAAATGAGTTTAGAGGGTTTAAACAGATCTCCCACAATCAACACTAGCTGAAAATCAGCTAAAGGAGACAGCTGGTAAATAGAGAAACCCTCCTTCAGGAATTTCCTAGTTTCTACTGGAAGACACTAAAAATCAGCCGTTAGACTCATGTTACAGTATGGCATCAATAATTTATATCTATAATCAAGTTCCTTTTTATAATCATTGTATTTACTTGAAGCAAGAGCAAGAATCCTTTAGAAATAATAGTAAAAACAAATGGAAAAGCTGCAGAAAGACTTGATAGCATTTTATATGAGGAGCTTCAACTACTTTAGGTTAATATTGAGATCTACAACCGAGATATGGCTAAAAAATCAGATCCATACCAGATCTGGAGCTCCTCAGCCTTCTTGAGAAGATCCCCTTGGGGTTTTATCAAAATAATGCATAAATAAGTGTAGATCTAGCTTTTAATACACTGGAATTTCCATTGCAAATAAATTCAATCATTATGGAATCATGGCCCATATGCAAACAAGAATATTTTCAAAGAATATGGTTACTTATCTCTTGATGCATGCCTGGAATACTCTCTTCCTCTTCCTTGGCTCCATTCTCCATGTATTCTCCCATTCCCCTCTTCTATTTCCCTCATAGTCTTATCATAAAATATAATTAAAAGAATGGAATAGATTTTATAAATCATAAAAATATTCCAAAAATTTTCTAAATAAAAGAATTCCATCTTTTCTAAATCATAAAAGCATTCCAGCTTTTCTAAATCATAAAAGTATTCTAGCTTTTTTCTAAATCATAAAAGAAATCCATAAATCTCTCATGGTTTTATTTTTAAAGGTAGATTTGTTTTTTCTTTATGATAAAAATATCACTTATCCATAATTTTTTCCAAATCTATTACTCATTATTTCTAAAACTCATAAAATATACCAACTTGGAAATATAAATTATTTCCATAGAAGAATTTAAATTATTCTAAATAAAATAATTAAGAAATAATTCTTTCAATATTCTTATAATTAAGAATTACAAGCATATTCTTCATGTAATATCAATATAATAATTAATAATATTTAATTATTTAATAACCCTCATTTTATGAGAGTTTTTATGGTGGTTTACGCAAGGGATATTACAGTTTCCCTACTCTCTTTCGGCAAATAGAAAATGATGACAAGTACAAAGATGTAAGGCCCATGGGCTACTACAATGCACAAATACTCTTTGTGTGGTGTGCTCTCTCTTTATCCCTCTTAGCTACTATGTTAGTTTATGGAACAGAATCCACTAAAAAAAATGAAACCCGCCTTTCCTCCTAGTGCCTCAATTATAACATAGCGAGATAGCATACGAGTGGTTGGGTTTCAAACCTTCAACTCTTAATTGGAGTTACAACATTGCCTCTGCTAGAGTGCTTTTCATCATGATCACATGGCTAGCCCATCATCCATGAGTAATGGAGTTGATGTGGAGTTAATGTGGGACAATCTAGAATTACAAAAGATAAAAGAAGGTGTTCAACTTTTGAGTGGTGTAACTTTTGAATATAAACTTTGATTGAAACAATTCTTGTGTCATTGGAAAGGTCTTTGGTGTAGAATGGGAAAAAATTTGTTGGACTAAAATGTTAAAGTTTTACTCTAAAAAAATGTCATTTGATGCCTCAAAATGCTCTCACAAGGTTTTAGACCTTAATTCACCAAATATGGTTCCCACCAATAAAAATGGCCTTGTGAGTTGATTCCTACACTTTTTCCACTTTGAAAGCATTGAGATAGATGAAAAACAATATATTGATCCAATCCAGACCACTAATGTAGGCATTGAGTTTGAGACAATGTTAAGGCGGCTATAAGTATTGATTTAGTTGTAGACATAGTTGAATAGGGTGAAAAAATATACTTGGAGTCACTCTAAAAATACTCATGTAGGGAGAAAGTTCTTACTGTAATTTGAACATTAAGGAGTGGATATCAACCGAGGTAGACTAACCTAAATGTCAGTTGGGTCAACTTCAATTTGTCAATCACACAAAGAGTCATCAAGATAGTGTACTAATTCTTCCTCCAAAAGCCATGTATAGCTAGGTAGTAATCAAGAGCCCCTACAAGTATAAGAGTTGCAAACACTAGATTCAAAGAATATCTCAAATTTCGTAAATCCCATCATAATACCACATACCTATTTTCCTTTAATCAACCATTATATTTATATAATTTTCAATAAAATGTTAATTTGATCTCATTTCAAAATATATTTAATTTATAAAAGAAAATATTATAAAAACTTTCCAAAAAAAATATTCGTCCCTATCTGTAAATGCAAATACAAGACTAAAGATTCTTATAATTTCAAAATACTCCAAACAATAAAAGTAAAACATTATGTAACATCCCTCACTGTAAATTTCCCATATTTCATGAGATTTATGTACTTATATCTAGTTACCCAAGTCCTACAATGGCTAGGTTACTAAGATTTTGCAAGATATTAATTAGAACAGAAATTAATAATTAAATTAAAAAAATATTGTTCAGTTAATTATTGTTAATAACTTTTTCAAAAGACTTGTAAAATAATGCAGCCATGTTATTAATGATAATTAATAAAAAAACTAATTAATATTATTCTTCATGTAATAAAACGATATTATTGATGGTAAATAAAAATCCAATTAGTATTACTCTTCATCTTCGTCGAATCGACACCACACTTCACCACCTTAGATTAAGGACTTTCAGCAAGAAAAATGAACATTTTATTGAACATATTAAAGAATTCGAAAAAATGTTCAAGTAATCTTACAAATAAGAAAAAGAAAATGTGGAGCCAATATTCTTACAAAAATCTAATATACAGCCCTAAAAGTAGTAAAAGGTTACTAACGTAAAGTTTAAAGCATAGAGTTAGTAGTCCTAAATCATCTTATAATACCAACCGACGTTTGTGTTCTTCATTTCCATATCCAAGAAAATAATATAAATAAATCATTAGGTTTCACATCTACACACATTTTTAGTGTTCTGAACAAACAATCTCGCGGACGATATCGATTTCCCATCTGATTCTGCCGGAACCCCGGAATCTACTGCAGACTTATAAAAATGGTTAAGGAAACTGCTTACTACGATCTTTTAGGTGTCAGCCCGACAGCCACTGAAGCAGAGATAAAGAAAGCTTATTATATGAAGGCCAGGCAAGTTCATCCTGACAAAAATCTAAATGATCCTCAGGCCGCAGAAAATTTCCAGGCGTTGGCAGAAACTTATCAAGTTCTCAGTGATCCAGCACATCGGCAATCATATGACGCACATGGAAAAGCCGGTGTATCAATGGAAATAATGAAGGATCCAGCAGCAGTCTTCGCTTTGTTTTTTGGAAGCGACTTGTTTGAAGACTATGTAGGCCAGCTTGCAATGGCATCAATGTTTGCTGGAGGTGAGCACACAGATACGAAGATGTTACAAGAGAATATGAAGGGTGTTCAAAAGGAAAGAGAAGAAAAACTTGCACATATTTTGAAAGATCGTCTTAATCAGTATGTACAAGGTGACAAGCTAGGGTTTATACAAGAAGCTAAATCTGAGGTTCAATTGCTGGGCGGTGCAGGTTATGGAAGTAATATGTTGCAAACAATTGGTTACATGTATGAAAGACAAGCAACAAAGGAACTTGGGAGGAAGGCCATATATTTGGGTTTGCCATTTATAGCAGAATGGCTCAGAAGCAAAGGGCATTCTGTAAAATCTCAATTCACAGCAGCAACAGGTGTTTTAGCGCTACTAGGGTTACAAGAAGATATCAAACAGCAGCGGATTAAAAAGGAGAATTATTGCGAAGTTGAGTTGGAAGCATTTTTACAGTCCAAGAAAGAATGGATTGTCAACTCACTTTGGAAATTAAATGTGCCCGACATTGAAGGAACCCTCTCGCATGTGTGCCACATGGTGCTGCAAGATAAGAGTGCAAAGAAAGAAGAACTTCGAGCTCGTGCCAAAGCTTTGAAGTCTCTGGGACAGATTTTCCGAACCACGAAAGTAAAAAATGAACTTTGAGTTCCAGAAAATGATACTTCTCGTCGGCTGGGTAAGAAATAATGCAAAAATGAAGCACTTTCTCCCGATACATCACCAAGGAATCATGAAAGAAATACTCGTTTTTTCTGTGAGGGCTATAGAACTAGATCGTGGTTACGTCGATCAATGGATACCGTTTTACGGTTTTGGAATGGTCTCGCAAGAAAAGTTTGTGGAACCAGATTTAAGTTCATATAGAATGATCTTAATTTCCGCTATTTGACAGAGACAAAGTAGATTTCTGATGTATATAGAGAAAGATTATATGTTTCATAATTTATAGGAAAATTTTCGTAGATGTCATTTCTTCTCCCTGAAAAGAAATGATAATGATTTGAAATGGAGCATTTGAAATGCTATTACATTTACAAAAGGTAAAAGCAGGTAAAAGCAGTTATAATTGACACAACTTCGGCTTCTAATAGTAAAAAGGTAGCATCACATCTTAGTATCCCTTCTTTTCATTTTCGTTGCTTATAGCTTTCATTTTTGCTCAGCGTCCTTTCCTTTTATCTACCTTTACTTTTCCGAGAGTCATAGCCACCTTCCCTTGAGTAACAATTTTATAAAGCCATTCTTTAAAGAAGTGGGAAAGATAATACCAACATGATAATTTCTAGATCATAACCTTTCATATATCATTGCTAGAGTGGTTAGGAGTTATTTTATCTTATTCATCATACCATCTAACATATCGGAGAATGATATTCATAGAATTCACACAACAATTTGATCTAGACATCTTGAAAAAAAGACCTCATACACCCTAGTATGTATTCACAAATCTAAAATTAATATAGGGTAAGTAAATGTTATTATATGAGTTACTTATCTTTCATATAGTAGAAGAATCAAATTTTTCAGTTTCGAGGTGGTAGATATTTGGGTCTATATTTTTCATTTATTTTCAACATTTGCATTTCCATAATAATTTATCATTTTTTTCCATAAATATTGAAATTGCACGAGAGAAATTATTTAATTTCAATTTCCACTCATGGGAAGTAAAATATAAGTGTATTTAATGAACAAATCTAGATAGGGATGTTAAAATGAATTGACTCAACACTTAGAGATCCAATCAAGGAAGCGGAATGATTGAGAAGAGATGGTAAAGCCAAAGCCATCATTATCACTCATCTATACACAATTGTAAAATGTATATTTGGAGCAATTATCCTAGGAAATTTAGTATTAATGGAATAGACTATTTGAAGGAAAAGTAAATGCAAAGTTTTCTCTAAAACTATAATTATTTAGTTTTAAAATGTTATGTAGAATTACAATGTCTAGTCACCTAAACAATATGAAATTTACTCTTACATAGCTAACAGTGATTAAGGGTATGATAAATAACAAATTTCTAAATCCATTCTATTAAATAGTCTTCCATCTAAATACAAAATATAGTGTTATTTTGATTCTAGGATAATTGCATTTTCAAGTCTAGAAGACATGATTGTTACACTCTTAGATAAAAAGGGAGATCTATTGCAAGAGATGCATATAGTGACGATTAATATAATATGCTATTCTACTCAAGAAACAATTGTAATATTTCAACTAAACAAAATAGGGAGTTAGATGTTAGGTTTTGTGTTACAGCAAAACCCGCAAGATTTAGTAAACTTCCAAACCATTATCATACCTTTTTTCTAAGTTGTCCTAGGGTGAATCCAAAAGTGATGGTTAGTCCACATGATCCATTCCAATGAGCTGAGTGTGAAATTCCAACACTCCCCCTATAACGCCATGGCTTTGATTCTATGCTAGGTTTTCTGTTACACCAAAACCTACATGCTCTAATAAACTTCCAATCCATTTTCATACCTTTTTTTTTAAGTTGTCCCATGGTGGATCCTAAAGTGGAATTTTTTCCACGATATCAATTACCAACTAGGCAAATGAAAATCAAATATTAGAATATTACTACTATTGAAAAATGGACATAAAAGATATTTGTAAAATATACTCTAGCGAACTTCTCGAAGAAAAGCTTAAAGAATCAACAAAACATTTTGAAAATACAGTAGATATAGAAAGTGAAAAACACTCTGTTGAAGAATTCACATTTTAAGGGGTTCAACACTTTGAGGATGGGTAGGGATGCAATGAAAGACATATAATCCATGATGCTTATGAAGCATGTTTTCCTTTTCTTTTTCCAACTATCCCACTTACTTTGCTTGCGAATGTTCAGTTGTTGTTTGCTGGAATTTGCTCAAATGATATTCTGTAAATTCTAGTCACAGAGAGGAAGTAAAAGGATTTGTTTTTGAAAAGTATTAACTATTATTGGCATGGAGAAATAAATGAGTTGAATGCTGGAGGGAGATATTAATATTTCTTAACCAGTTTAGTGAGAGAAGTAGTTTAATATTGGAATCCTTTAGAATATGTTGTTAGTATTCCTTTGAATGTGAGGGTTACTTTTGAATACTAAATGAAAAACGGGATAAAGTTACTTATGTAAGAAAAATAGAAAGTAAGAAAAATTTTCTTATACTTGATAATTACTTGTGAGGTTCCTATGATCTTATTTAACTTTCATTTTCTTCTCTTATCTTAGTTCATCAAGAAATAACCAAAATAATAGCAAAAGGATCAAGGACACTAGATATAGGGAGACAGCCAGGGAAGAACCCCACTCTAGGGGGAAAACCCAGTCAACAACAAATATTTCAATAGTTATTTTTGAGATAATCCAAGCCTTTGAATTAGAAACAAACTTTAGGTGAGGTTGAATTGCCTAGTTCGAAGCTGACTTGATATCATTGAGGCTGACTTGGGGTGTAGGTGAAATAATTAAGTTTTGACTAAAAAATAATCATTTTTCCATTATTTAAATTCCCAAGAAGGGTCTTATTAAATGTACAATGACTCTAATGACTCAGTGTAAATCCTAGAAGTCCTTAATGGGCACTCTGACCTAAAACATGATGACCCAAGCATGAAACCAATGCTTAATAAGTCACAATAATAATAATAATAATTTATTTTCAATCTTTTTCATAAGTACATTTCTGTAATATTCCTAATTAGCAACAACTAATTGGAATATTCGACTTTGTATAGTTTTGTCATCTATGGTTTATAAATAAATAAAAAGTGAGTAAAGAGGGTCTAACTCACTTAAGTAGAATAAGACATCCACCTAGTAGCACAACGTTGTGACTCAAGGGGAGTCAAGGGGGGCCAAACACCACCTAGAGGAGGGGGGCCTACATGCACTCTAGAAGCTTCTACGCAGCTAAGGATGAGGATGTGGAGGAGAGAGAGGCTATGACGGGTTTTCGAGGGAAACCAATGTTATAAAAGATAAAGGAGCCTCCTCATTTGGATAATTCTTGAGTTGTTGATTTTGGAGTGAGACTTTTGTCTTCTTGAGCACACTGGCTATTTAGCCTATCTGCAGCACTGTTTAGTGCATTAACTGTCTCTGGTCGGAGATCTCGCCCTTAGCCCCGGGGGACTTCAAGTGCCTGCTTGGGCAAGGTTAGTTTTTCAGAATTTTGTGAGTTGTTTCATTGTTTCTGTTTGTTGCGGAGCTGGAGCTTATAGAGACTACACAGTCACTAGGAGAGAGGACATAGTCCATTGTGGAGGAGCTTCAAATTGGGGTTTTTGCAGGCGATTTCACCATGATTTTTGGCAAAGGGTCAGCCTTTTCCCATCTTAGGGTTTTGGCCGAGTTTGTGGCAGTATTCAGTTGTTTCTGTCTATCGACTGCGTAGTGCCTTGGAGGCCAATGTAATTCACTGGAAGGCAGTTTCTAGTGATTTCTGGGGTTGACCATTCTTGTAATGGTTCTTGGATCTTGTCCGGGTTGTCGAGGAGAGGAGCTTTGCCAATTTTTAGCTTATTCCGGCAAGGGGATCAACCCCTAGTTTTCTGTCCATTCCAGCAGTAGCAGCTACATGGCAGTTTCCAGCAGCTAGGACGTAGTTCCTAGAGCAGCCATTTCCGGTATTCTATGAGACTTTTTTCTCACTTGCCTTACGCAATATTAGTCTATTGTACTCCATTAAATTTCTCTGATTAATAAAATGGCTCAGCATTTATTCTCTATGTTTTCTAGATGAGTTGTTGTAGTTGTCGTAGTTGTCGTATTCTCTTTTGATTGTATGTCTATTATTGTTTTTGAGCATTCTAGTTCTATACCACTTGGTGTGTTTATCTTTCACTCCTAGACAGAGTTTGGAGAGGTCCAGGTAGCCTCCGGATCTCGTCCTCTTTTAGAGGCGACATATCCGGTAAATACCCTCCCAGTCAATCTCTGGTTGGAGTTTTCCATGTTTTAGAAATGTCCTCGAAACGGGATATTACAGTGGTATCAGAGCATAGTTCTGGCTCCGCCTGTGTTCTATGACATCGAGAAAGAGACCTTACAGAGGCCAAACAGTTTGGAGAGCAACGATTGACAGTAGTAGCTGCAGTGCCAAAAAACGAAGTTGGAAGAGGGCCAAACTACAAAGGGTCAGATTTTGAAGATTGGAATTAGAAGAAATCCTTTCTGTGTTTTTCTAGGTTTTGGGCAAGGATCACCTTCCCAAATTCTTAGAATTTTCTGAGCAATTTTCAGTGGGTAAATCAGAGGCCAAAGTCAGGCAGAAGTGTATTCTTGGAGCAACAGTGCAGTTTCTAGAGGAGCCTATGGTAGACACAGAGCATGAGGAGCCTGTGATAGCCACAAAGTAGGAGGAGCCAATGGCAGGTGATGATGATGCGAAGAGATTTGGAAAGATGCTCCTCAAATCAGTACAGGATTTGTCGAGGCAGATTGAGGTGATGGGGCAGAGATTCACCGCTGTGGAGGCTAGACAGCGTGAAACCCCAAGGGGTTTCCAAATTGGCAAGGGATCAGGCACATCCCACCATTTTCCAGAGCATGATGCCACTTAGCATATAGCATCACATACACCCACACATTCTACTATGCACACTTTTGTGGGTGCAAACACAGGGGCAGGAGCATAGCAGGAGCCAGAGCCTGGACACATGGGTGATTATTTCACCGAGTATCAGGCATATGGGCAAGAGTTCAGGGATGCCCTTCCATTCAGAGACTTTGTTCAGCTCCAGCAGGATAGTAGACCCTGCAATTTTCACAGCGGGAACATGCACTCACATGATGGGTGCTTACAACGCATAGTAGGCAGACTCCATTTACCGACATTTGATGGGTCATCCAAGCATTCGGAAAAAGCATGGGTGGAGAAGTTGGATACCTATTTCCAGCCTGACCGAGTATCGGAGAGCAAAACCATCAAAATGGTTACCTCGCACTTGGATGATAAGGGCACACAGGATTGGAGGGAGTTCGAGGATACACCTAGTGTGACACAGGAATCATGCTCATTGGAGACCTCCTTGACCATGTCAGTTGATGTCGCAGTGGGGAAGGTATTTCCTACCCCAATAGAGAGATCCATTGAGGTGATAACCAGAGCCATTTCCAAGTCTTTGGGTGGTAGTAGCCCATGACAGATGGGTGAGGTGTCAGGAGATGTATCCACCTTCGATGAGGCACTAGGAGATATAGATGTTTTTTATGATGGTCGCAGACAACGATATCATTGGCTTTGGGCAGACCTTCTAGTTTTGAAAGGGAAGTCCATGTCAGTACGGGAGGCCATTTTTTTGCAGGACAAGGCGCTGGAGGGCATGAGAGTGTCTTGTACTAAGTCGACGGCCAAGTCGGCCTGCATTGGGGAACGACTAGATTCCCTGATGGTACAACCAGAGGGCACGTTGGAGCATTAGATCATTCCCCTTCGGGCATGCATGGATGAGATGAGCAGTGTTGTTGGGCACCTCTTCCCATTGGAGAGAGAGAGATAGAAACACCTAGTCAGACCTCATACGTTGACTTGGTTAGCAGGATGAGACGATTGGAGTTGCACAGTGAGCAACATCCACTTGTCGAGGTTGGATGGCGAGAGATTTTGAGTTGGTACTCAGTGGAGTGGGTTATGGAGATGGTGGTGGACCCAAGTGTAATTCAGTAGGAGTTCCCAGGTGCTGGGAATAAAGGAACCCCAGATTGGCATTGGGATCTAGGCAGGATCACCTATCATTTCCCAGGCAGGTCGGTTGACTATGTCTTAGAGGGTAAAATTGGCCTAGCAGTAGAGCATGCGCATTCGCTAGGGGATTTTCAGTCAGCTCCAGTGGCCAACCAGCTTATGGGTAGATTCCCTAGGTTGTATTGGTATGAAACTTATACACGGGATTACGGGGTGGTCAACATACCTTGGCAGGAGCTTGTCAGAGGAGGCGGCATTGGCAGGCCACTAGATGGCACCTTGTATGGGGCCAAGGATTCTTCACCTTTTTGTGGGGCACAGAGGATGCAGCGGAGCCGAGCAGTGGTGGTAACACTACTGAAACATAGGGAGATTCACTTCTCGGACCCCTCAAGGAGCGTTTGGAGTGATGATCCATTCATCAGCCGGTACAATGATGCAATGGTGGAGACGATGACACCGATTGGGGGTATTCCAATATGTAGAGGCATAGCTCTAGGTCATCACATCCAGAGATGTGTGGGAGCATCTAGCATTGAGCAGTTGACTGTCGGTGGACATGGAGTTGCATGGTGGTGTACCGTAGTGTGTGGGACTGGATTATGGAGTAAGGGTGTCTTACATCACATTGAGAGCACGCAGGGAGTGACCGATGCATGGACATAGTCAGGGCACGAGACAGTATAGGGTGGTACAATAGTAGCATGGTGTATCCAGCAGTATACAGGGGTATGCCTCAGTGTGCAGCAACATGTCGAGGATTACATGGATGACTGGTGGTATGCGAGGGCGTACGGAGCTACACAATAGGGTCTTAGAGTATTTCCTCTAGGGAGACTTACGGACACAGACACCGGGCTTACCTTTGGGGCTCTTTCACCCAGGATCGATGGGGAGAAAGATGAGCGGTAGTTGATGGCGTCTGTGGGGACTCACGTAGCTGACCCCCTTCTACATCACTCACGGGCACAGTCAATTTTGTCGTTGTCCTTTGGCACCTTGGGCATGAGCAGCGGGGTATGTGAGGCTCACCCAAGATATTTGGATGACACTCAGCACACTAGGGGAGAGAATTCTCAGTAGTGGCACTTGATCGGGGCGCTAGTTGACAGCCACAGGTTAGGGGATGAGATGATCCTCTACAAGGGTGGCACATCAGCCATTGTTGAGCCTACGCTTGGGAAGCGGGTCATAAGGGAGACATGCGTCACTTTTCCCTCAGGGCATGTCGAGATCATGCATGAGTGGAGGATACTAGATACAATAGAGGTAGCATCCCAGTATGTGTCTGGGATCCAGACATTGTATCGACACTTTCTCGAGAGGGTGGATGGCATATTCAACGTAGATGAGGTGGCAGAGGTAGAACATGAGGGCATTCCTTCTGTATGCCAGGGTGAGGACACTTTTTCATATGAGTCCATAGGATCAGTTGAGGACGCTTCTGGGGAGCGAGAGCAGTCATGCGGAGATGGTGACGATAGACTGGAGCTGCATTCTAGTGTCCACGGTGAGCAGTCACAGGACTCTGCGAGAGATACTCTGGGTGAAGAGTCACTTGTGACGATTCAGCTAGAGCAGTGAGTGATGGAGCCTGAGTCAATAGAGGAGGACACTACTCACGTTAGGCACGATATTCCTTTGGGAGAGAGCCAGATGGGAACCCACACTGAGGTGATGAGGGATATGCGGCTAACATTAGGGTCAACCATTGAGGTGGGATAGTCAAATGCACTGACATCGAGTACGGTGACAATAGTTGCAGATCCATATCCTCTGGAGGTGTTGGAGGTTGATGGGATTGTTCTGCAGGGGGCCAGTAGATAGCGAGAGCATGACATTCCTAATCAAGAGTGGGATGAGTTGTTAGATAGGGATGAGGCGCAAATAGACGTACGCGCAGTCAGCAGAGCTGTAGTGTTTTTAGTGGGTAGCACTCTACAAGAGTACAACGATGGAGCTTGTAGCATATCTTGCATACTTTGGCCCATTATAGAGAGAGGGGCTTCCTTCTATAAGAAAATTTCATTGGTAGATAGGGCAGAGCAGTGGGAATTGATTACAGGCTGGCGGCAACACTCCAGGCGTGTTTCATATGCAGTTGTTGCTGCTACATCAGATTCTTTTTCGAGGATGGACTGGCGGGAGATCATGAGTTAGTACCCTCTTGATAGTACGGTATTCTTCGTAGGGAGCACAGTGGAGCAGGGGCCCTTATACATAGCAGATGTTATATATTCCAGCTGGCAGGGGGGCACAAGTCGTCATTTCTTCAGCACTCCATTCCGATTTCAGCAGAGAAAGATCAGCGTGGGATTGAGTCAAGACTTGGATTGGAGATAGGTGATGAGTTGGTACACAGCTGATGGGACAGCTTACACAGTCATATATACAGCGCAACATGGGTCATGGTCTTCACCTCTTAGAGCATCAGTCATAGCCAGAGGCAGTGCGCAGTCCGAGCCGTGGGACTTGGGCGATTATTGGTCAGGGTGGCGATGGGATCCGGGAGGATTGTTGGTTGGCTGGTACTGTGAGAGATCAGTTTGGGATCTTGGCATTGAGAGATCCCTTCATATCAGGGTGATGCAGAGGACAGGGGAGATTCAGTGGCACATCTAGGACCCAGGCACCTTTTTGTAGTGTCAGTGGGGAGCACCAGCTAGAGAGGAGGCTTGTTCAGGAATTTCTTGAGGACAAGCAATTTTTGCCGGATGAAGATTCCACTTGGGAGAGCGAGAAGATTCTGCAGCATCCATCACTTCAGTTGCTTGAGCACAAAATTTTACCGAGGGGCACTGTAATATTCATAATTAGCGATGGCTAATTGGAATATTCGACTTTGTATAGTTTTTCCATCTATGGTTTTTAAATAAATAAAAAGTGAGTAAAGAGGGTCTAACTCACTTAAGTAGAATAAGACATCCGCCTAGTAGCACAATGTTGTGACTCAAGGGGAGTCAAGGCGGGCCAAACACCAGGTAGAGGAAGGGGGCCTACGTGCACTCTAGAAGCTTCTGCACAGATAAGGATGAGGATGTGGAGGAGAGAGAGGCTACGACAGGTTTTGGAGGGAAACCAATGTTATAAAATATAAAGGAGCCTCCTCATTTGGATCATTATTGAGTTGTTGATTTTGGAGTGAGACTTTTATCTTCTTGAGCACACTGGATGTTTAGCCTGTCTGCAACACTGTTTAGTGCATTGATTGTCTCTGATCAGAGATCTTTCCCTTAGCCCCGGGGGACTTCGAGTGCCTGCTCGGGCAAGGTTATTTTTTCAGCATTTTGTGAGTCATTTCATTGTTTGGGTTTGTTGCGGAGTTGGAGCTTATAGAGACTGCACAGTCACTGGGAGAGAGGATGTAGTCCATTGTGGAGGAGCTTCGGATTGGGTTTTCTGCAGGTGATTTCACCGGGATTTTGAGGAGAGGGTCAGCCTTTTCCCATCGGAGGGTTTTGCTGGAGTCTGTGGCAGTATTTAGTTGTTTCTATCTAGCCACTGCACAGTGCCTTGGAGGCCAGCGTAATTCACTGGGGAGGAAGTTTCTGGTGATTTCTGGGGTTGGCCATTCTTGGAATGGTTCTTGGATCTTGTCCGGGTTGTCGAGAAGAGGAGGTTTGCTGATTTTTGGCTTATTCTGGCAAGGGGATCAACCCCTAGTTTTCTATCCATTCTAGCAGTAGCAGCTACACGGTAGTTTCCAGCAGCTAGGACGCAGTTCCTAGAGCAGCCATTTCTAGTATTCTCTAAGAGTGTTTTCTCACTTTCCTTGCGCAACATTATCCTATTGTACTCCATTACATTTCTCATATTAATAAAATGGCTCAGCGTTTCTTCTCTATGTTTTGTGTATGAGTTGCCGTAGTTATTGTAGTTTCCGTATTCTCTTTCTATTGTATGTCTATTATTTTTTTTGAGAATTCTAGTTCTGTACCACTTGGTGTGTTTATCTTTCACTCCTAGAGAGAGTCTGGAAAGGACCAGGTAGCATCCAGATCTCATCCTCTTTTAGAGGCGACATATCCAGTAAATTCCCTCCTAGTCAATCTCTGGTTGGAGTTTGCCGTGTTTTAGAAATATCCCCGAAATGGGATATTACAATTTCATTATGTCTCAAATAAAATGATGAAGACTGAACCTAGTTACATTTTTCAACACTCCCTCTTAACTAGGGAGGTATTCCTAACAAGTACAACGAATGTCTAAATCTATATGAAATATTAAGAGCTTAGGAACCACAATGCCATGGACTAGATTCCTAATCAAGGTAATCTATCCAACTTCCTTTAATATTTTAGGCACTCACGGTGCCATAGACTAGATTTCTCTCTAGTTACCATCAACCCAGGAATCCAAGTGCGTATATGAGGTCAAAGCTCTATAAACAGCGACACCCTTCCTACTCCAACATCTCAACATCAACATATATATTTCCTCCTAGAAAATGTGTATCACACAAAATGCCTCAACACTCCCGATTATTCCAATCAGTAGCAAATCCTCCCTGATCAAGAAGATCAGAAACAACAAATCTCTCCGAATCAAAATGATTGATAAAAAATGATATCAAACCTCCAAGATATTTACATGCACAAACACAACCAAAATGAGTAGTAAAATTTCAAATGTATATAAGAAAATAAAATCTCTTGGGTCTTCGAGACAACTAGATGTTTCTTCTCACTTTATCATAGCAAGGCTTAGAAATTTTCAATTGAATATTGACACAAGATTCCTAAACCATATAGTTTTATTTCCTACTTCACATGCATCAACATTTTCTTCAACCAGATAATATTTTTGTTCTTTTGGCATCATTGCAAAATGCATCTCCAATTTATTCTTTCAATTTATTCATCGCGACTATAATAAATTTTCCCTCTTAAGTTGGGAGATATACCTTTTCTTTTATTATAGCTCCCTATTAACTTAGGGTGATCAACTTCTTATCAATGGAGAATATTTCATTGCTTCCATCCTTCTCATACAAGTAATGTTGATAAAAATTCATATATATTTCTTCATCATGCTTAACATATCAACTTTTCTTACGAACCTCTTCACCATCTTGAAGATTATGTACCTACACAAATTATATAGAAAGTAAAACCAAATATATAGAAGCATGAAGTCAACCCGAACAAAATCATAATTTAGAATTTATAGACATAATCAACAAGAGGATTTACTTCAATACTTTAGCTTTTTTCCTAGGTTTTGTTAAAAACTCTAAATCACATGAAAAACTCAATCAAGATATCAATTTCATTATATATCGAGACGTAATATTTCCTTCAAAGCTATAACATACTCTTCTATATTTCAAATACATAAAATAACAAGTACAATTCAACAATGCATCTAACAACTTCTAAGATTCATATGTTAGATTTCCTAATATGATTTCCTACAAACCCTAGATTCCATACATGAGCTTCAACAATCAAATCCAATCACAACTCAATCAGAATATGACTATCTTCTACTAGGGTTTGATGTAAACCCTATATTTTCATCTGCTAATTTTCAACAATCAAGCTAAGCACCATACAATTTCAGGTTTTATCAACTTTTCATAAATCCTAAATTTTCATATTAGAGAATTTAACTTATACTACGGTTTAGTCACAAAAACTTGAAATTCACAAACACTATAATCCTAGAATATTAAACTTCAACTAAGGTTTGTTTCGAAACCCTAGGACTTATGACCATTAACAATTAGATCAACACATATATCTAGGATTCCATCATTATGCATATGCATATGATAACAAAATATGTCAGTCAAACCCAATGAAACAAACACATTCAGACATCTAAAATATTTAATTAGATGGAAAAACACATGCCTAGTGTTTCATTCCTAAGATACTATCTAAAATAAGGGTCTTGCTCATAAACCCTACCAAACCCTAAAGATATCAGGTTTCAATAGAAGACCCTAATTTACCAATACTTCAAAGGTTTGGGATCACCATTCAACCCTAACAAGTTAGGGTTTTCATAACCATAGAAAAACCCCATGATATCATCAAATCATCAAAAAATTTCTTTAGACTTTATCAATAATCCTAAGTAGGCTATGGGATCACATATTATCATCAACATACCCTTAGGTTAGGATTTTACAAAGAGCCCCTTTTATGGTTTCACAAGAATAATCAAAGATATGAGCATATATTTATCTAATGATGAACCTCCCAATAAAGAATATTTATGATTCAAGGGGGCTAAAGACAATAATGTTGTTAATGTGCAATGGATTATCAAAGATAATGAGAATAACTTTATCATTACAACAAATCTTATTTTCTAAGGCATACCTTTGGCTCTCAACAGACCTTGTAATTCCAATGCTTTGTCTTACAAGTCCTTTCTTTTGTAATTCTTGAGAATTCAACAAACCTTTTCCTATATAAGGAAATATGAACATAAATGTGATTAGTATTTTATACAAACAAACCTAGATAGGTAAAGGAAATAAAAAATCAAAAGTAAGATATATATCTTTGGAAGTTGGTGAGGCATCCTTCCAAATTCGAGGGATACTTATAATGCTTTTAAAAAAATTCAAAAATGTATTTCTGAAAACATTTTAAACCTAAAAATACTAAAAGTAAAATGTACAAAATGAAATAACTAAATCTTATATAAAATTACATAGTAGTGTAACTCCCTTATATCTAATTCTTCAGATTTATTCTTCTTTGTAGATACTTGTTTAGAAACATTACCTTGGTCCTTGTTCCTTTTCTTATTCTTTGGATTTTTAGGACAATCACTCTTATAGTGACCAATTTTATGACATTCATAGCATTATATTTTGAAAATATCTACCTTTCTTCTTGGTCCTCATGAATTCTGGAAGTTTCCTTTCTTGCGATGAGCGTAGTAGGCATTCAAAATTTTATATTATTCATTTTTGGATACTAATGTGATTCTCATCTCTTCTTGACAACAAGCATTCCAAAATTATTCAAATGAAGGATTCTCTTTATATTTATTGATTCTTGAAGCAAAAGAACTCCGAGTAGGCAGCAATCCCAATAATGCAATAATAATTAGCTCTTTGTCTCGTACAATCCTATCTATAGCTATGAGATCATCTCTAATTCTAGATATCTTTACAAATAAGGAAGCCACAATTTCATTTTTAGTCTTTTTGTGGTCTTTAGTTCATTATTGAGACTTTATACTTGATAAATCTTCTTGATAGTTAATAATTTTGATAAGGCCTCATACATTTCTTGACTAGAGTCTATGTTGGAAATGTATGGGACAAGATTTTACTATATAACTTCTACCGTTAGTGTCAGCCAATATTTATGATTCTCTAAACTTTAATTGATCTCCATCACTAGATTCTCCAACAAGTTTATTCACTTTTCCTTTGACGAAATCTAAGACTTTGTTCTTTTCAAGAATAATAACAATTCTCTTCGTCCATGACCTGTAATTTGAGGCTCCTTATAATTTATTCTCTCCTTTATTTTGTTAGACATTGTCGTTAAATATAGTAATCTTATTATTGTAAGGTCTCCTTTTATGATCTCTTGATCAAATTCTTGAGATTCCTTTCTTTCAATCAATCCTTAAAAACTACCTTTTTCCTCATCCTTTACCAAATATCTAAAACCATGTTAGAAAATTAGAAAGGAGGAAATATTTTCTTATACTTGATAATTACTTGTTAGGTTCTTATGATATTATTTAACTTTTATGGTATTCTCTTATATTTCATAAAGAAATTTTCAAAACAATAACACAAGGATCAAGGACACCAGTTATAGGCAAACAACCACGAAAAAACCTCACTCTAGGGGAAAACCCAGTCAATAACTATTCCTTCAACTTTTTTCTTGAGATAATCCAAGTTCCTTGACTCAGACATAGACTTCCTCCACACCAAGTCAGTCGTTTCCTTTTTTTGGCAGATGATCACCTTCCAGAATTATCTTCAATCTAGATTTAGCAGTAGCAATAGTAATATTTTTATGCAGTAGTATTATAGACCTAATAACTTTGATCTCAATGCAACGAATTGGATATTGAAGAAACACTTCCACTTGAAGCAATAACTTTGACCTGCAAGCAACAGATTTGACCTCGTAGCAACAACTTTGATCTGGTATAAATATCTTCGACTCGGAATCAACTGACACCAATGGGTTCAATCTAGCTGTATAGACTTCGATCTACCTAGAAAACCCACACGTGTTTGAGATAGATTTCCCAAAACTTCTATCTTCACCTTTTCTTCCTTATTCCCCAACTTCACACTTCTTTGAGCCTTTTTTTCCTATTTCGCATTTCTTTTATCCTTATTCTGGATATCGAGCTTATGTTTGAGTGATAGAGTGTGAACCAAATGAATTCTAACTGCTTCAATATATAGGCTTCTGGTGAGGTTGAATTACCGAGGTTTAGGCCTACATGATCTCCTTGAAGCTAACTCGGTGTGGAGGTGACATAATTCATTTTTTACTAAAAAATAATCCTTTTTACATGACTTAAAACCTAAGAAGTGTCTTATTAAATGCACAATGACTTTAATGATTCACTATAAATCCTAAAATTCCTCAATGGGAAGTTTGACCTAAAACATGATGACCCAAGAATGAAATTTATGCTTTAATAAGTCATAATAATATTAATAAAACATTATTTTCAATCTTTTTAATAATTTCATTTCATCATGACTCAAATACCAAACTTAGTTACAATTTTGAGCAACTTATCTATATGAGGAAACCCAGAAGAGTTGCTTTATTTTCTCTCTAAAATTTATATATATTGTGATGACATGAGATCAGACACCATACCATGGTTACAACACATTGTTAAGGACTCCAATTAATCACACTTATGTTGACACATCGACAATTGCTAAAATATAAGTGGTTATTTAATGGGAATTTGAACAATAAACAATGTATATAGATATATATTATAAAAATATGGTAAAAAAGAAAAACAAAGTGAATGAAATTAAAGTTTTAAAGTATATATCTTTTGGGAAATCACATAATAAATTTAGGAACCGACGCATTTCGAACTACCATTTAAAGTAAATAGATATATTATAAAACTATGGTAAAATTTAAAATTAAGTGAATGAAATTAAAACTTGTTTGAAATCAAATTACCATAAAAAATCAAAATGCTATGAAAATATTATAAATGGGAAAGTATGAATGTTTGAAGATACATGGATCTTAAACTTATTTGTCAAAAAATAACAAGTATTCATTCAAACTCTTGGAAAAGATTGATCTTTATTTTAAGGTTTATAATTGTAATGTTTAATTTAGTAATTTATAAACTTCAACACTAAGGTCCATAGCTAAATTTACAAAATATTATTTAATTTTTATTTTTTTTAATGTTTAAACATAATATATTTATGAGAACAAAAATAGTCCAAAAATAATCCTTTAATTAACCAAGCCTATAATTAACCAAGAAAAAAATATAAAAAATATATGAATGAAAAATTAAAAAACTCTATATAACCAAAAAAAAATGAAAAAACTTAATGAATTTTATCTTTTATCAAAGAACAATAACAAGCTAACATCTTATTTTGAAAACATAAATGAGAAATTCACTATCTTACTCATACCATAACATACAATGCTTCAACAAATTTCATGTGAATTCACAAAACTAATATAACCAATTAATTACCTTATTATCAATTACTCTATCTTGTTATTGTGTAAGTGTGTGGAGCTTAGTATTGTCTAAGTGTGTGGAGCTGAGCCATCAAAGAGTGGTTGGTGGAAAGAATTAAAAAGCATATGAAATTTTTTTAAAGCATAATTCATTTCCTACTTACCATTTTGAAAAAATAAATATTTTGGTAATGGTATAATATTGAAAAGGAATACAAAGGTAAGTGACCCACATATTTTTTAATATTAATTTGTGATGCTAAAAAAATCTACATGCTAATATTTTTGAGATCATATTGTTATTTATTTTATTATGGCTTTTTAGTTTTTGTTTGTTTTTGTAGATTTGAAATTTATTTATATATTTCATCCTTCACTTATTAGTCCCTGCCGCCTGCGGCATGGCAGGGACTATTGTAATCGAAATTTTTTTAGACATTAGTCCCTGTCGCAAACCCAAAGTTCATTTCATATTTTAGCCAAAGTTTTAAGGAAATTCGGAAGCGAATATTCCTCTTTTTTTAACATTAGTATCTCTTAAAAAACATGATTTGTGATTTAAAAAAAAATTTACATGGTAATAATTTTGAGATCATATTGTTATTTATTTTATTATGAATGATAGTAGGATGTCTTTATTTTTTGTTTGTTCTTGTAGATTTGAAATTTATTTATATTTATCTACCATTAGTGTCTCTTGAAAGACATGATTAGTTTTAGGGGTATAACATCAATGAATGATCTATCGTTATTCAAATCAATCTCAATAAAAGAAAAATAATCATAAAAGATAGGTTGATTGCGATCAAACTTTGTTGTTTTATTACATTCAAGAATTTTTGATTTCGAAGCGTTTTCAAAGTTTGGTGTACGGAATGGATTACTACTCTCAATATATCTCTGATAAAACAATATTTTGGAAATTTTCCTAATTTTCTTCATCTTACAATGTGTAATCGTCAAAAGAAGTTTCTATTATAGAATAAGTTTGTGAATTGTACTCTAAATAAACATTATTATTAAAAAAAATTGATTGTGAAATGCGCTATCCTCACAAGAAGTTTTTATTATAGAATAAGTTTGTGAATTGTACTATAAATAAACATTATCATTAAAAAAAATGATTTTGGAAATAATTTTTCTAAACCATAAAACTTTGGGAATTCAGTTTTCCATTTTTGTGACCGAGTATAGTTGATTTAGTGACCGAGTATAGTTTAGAAATCAAATATTTTCCATCCTCTCCTATTTTTTCATGACTCTAAAAATTATATTTGCTCTCTTTTCCTGAATATCAAGAAAATCTATAGCCACCTAAATTGATTCTTTGTTAAATACGGTTTTGGAATCATCTCCTCAAATACGGACCCCATTATTTTCTTTAAAATAAAAATGTAAAACATGAAAGACACGAAGACTAGCATGTACTGTATCTATGAGCAAAAATATGTCCTCGGGCTCGGGGATGACTAGAATTTCATTGTATAAATCTACATCATAAAATCAAAAAATAACTTCATGCTTATTGGAGGCCCTTGTAATGTCTACATTGTATTCTTCTATAATATTGTGCAGAGTAGTGTTTGTCACGTCATAAACATCATCAAGGGCCAAAAAATTTCCTTAGTGATTGTTCCTCCTCTAATGGTAGCTATAACGAATCTATCAAAAACAGTGAAAGCTATAGCAAATTTTGGGAACATTCTTCCAAGGTAGAGTGAAAAACATCTTCTTTAAAGATAGAGAGAAGATGTTCGAAATATTCGATGATTTCTAGATTAACGGATCTATTATTTAAATAAAAACTACATATGCTTTGTAGTTATGTTTTTTTTAAATAAATAAATAAAAATTGGTTACATTTTTCTATCTTATTTATTTATTTTGTTTGGAGAGAATTTTTTTTATTGTATTTATTTTAATGAAAATTTTAAAAAATAAAAATAAATGATGAATAAGTTATGAAGGGATGATTCAAAACTTTATTTTTAAGTTTTATTTATTTTTGTAAAAGTGGTTAATTTCATAATTTTAATAAGGTTATAATTTTAATAAGGTTATAGTGTCATTGACAGAATCATTTTTCAATTTGAATGATATTTTGTTGTTTGTCTATAATGATATTATTTGTTAACTCCATGGTTTGGTATAAGTTTTTATTTCAACCACTTTCTAATAAGAAATATTATCCATAATACCACTTTTTGATTAAGAAGTAAAAATAAGTACTAATTGCTATTCTAAAAAAAATAAACTTTGGAAATTTGTTTTTAAGTTTCTAATATTGTTAAATATTAGATAATTTTTAGTGGTAAATTTATGAAGGTTATAATTTTTTTTTCATTGTCAGTCAATGAATTTTTCTTAAGCATTTATTTACCTATTGTAGTTGACAAGCCCAACTTACAAAATTCTGCAAGATAAAGTCTAATGACCTGGGAGAGTGTTTTTAGGAAATTTTAGATTGAGAGATTAAGGGAAAGGAATAATAATCATAAAAATAAACAATTCACATTTTCTATATCCCAAAAAATATCATTACCCATTAACCATGGAAACATGTTTCAATAGATAACTATAATCATTAAAGTTGGTCTAAGCTCCACAAATAGACCTCATACACCCTAGATTGCATTCACAAATATAAAATTAATATATGACATGTAAATGTTATTATATGAGTTACTTATCTTCCATTTAGAAGGAATTATTTTTCTCAGTTTAGAGGTGTTTGATATTTCGGTTTACATTGTTCACTTATTTTGAAATTTACGTTCCCATAATAATTTATTATTTTTTTCCATAAACATTGAAATTCCAATTTTGATTTCCACATATAGAAAGGAAATATATATTTGGGTCTACATTGTTCACTTATTTTCAATATTTTCATTTCCATAATAATTTATTATTTTTTTCCATAAACATTGAAATGCCATTAGAGAAATACTCTAATTTTAATTTGCACACATATAAAGTAAATATATAAGTGCATCTAATGGACAAATCTATATAGGGATATTCAAAAGAAGTGGTGCAACACCTAGAGATCCAATTGAGGAAGTCGAAAGGATGAGAAGAGATGGTAAATCCAAAGCCGTCATTAACAATCATCTAGTATATACATAGTTGCAAAATCTAGATTTGAAGGAGTCATCCAAGAAACTTTAGGATTAATTGAATAGATTATTCGAAGCAAAAGCAGTAAATGAAAATATTTCTCTAAACCTATAATTATTCAATTTAAATATGTTATGTAGAATTACCATGTCTAGTCACCTAAACAATATTATATCTACTCTTACATAGCTAGCAATGATCAAGGGTATGATACATGAACAGAGTTCTAAATCTATTCTATTAAATAGCCTTTTATCTAAATACAGTAGTGTTATTTTGATTCTAAGATAATTTCCTTTTCAAGTCTAGAAGATATGTATTTTACACTCTTAGATAAAATGGGAGATACCTTGCAAGAGATGCACAACATGATGATTAATATAATATTGTATTCTACTCAAGAAACAATCCTAATATTTCAACTAAAGACCATAGGGAGATAGATGTTAGGTTTTCCAATACACCAAAACCCAAAATATTTAGTAAAATTCCAAACCATTATCATGCCTTTTTTTTAAGTGGTTGCAACGTGGATTCCAGAGTCACTGTTAATCCACATTGTAGTATCTTTGTAGACTGTTCTTGGTTGGGGATTTTCGCCAAATAATTTAAGTAAGGTTTTGATTTAAATTGGATGACCAATGCATTAAACCTTTAAAAATTTGTAATTTCTAAGTATTTATGAAAAAACAAAAGGCTTTATTTCCATTTATAACATAATTAATATTTCATTCTATTTGAACAAAGGAAATTAAGAAGGTATGTATAATAGATTAAAATATAGATTGTACATTTAATTTATCATATAGCTTTCTACAAGACAAAAATGCATATCCAAGAGGTGACAGAAGGGAGTAAGAATTAAATAACACAAATTGCTTAGTTAATTAATCTCTTTTAATAATTATAACTCTGTAGGGGACTTCATGGAGATTGACATTCAATTTAGCCTTTCCCAAACTCCTATGTTACCTTGAACATGTGTAGAAATACATATGAGAAACATAATTGAATAACAAGGAAAACTCACATAGATATACAAGTTGTTCAAAATGAATCTAAAATCATTTAATTATATTAGAAGAAATATTAGAATATTAAAATCATTTCATTGATTCATCCCAAGAGTTCAACCTTGTTTTCTTCGAAATACCAAATATTTATAGACTCTAACTCAAAACTATCTTAAAAAAAAAATTATTGCAAACTAAAATATTATCCAAACTGATTTGGATATTTACAAAATAGCACAAAAATAGCTATTCTAAACTAATTTAGATGCTTAGCACACATTGCGAGATTGTTTCTTGATGACTTCTTGAAATGGAATTTTCTATTGGTTGCCCTTGGTTTCCTGATTTTTTCTCCTAGTTTTTTGGTCTTCTAGTCACTGTTATTTTTGCATTCGATTTCATTTGATGAGCTCTAGTGATTTATCCCGTCCCTTATCATTTGGTATAAAAAAATTACTTAACTTCTTGTATGACTCATCAACCTCTGTATATTTTTCAAAAGTGGGCCTTGTTAAAAATAAACGTTGAAATTCAAGTTTAATAAACAATTCATATTATAGGCCCTCCATGAAAGCTTTGCCACTAATTATCAATCTGACTTTGGAAAACTTGGTTTTATTTTCTATCATCTCATGTAGCTTGTGCTGATAATTTTCTAGTGGGATCAATTAGCCACTAGAATCTTGTAGATATGGGAGTCCCTTTTGGTCAAGAGCATTGTGTTTTCTATAGAATTTATTAAACTACATTTCTAATTTTTAATATTTGTTCTTCAGTTGTGAAATTAAATTCCATTTTGTCAAAACTTTCGTTGTTTCTAGAACCACATGTTTCATGTCTTCAAGTATGAATTATTCAAGCTCTTCTTTTCTTTTAAAGTGCAAGAATTTAATTATCCTGATATATTCTCTTGGTTTGTGATCTAGATCTTCTTTAATTTCTGCTACTATTTCCTTTGATCTTTGCAACAAATCTTCCTGCTCAAAAATAATTTCAATGGATATTCATAATTTGGTTATAGATGCATTAATATCAATCCAGATATTTTTTTTGTCCCGAGATAAGGTTTGTGCAATCGATGATTTATTTTCATAAATTTCTAATTTCTTAGTTAACTTAAAATTATTCTATATTTCAACTAAATATGCATTATCTGTTTTAATTTTACTTTCTTGATCCCTGTCAAGCTGTACTATAAGCTTTTCAAACTCCATATATCTCAAGGATATCTCTCCCATGGATTTTGATAATTTCTCTGCTGAATTTTGGCCAATGGGCTCTGTCTCTGGTGTGACCAGTGATGTTATAGGTGTCCCTGCTGTAGAAGTAAATGTTCTAGTGTTAAGTTACATGTATCTTTCTTTAATCAAATTTTCCATTTATGCTTCCATTTTATGAATTTGTATGTTTTCTCAACAATCATCTTAAGAATTTCTTATTTTTCCTTTTCAAATTGGTTGACTTCTTGGGCTTGTGGATTTTCAGTGGTTGGAAACTTCAATTGTTTCCTCAATGCTTAAATATCATCATTCCTAATTTTTATTATTTCTTCTACTACTTCTACATGTTTATGATTAAGTCCCAATTTTAAAACAAAGTATTAACATCCCCTGATTCTCAATACTTATCTAAAGAAGAAACATGTTTCTAAATTTAACTGAGAATGAATATTATTTAATGATGCTTGTAGCTTATAAGCTACCATGGAATAACCTTTAAAATATATATAAATTATCTCTCAAACTTTCTTATGTAGATCAATTTGATCTATAGGATGAATATGCTTGGTGTAAAAGGAAAACAAGGAATTTTTATAGCCTTTAACAGTTTTAGGCACTGCGACCTTTGGTTCTAAAAATTCCAATTTAAATTGTCCCTTCTCACTGCCTAATGCTGAAAGTAGCTTGGCTTGTGTTGTAGAAGTCTGTTTCCAAAATTATGCATATGTAGAGTATTTTGTGCTTCATTTTTCTTGTTCATTTCTAGAAATTTTGAAATTATATTTTGTTTCCTTGAATAAGGGGAAGAAGGATGAGGAGAATCTATTATGGTTTCCTCAATTTGTTGCAATGAACATGATGACTCTCCTATAATAACAATTATAGAAGGGCCTTCAAAAGTTTTAACTTTTGAGGATCCTTCTTCCTCATTTGTTGTCATATTACTTCTTTTAATTACCTTCAGAGTTGTTTGTCACAAATATGATTGTGATGGTGATTGAATTTCCATTGGATTTTTTTGACTATTTCTCTATAGTATTTGGAGTCTCTAACACTATCTGACTAGATATTATTTCCTCAAATTCCTGTAAAAAATTTTCCTCCCAATCTTCTCTAGTGGAAAATTGTTCAATATTTGGATTAGATAATGAACACAAGGTGTTTATTTTTGTGGAACTCTAACTGATGATATAATTCCTAGTTGGTCATAAGGGCAACTGAAATTGAATTTGAAATTCATATTTTTCAATAAATTATCCACGTCTCTCTATGTAGCTCTTTTGTTGTCTATGAATGGGCGAACCTATGCTTTCAATTTGAATTGATATTTGTGTTTTCTAGAAATAAAATTAACATCATCTACATTCATCATTTGTCTAATATCATAAAGAGAAAAAAATATCATTGGGAGGAATATAGACAATTTTTTTGGTTGAATTTCACTCCCATATATCCTAATTTCTGTAAAATTATCTCCAACCTTTGAATGTTCAATAAGATGTAAAATTACTTTAATTTCAGTAGAAATTCTTTGAACAACATCACCTTTTAATAAAAAAATTGCACACTAGTAAAGTTTAATGAATAATTGACTTTGGGTTTCTTTTAATATCCAACATTTGCAAAGGGAATTTAAATCTCTCTTACTGATGGTATATAAAATATAAACCATAATTGATTGATGCTTGAAGGAACCTTCAACACTAAACTTCAAAAATTTCTCATAAATAATGTATAAAAGAAACTCACTCTAATTAAACATGAATGAATGTTTTTTTCCAGACGAAAAGATTGATAAAACTACTAAAATTAGTTAATCAACCCATTGAATACTTGGGGTATCCTAATAAAAAATAAGCTAGGGAAATCACTTACCTAGACATCTAAAAGAACATGGAAACAAAATAGGGAGGATCGGTTCTAGGAAATTCAGAATTCTCAGGAAAAAAAGATTAAAAAATGTGAGCTCTTTTAGAAAAGGAAATATTTTGGTAAATACCATTAATGCATCAGTAGAAAATTGACTTAGGGGTAACAATAAATAAGGTTTCATTATTTTGAGCAATGATTGCTCTTTGACTTGGGATATAATGAGCTTCGCACTGGACAATGACATATGGAAAATGATAGGTTTGAGGGAAGACAAATTTGGGTAAGAGGGATTCCCAAAATGAGAATTCATCCCTAGAATTTAGGTGTTTTTGGAAGTCCCAATTGTGCAGTTCATAGGGGTCAAACTCGCAATTAGACTCTACAATTTTGAATTGAGTGTCAAATAAAGGTAACGCATCTAAATTGATGACGAAGGGAGTATGGGATTGTCTACAACATTGCATTTCCCTTTATGCGAATCCATTAAAGAAAATATTAGATAAGTAGAACAATTACCCAAAAATATAATGACCGTAAGCTGGTGAATTATTGGCGTTAACTCACAGATCCAAATTGGGACCTTGATTGTAAATGAAATACAACAAAGAGGATTATTTGCAAAGGGATAGCCTTTAATCAACTACTGATAAAAGTCGAAATTGGTTAACGGGTGAAAATGGCATTAGCGAGGGAGAATTAAATGCATGATGTGGTGATCTGATAAATTTATCCAAATTATGACTGTGGTCAAATATGATGGAGGTTTAATAGTAGGTGAAATTAGCAGCAGAAAGAGCGGAGGAAAAAATGTGATGGAGTGGCGGTTTGCGGGGGGTGAGAATGGTTTATAGTTTTCGACAGGGGGTACCACAGTGGATGCGGGGTTACCATATATCCAACGACAGGATGTGGAAAACTTCTTTGCGGATCCCCCCGTTAAAAATAGACAACACGAGAGTCCTACAATTGATTAGGGGTTGTTGATATGGGTAGACAGGATCACATCCGTAAAGAATTAATCAAGGTTTAAATGTTGTCCGTCAAGTCAATCTAAAAATTGATTACAAATAAATAAATAATCCTCTTTTTATTTAAAATTTTACGGATTAACAAAACAACATACTAAAATAAAAATAAAAGTAATGTCGCATTTAGATGAGTGCACAATTACTCGGGATGTATTTTGTTCTTTTATTTTATTTTTATATTTCATTATTTTTATCCATTTTTTCTTATTTCTTTTTCTTTTTCTCTTTTTGTTTCATTCTTTTCTATTTTTCTCTATTTTTATTTTATCTATATTTCTATATTTTATTTTTGTGAATAAAGGAAAAACAAATTCTAAAATATTACAAGGGGAAAACATAGCTGCAACACACTTGATCAATTCCAATGAGGTGAGTGTGAAAATCCAACACTCTCCCTCATACATTTTTTTGAAGTTGTCCCAAGGTGGATCCCAGAGTGGCGTTTTTTCCACAAGATCTATTCACGACAAGGTGAGTGTGAAATTCCAAGAATAGAATATTACTACCCTTGAAAAATGGAACATATAAAAATTTATTGCAAAATCCACTCTAGCGAACTTCTCAAAGAAAATATTAAGGAATCAACAATTATATATCTTATCGAAAATACAGTAGATGTACAAAGTGGAGAAAACTTTATTAAATAATTCACATTTTAACGGGGTCAACAGTTTGAGGATAGGTATTTATGCAATGAAAGATAAATAATCCATGACGGTTATGAATTAAAGAAACTATATATTATTGGGGTTATGAGATATTCATGTGGAGATTTTTGTTCAATATTCCAATGGAAATTGGGACTTGGAAGCTCATTATCATACCTTTAAAATGATTACAAGGCATTTTAAGTGCTAATGACGTCCAACGGATAGGAGAATGTACATTTCAATGAAATAGGGAGTAGCTTGAAGGAGTCTTACTAGTCCAACTAATGTTTTCTAGGACCAATATTTTCAAAAATGAAGCCTCAAACAATATCAAGTCCTTTTTTTTTTTGTCAATGTGTGTGTTTTTCTTTATTTATCTAAATATTGTTTTCAATAGAGTAAGTCTTAAGAAGGTGTTTTATATCATATTAAGCATTAATTATGCAATAATATCCATTTATTATGCATTAATTTGTTATATATATATATATATATATATATATATATATATATATAATCGATCAACCGCTTTTTCTTTTTCTTTTTAATAAATAATAGTAAAATCTAATAACCATTTGCAATATATATATAAAACAAGAGAATGCCATTGCAATGATGAATTGGATTAGCATTTAATACACTTTTCAAATTACTCTTTTTTTTACTCTCCATTATGAAAGAATGTCCCTTTATCACTTTCACTACATTAGTTATTTTTAAGAATAATAAACTTCACCTCTATTCTAATATTTCTCCAATACCAGTGGTTTGTTCAAATATGTGAATTCTAGTGTCCCCAGCGATGGTTGAATACATGTTGTTGGATGGTAGATTTTTCTATTCCTTTTTAATTTCATTCATATCACTCCAAATTTTGATATATGTAGGAATGAAATTCTCAAATACCAATCATTTGTTAAAATATGTGAATTCTAGTGTCTCCATCTATGCTTGAATATTGGATGGTTGACTTTTCTATTCTTTTTAATTTCACTCATATCACTCCAAATTTTAATAAATGTAGAAATGAAATTTTCATTAAAGAAATATTTTTATAATGTAAGATTGAAGAGCTCCATTGAAATATAAATCATTCAATAAAACATAAAATTGTGGTTTATTATCTCCCATAGTTCAAACAATAGAACCCTTCTTTCTTCAATATTAGAACAAATAGTATTCAAACTTCTAATAATAATAGTTCCTAATATCATTTACCCATTAAGAATTTCACAAGTGTATCTAGAGTATTACCTATAACAATCAATATGCTTGAAACTAATATTTTCTATTGAAACAATTATATAGTGTTTAAAGTGATCTTTCTCAAAATTATTGCCATATAAATTCATTAACTAATAGCGTATTACCTATAACAATCGATATGCTTGAAACTACAATTTTTTATGGAAACAATTATATAGTGTTTAAAGTGATCTTTCCCAAAATTATTGCCATATAATTCACTAACTAAATGTGGTGAAATAATTAGCCAAACCTCATTTCAATTTTCTTTATAATTTGATCTATTTTATGCATAGAATTATTAGAATTATGACTCCTTGAGCACTGCGGTTCTAAAATTAATGGAAATTACGCAATTTTCATCGTTAAATGATGGTTTGATGTCGTCGTATGAAATTTTCTTGGAATAGTATCATTTGTGCTTCGCATTTTATCATTTTGATTAAACAAACCAATAGGGAACTAATTCAATGATCATGGTTGGTCACATTAACGGATTAAAACAACAATTTTCCTCATTAAAACAAACCAAGTAATAATTACTCACAAATTTATGTTTATATCTTTCCCTCTTCAAAATGTAAAATTAACTTTAGGATAAATAATTTACACTAAATACAGAACAGAACAAGGAGTAATATGGATAACATTATAGAACTAATTCCCTTAAATCTAGTGCGTCATTCTTCATCATGGTACATGGAAAATTGTATGTCATGGTGCATAAGTGATTCACCATAATTGTTGTTGGTTTACTTAGATGTCTTTTTTACTTTAATAATATCCTATGTGAAAATTATTCACGGTTATATAGTAACACTGAACAACAACCACTTTAGCATAAAAAATAGTGATATATATTTGAATTTACATCACTCTAACGGTATATTTGAATTTGCATCACTATAACGGTTTTCATTAGTTAATCATCAATGAGAATGAATTTTATGGATTATCTTGAACAAAAAAATATGATTGATATAGAACTTATCATGCTTAGAGACACCCAAAAAATTTACTAGAGACATGGAAGAATTTATTTTTGTACTTGTGGCTCTATAGAAGTGATCTAAGAATTTCTTCAATTTCTTTACCACTCACTTTGAGCCATCACATAAAATAAGAATGTTTTCTACAAAAGGAAAATTAAAAAAAAAGCAAGAACTACCAATTAGAATATCTTTGAATGAACCATTTGCTAATGTAGCCCTCATATTTTTACTTAGCCCTTCTACTAAAATGAGGAAAATCAAGGAAGAGGATGGGAATCCCTGTCAAATTTCTAGTTAATATTAAAAGAAGTGAGAATCTAACCCATTAATTAAGACTACAAAACTTACCAAATCAATGCAAGCCATAACATATGCCAGGAGGTTTAAGTCAGATCTTATGTAAATGAGGATGAGCCATAGGAAAGGTTAGCCAACTCAATCAAAGTCCTTGGAGAGGTTGACTTTGAAAACCATATCCTTTAATATTTTGGTATTAGTAGTGTAGTCCCTCTTTAGGAACACCAAATTCCTCGTGGATTTGATCTCCTTCAAGAAAGCCCAAATTATTTAAGAGGCATGATTTCAGAGAGTTAATTTTACTCTACAAGAGTAAATTTTTTACTTGCTCTTGAAAATACTTTGAGAAAGAAATATTGCCTAGAAAATCTCAAATATGGTTGGGTTGTTTGTCTTTGGATTGAGTAAGATAAAAAAAGGTATTGAAACAGAACAAGACATTTCTATAGAGTTGAGAGGTTTCCACAACCTTGAACATGTCCTCTATGATTTCATACCGACTAAAGAAGAATTATATGGATGGCCCATCTAGCCTAGAGATATTTTATTTCTAAAAAGGATGTCATGTTTTAAGAAGTTCTATTCCCACCTCTGTCATAGGGTACCTGTTTTCTTTAGATTTTAAGAATTTTAGTAAGAATATAGAAAGCTAAATGATGTCATCTATAGAAAGTCAATTGTCCTCTTTAAAAGCGGGTCTGAAAATGAGTGACCCCTTCCAAATTAGTGTTAGCGATATTTTCAGGTGGGGAGTCGCCTCCTCTATAAATTTTTCTAGATTTAGTTCATGTTTTTATACTAATTTGTAGTATGACATGAGAAATTTCTTTTTCATTCACTACCTCAAGCCACATAACCTTATATTTTAGGTTCCATTGCTTTCTTTTGAGTATAAATATGTTTTTTTTAGACTTGATAGAGCTCATATTTTCCAAGTATTCGTCAAATGTACAAATCCATCCAAATGGATTCTATTGTTTAAGGATTATTATGTCTCTCGAAGGAGTATATCCTCATTTTCATATTCATCCTTCGATCATGGGATCACCATTGACTTATCTTTTTTCAAATTTTAATGTAAATAAATGGCTACAAATTTTCTTAGAGAATTATTGAAGTGAACCTAGACATTTTTCAACATTTGTATGAAATTTCATCTTTGAAACATTCAAGGTTTAATTTGAAAATGTCAAGAGGATTTCCCTATGTATGACCCACATTAGAAAAGCTATATTGTGGTAAAATCCCAAACCAATTTAAACACATTCCAAATATACGGGTTTAATTTGTGAAGTCTTAGGAAGAAAATAATTGATCAAGACATTTATAAATTTGGCTCTTCCTAGTTATTTCGTTTGTTCTAATGAGTTTAATATTGGTGGAATATATGTTTAGGTGCCATCTTGTTCTAGTATTCTAGTAATAAAATTAAATACAACTCATCCACTTGGGTTGTTGGTACCCACACCTTAGAGACATAAATAGTTGAATTTAAATCACCACTTAGAACTACTTACCGTTGGCTTATCCATGACATGAATAAGAGGTCACAAAATTCTAGTGGTTTATTAGGCCCATAGAAGTTTAAAGAATTAATTGATTTCCAAATTCATTTGAGATAGGCAAGATCCCCAACCTTGAGTCAAAATATCTTGAATTAGAGATGGAAAAAACAATATTCTTCTATCCGATAAATAGCCCTCCTAAATGGCCTAAGGAATCCATGAAACTATAGCCTTAACCTTTAGAAATTTTGAGAGGTATTTTACAATTTTGGACCCTCTTGTCATGCCTCTGTCATGAGTTCTTGTAGAAAAATACAAAGCAATTATGAGTATCTATTATCCTCTTAGGGGAAAATTTCTTAGATGGATCGGCCAAACTTTTGTAGTCCAAGGTTAAGAAAATCATTTTGAAACTAACTTTGGGGTATATTCTCTAAGGTACCAAATTAATGATTGTTGTCATTGAATTTTCAGTTGCAAGTTAAATTGCTTCTAGGTTATGCATAAGGTAATATTTTCTACATCATTACCTTTCCTTAGGGTTTCTCACATCTAGGTGCTTTAAGCCACATTAAGCACTATTTTTGTAAGTTCCATTTCCCTTATTATATTCTCTATGAGTCTACTTGGAGATATGATAAGAAGGGAATACTTCTTTGGTACTATTTTCAAAGAGGTCATTTAAGACAATAAAATTGAGGTCAATAGGCAGAAAATTTATAGAAAAGGATCTGGCTAACCCTTACAAGGGTGTGGGTGAAGTAAGCTAAGGGTTCAAGAACCTTTATAAACTAGAGAAAATTTTGACCTAGATAGTTTTAGGCCCCTTTACTAAATCTAATTTTAAGTAAGTGAAGTGTAAATGACTAGAGGAAGAAATGGAAGAATGGAGAGGATTCAGATCCTTTCATAGGTATCACATTCTTTCTTTTTCTAGTCGAGGTGATTGTTATCTATGAGAGTACCACTAATAAATCACCATTTTTTCTATTGTTTAGTTTGAAAATAAAGGATATTCTATTTCAAGTATTTTTTCCTATGTCAAGGATGTATTCTCTTTGACAAGGGGTGGGGGATTTTTCACCCATACCTTTCTAAATAAATGGAGCAGATAATAAATGACTAGGAGTCCATATTCATGGAAACTTCAACACTTAAAAGGAATTCCTTCATAATTGACAAGATGATACAAAAATGTAGGACCTTTCTTTATAATATTTGAATTTGATATCCCTATGTCTAGGTCAAGGAAAATAGGAATTCACACCATGCTTACATCTTACATCTTGAAATAAGTTGTCCACTTCATAGTCGAGGCCTAAGAAATTATAAAATTCTTTGGAGATCTCCTTAAACTAAAGAATCCATGGAAATCCATGTAATCTATTCTAGGTGGGGGTGAATTATCTTTGTGTTGAATGCAAATTAATGTCTAGATGCCACCTTTTAAGAAAGTGATCATGAAATATCATTTTCCATCAAATTTGGAATATTTTGTCAACATATTCATATTTTCGAAAGGTCCAAGCTAGCCATTATTTAACAAGAACCATACTTCTCATAATTCATCCCAATACAATGTCAAGGATATTACCAATCTTGTTTTTGAGGGAGGTAACCTACAATGCATTGTATCAAGAATCATCCAAGATATGAGGATTTTTCAAACTCAAAAATTTCATTTTACTTCACACTATACCCTAAGAGCACATTGATAGCATTAGATTTATATTTAATTCACTTCCTTATTTTGTGAGGATTCCTTGGTCCTCTTGATTGTATTCTTCCACTTGTAGGAGATTTGGAATGGGTAAGGAGAGACTGTTTATTAGTTCATCTATAAGGATTTTCCCAATGAAGCTATAATCGTGTTAGCCATGAACGTGACCTCTTGTTAGCCATGAACATGACCTTCAAAATCCCTTGAGCCAAACCTTATTTCCATCAAATTCATGAATATTTGGATACTTCCTTTGAGATGAGATTGAAATTGATCTAGGTTCGTCATCTTTCGGATTTACACATGATATTTTACTTCTGTGATGTGGTTAGAATTGCACTAAAAAGAGCATTAAGAGAACACATGTGCATTTTTTAAGAAAGAGGACACAAGACAACAATCAAAAACCTAAGAACACGATATGTTGATAATGGAGTTCACCCAGTGTGGGCTACGTCTCTGGGCCAGTGTCAAAATGGCGTAGGCTACTTCAGATAGTGCTGGAAATGGTGAAGATGTACATGGAATAGGTTTTCTATAATACAAGGATATATGACCTCAACATGAGTGGCTTGTCTCTCCAGGAGACGTTCCGCTACAAGAACTCTCACTCACAATAGGCCTCCTATCAACATGACATAATCTCACACAAGGTGATGAAGAGGATCCCTTCAACAAGGTTACATAGGGATCTGTTGAAGGCTGGAAAATGACTTCGTCAACATTAAGGATTCCACCTGGTCGAGAGCTTAAAACAACTACTTTTTGATTCAAAATTATGTGTTCGACTAGCGATAAAGGGATGAGTTTTCTATATGAGAGAGTTTATATAATAAAAGAAATGAAATAAACGCTAGCGGGGTGATTTATTCTAATGATAATATAAATTAAAACTAATCTAAATACTTTCCAGGATTGGATTCATTTATAATATTAAGTCATAGAATTTCACAAGCATGAAATATATAGATCATTGCATAATTAATGAATATCAGAATATTTAAGAAACTAAATCAATTTAATCGATTTAGTCAATGAAAAACATTAATCCTATCAAAGATCTCTAAGTCTCACATGTAACACCATATCGTTCCATATATTATATCAATAGTAATAAGAACATATATCACTTCATCACTTATCAGAATGAATCTAATAGACGGAAATAAGTTTTCCAAAATTTCAGAAACATAAAATAATCAATTCACAGATAATAGTACCCGTTGCATCATATCTTTAGATATGAAAAGATAACTTCAAGGTTCAGAATTTTGAGTAGATAGCTTTTGTTCAAACAATAGTGTAAGTTCCAAAAGAAGCCTTCTCAAGATTTTGGACCCCTTTCTAAATGCATGAAATGGGTTTAAATACTAATTAACATTACAAAAATAGAAGACTTGTAAAACAAGTATTGTAATATTACTCTAAACTATAAAACTATAAACTAGGAAAATAAAATGTATAAGTTGTAACAATATATGATTGTTTCCCAGACTAACTCTCTAGCTGGCCTTTGAGCTGGCATGATTTGATCATATGTTCGAGATGGGGGGGATGAATTGACAACATTCTCATATGGCCCAAGAATACTGCATCTTTCAATATCGGAAGAAGTTGAGTTGTTGCATTGGAGAGGCACCTTAACATTATAATTTGGTTATGAGGCTTAATCAACAAGGACCAGTAAATCTCCATATTTAAACTTGTCATATTTTCTATTTCAAGAGATTTTATGTTTGATGTCTCTTTACAAGATTGCTTTAAGAAACTAATATCTTGTAGGGTATCATTTGATTTTCCATGAATCAGGTTCACTTGTAGAAGAGAATACTTTATATACTCATAGATGCTCGAAGATAAATTATTAGCTTTGATAATAGATAATTCAGATCTCTTCATTTTAATATCCCAATCTCCAAATATTTTATATTTAATTGATTCTTCAAGATGAGGGAGATTGACCGCTCTACCGTGTGCAGTGTCTTGCCAATCTATGTATTTTGACTCCTTGTCATTAATTTCTTCATAATAAGTTCTCATATTGGAAATCTGAGTAATTAATTGATCATTGGTCTTAACTGGCTCTTGAATTTGAATATACTTCAGATAGAAAATTGCTTGTTCTGTTTCCAATAATTCCTCCAACTTTTTTTCTTCTTTCTTCACTTTATTGATTTCGGGCTTTTCCCGGAGCTTTACAATCTTCTGCTGCATTTGATGAATTATTTGATCTTTTTCTTTCATTTTGTTTTCAAGTTTCACTTTGAGACTTTCAAACCATTGTTGCAGATTACTGATGCTTAACTGAAGTTCTTGCTCAATACTGTGTTTTTCATCAAAAAAAACTTGCTCCATTTGAGCTATTTTCTGGTCCTTTTCTATAATCAATGATTCAGCCTCTGTTGCCTTATCAAGTGTTTCATTTTCATAAGCACTTGCAAATTGAGATAATATATTAAGCTCTCTCCCTGGGGATGATTGAGTTCATTTTGAAAGGATTGACATTAGTGTTGAATCTATATGCAGTTTTGGAGATTCTTCCATCTTTTTCTTTTTCTTTGACCCGATCATGATAGATTTGTGTCTTGGACTATAAAAATAGGTCCAATGGAGGTATCTCTTCAGCTTTTAGGACTATTTCAGTAGTCAGAAAATATTGATGATTTCCATATCTTGGGCTATTGTTTCTTTCGGTTTCTCCTCTATATCATTGTGTCCTTGGATTTGGCTTTTCTCAAGAAAAAATTTGGAAACCTCTGTAGTGAATGAGGTTTCTTTGCATTTTTCCTGATTCTTGGAGTTATCTATATCAGTAGAAACATACTGCATACTTGGCCCACCTGTATGATTTATGGAACTTGTAGCACCCATAGTACAAATGGTTTCTGACTGAAAGGAATTTTGAATGGTATGGATATTAGTTTCTAACAGTGCGTTCTCGAATTCTTCTCAATTTTTGATGAATTTATCATACTGTTGAACATTAGAGATTTCTTCTTCTTGAACTGGTACTGGCACTTGAGAAGTCATTGCAACTATAAAATATTTTGCCTTCGGCTTCGGTCTGTGAAACAAATAATCTGGAAAATGAGAATTTATCTATTCTCGATACACTTTGAATATTAACAAATCTTCTCTTCTGAACCTTTCAGCTTCTTTCAATTGAACTATTGACAATTCATGAATTGATTCAAACACATTGTCAAATTTTTCATGCTCGCTTGGAAATGCTCGCAGCTTGACCTAATTCATTATCTCTCTATCAATATTATAGGAATAAAACTTCTATTTTGTAACACTAGAAAATATAAAGGTTTTAATCAATCAATTTTAAGATAGACATGTTTGAAATTGTCTAGGGTATACAAGACATAGGAAATTGGAAAAGTTGGTCGAACGATATTTTTGGCATCTTTCAGGATTTTAGTCAAACCATTACCAATTGTTTGATAAGCAATTTATTTGGCCAACAATTTTTTTGGTATATACAAGGGTAGGACATGAGGATGGGCATAACTTCCAAAAATACGAATGCATGCAAAATTATCATCACCAAAAGTACCTACCTATAGACTTAAGACTCTTATTTTCTTTGGGGGTGACTCTATGGATTTTTATTTAGAAAATGACTTGAAAGACCAGGAGCATTATGTCATTGCATTTTCTGAACATGTGAGAATGATATTTAGACTCCCATAATAAATATAATTATACATAGATGGGGTTTCAACTTCTCTGGTCCATTTCCATCCTAATGATGAAAATTCAAAGGAAAAACAAATTGTGTCGAAGATATAGGAACTCATATTAAAAGGAGAGATTGCGATGGGAGGGGAATTTCAATTTTATTTATAGGTTGTGATAAATCTTATCAGATTATTAGAAAGAATAGTAGCCCAATCTAGAATATAGCCATCAGAGGTTTGTTCTATCAAGGGTGTCCAATACTCTTTAAACTTGGTCGTATTTACAGATCCAAAGAGAAGACACATCATTGCAGCTATTTGAGAGAATGGGCTTTTAAGAGAAATGATTGATTACATACCCTTATCATTGCGCTTATGTCATTTAGGATAATTTCTCCATTCTTTAATTACTGTCGTAGGATTTTCATTCTCGTGGATGAACTCTTAAACAAATTGGGAATCATATATCTTCCAGGGTTCTAGTATTTTATACATATTCTTCAAATATGATAGCCTGAGAGAGCCAATGACCGTTCTGCTTCGAGTAAAAAATTGCCAATATTTGATATCTACATTATTGAGCACCCATTTCACTAAGTCAGTTTATGACAGCATCTTAGGACAAGCAGCAATTTTGTGGAGAAACAAATTAGTAGTTTCCATCTGTGATTCTAAATCATTGGACAAGGTATTGTCGACCACAGATTTTCTATCCAGAATTACTTCCGATTTCTCTTTCTCAAAAAATTGATAGATCCTTTCCCAGCTTCAAGAACCAATTTATGGGTTGCATGTAGTGTCCGATATTAGGGGAGCCATTTCGTTGTTTTCCTCTTTCTGTATGAATAACAATGATGGGATGGTAGATTTCCTTCATGCTTTAATCAGCCTTGACATCCTTTTATGCCTAAGTGTTTGGAATTACCCTGTTGAAAATAAAACCAGAGAGGATAAGTTGAAATCACTTCGAATGATATTAATTGTTCTATCAACTTAACTCATGCATAATGGGAAATCCTTAGTATTAATATTTGAAATAATTACAAATATATTTCAAACCTCGAGATCACAAAACAACTGATATAACATTAAATTGACAATCATGGGTTTGTGTGATTTTGACAGATGTCATCACATTGGGATTTGTTGATCGAAGATTTTGGCTGTTGGGGAATAATAACGCTTGAAAGCAATCTGTGAAACATGAAGTGCGATATTGAGATAATTTGAGACGTGATGCAATATCGTCATCTGTCACACAACGATTTCCAATGTCAGGATATATTAGGTAACCATTTTGCTAGTTGGCATTTCATAGTTTCACGATTTGCAACTTCGTTGCTTGGATTCTGGCATTGCGCCATTTTAGTGGTTCATTGTTCGCAATTTTTCTGGTGTTTTCCCTATGCTTTTATGCTTTTTAGGTTTGAGGGCTCTTTTTAGGTGTTTTTCTTATTTTTTGAAGCTTAATCTAATAAAACCCTATCTTTAAGTCTTCTTTCTAATAATAAATATTAACCTAAAATTTTTTAAAGGGTCCTCATTATCTTTTTTAATGTATATTACTTTGGATAATGGGGAGTTGTTTTAGCAATATAATAATTGGCGATACACTCGATTGATAAAGAATCTCTAATAAATATTAATATTTAAAGACAACATTCGAGGAAATTTATAAATAATTGAAATCTGTCTTTGATATTGGTAAATTATAATATAAATATCTTGGTTTTACTTGAAAATTTTTCTTCTTTATTTTTTGAATGAAATTTCTTTTTAAATGAATCAAATATTAATAATATGAAAAGATAAGCAGTAATTTAAACAAAGATTAGCTTGTTTGATAAACTTATTAGTCACTAGTAGAGCCACTGCTGCCTGCAAGAGTTCATAGCCTCGACGGGGTTACTATTTAACCAAAAATGAACCAGTATCCCATTCATAATATAATAGAAATTTCCAAAGGTAATATAATTACTTATTTTCTTTGTATAATTCTTCTTCTTTTTCCACTTTAAAGTCATTATCCTTGTCTGGAAGCCAAAACTTATAATTTCATTCACTGCTTATAATAAATTTGAACAAGATGACTCGTGATGAGATCCCTTATCTCAAGGTCTTAGGCCATGAGCCATTATCTTGGTTTTGTATCCAATTTTATAATGTCAACATTATTAGTTTCCTATGAACATGATGAGTCGACTCGTGATGAGATCTCTCAACTTTAAAGTTTTTATATTTCTGAATTACAATTTGAAAAAATATATCTAATTTATAAATGAATGGGGATGTTCTCATTTTTCTCTTTGCGAGGTTTTGGATGACCATTTGAGTAAAAGATGTTAATGCTTCAATAAAATTTCCCATTTCGTAACAGTAACTTTTTGAACATGATTCATGTCAAAATAATTTTTCAAATCACATAAGTCAAAATTATTCTTCGTTCTAATTGGCTATTTAAATCAAAATATTCTAAATAAATAGAGAATTCAGTTTATGATTTATTTCCTTATTCTATATCTTTAAGGATTAACACTTCCATGTTCAAGAAGAAGAATAAAGTGTTTCACCATTTGCATAATATTGCAAAACTTAATTTATTTTGAATTAAACCTATCTACATATTTATACAAAATAACTATTATTCTCTTAAGAAAAATATTTTTTAAGGACAATTCCATTAACAGGAAGAGTTTCCTTCTGCCCTTCTATATGTTGAAAAATGAAAGTTGATGGACCTATTTTTTTGATTATTTGAAAAGTGCCAAGCTAGAGTTTTTAAAATTTTCTATGTTTTCCTTTATCCTCATGCACTTTATCCCATTTCAATACCAAATCTCGAATCCCGAACTGTTTATTTTTTACTTTGATTGAATCAAACAAAGTTTTTATCAAATTTTGATGATGACTGTGTGCCATTTTTTCTTCCTCTCTTTCCTCTTCCATTTTAATTATTTCAAACATTCTTCATTGTAATGAAGTGAAAGGTTTTTCATTAATAAATTGAACTAGGTTTATTGATAAGATAACTATATTCAAAGTTAAAATTTCCTCTTTCCCATATACCAATCGAAAAGGATAAGTTCATATTGAAGATTTCTAGTTATCCTATCTACCCATAATGCAAAAGTTAAGGTTTTATGCCAATTTTTCTGGTTTTGATCAATAGTTTATTTAATTATCCTTATGAGGTTTTTTTTTGTTGATTATACTAGATCATTTCCTTGAGGTTAATAATTTAAATATATTTTAATTTACGGCTTATTTTCAAAGAAAATCCATCCATGGCATTACCGGAAAATAAGAAGCGTTTTCAAATACGAGAGCATTAGGAAAACCAAACCTTGTAATGATGAATTGATCAGTAAACTCAATAATGCTTTCTGATTTGGCCATATTAAGAGGTATTCATTCTACCCATTTTGTAAAATAGTTTGTAACAGTCAATACATATTTGTGATGTTTAGAAGAATGAGGAACAGTCTCACCTATTATGGAAAGTTCTGATTGTTCAAAAGGTTGTTCCATATTGACCTATTGAAGTGGCATTGAAGCTTTGTCTTCCTGTTGTAGTTTGACAAATATTACAATTTCTAACATAATTGTGTGCATATTTGAAAAATGTTGGCCAATAATATCCTACATGTAAAATTTTATGTGTTGTGATGTTATGAAACAAACTCCAAAAAGAGGAGAAAAGACAGATCAACGCCTTAGAAGTCAGCCAATTCAAGGGGGAAACCTACAATACATTAAATGAAAAATTCTTGGATGATACAAATTACCAAAACCTCCTTCTATATATAGGATTCCATGAGCCCACAATATAATCCTAGCCGACCTAACAATAACAATGTAAGGGCACAATAATAACAATATTGGGGTTACAGGAGTACAATAATAACAATAATGGGGCTACATTAATACCAATAAGGGACTAACGAGTAATATAGGGACCTAACATGCCCCTCTCCTTCAAAAAAGTGTTTTCCTCAACGCTTGAGTAGCTCTAAGTGCTTCTGTATAAAATTCTCATCCTCCCATGTAGAATCTCTAGTGGGTAAGTTCTTCCACTTGATGAGATACTCTGAAATTGATCGATTTCGTAGCTATCGAGTACCTGTTTCCATGACTACTTCAAGTTCAAATATGATTTTTCCTTCCTCATAAAGTTCTGGAAATATTGTTTGAACTGGAATATTTTCACTTATAACCTTCTTTAAGCATGAAACATGGAAAACTGGATGCACTCGCAAAGAAGTAGGAAGTTCCAATTTGTATGCCATTGTACCAATATTTTTCAACACCTTGTAAGGACCATAGTAATTTGGCGATAATTTATTATCCTTCTTAGCTTGCTTGAGGGACATTTGTTTGCATGGTTGTAGCCGTAAAAATACCCAGTCCCGTACATCAAAACTTCACTCACTGTGATGTTGATCTGCCTCTTATTTCATTCGATTTTGTGCCAAATTAAGGTTATCCTTTAAAATTTGGAGAACTTCTTGTTGATGCTCAATGTGATCTTCCACTGCTTGAACCTTAGAATTTTCTCTTAAAGATGATGTGATGGATGGTGGATGATTTCCATAAAGTGCCATAAATGGGGTCATTTTTTCTCTAGTATGGAAGGAAGTGTTATACCACCATTCAGTGAAAGGCAACCACTTGACCCATTGTGTTTATCAGATACAAAACAATGAAGATATCCTTCCAAACATGTATTCACTATCTCATTTTGACCATCGAATTGAGGATGAGAAGATGAGCTATGAGCTAATTGAGTACCCAAATAATAAAATAACTGCATCTAAAAATTTCGAGTAAAAATTGGTTCTTTGTCGCTTACAATAACCTTTGGGTTTCCATGTAGCTTTTGAATTGTGTCCATAAATGTAGTAGCAACTGTACTTGCTTTAAATGGATGAGATAATGCACAAAAGCGTGCATACATGGTAAGTCTATCAACTACCACCATGATGACACTCTTTCCTTTGGACTTAGGTAAACCTGTGATAAAATTAATTGAAATATCTTCCCAATGTTGACTTGGAATGGATAAAGATTGTATAAGACCCGAGGTCTTAATTTTCTTAAATTGATTTTGTTGGAAAACCAAACATTCCGCCAAAAACTTTTGAATATCAAATTTAAGGCCATCCCAAAAAAATTCTTTCTTCACCCTGTGGTAAGTTTTTAAAAATCCTGATTTTCCTCCTAAAGGGGAAGGGTGCAATTCCAAAAGAATATTTTGTTTTAGTTGGGAATTCTTACAAAGATATAAGCGATATTTTTACAATAAGGAATCATTTTTCAAACTAAATGTATAATATGTACTAGGATGTTGCTGCAACTTTTGAATGAGTGTTTACACTTCTTCATCCTTCTTCCATTCATCCCTTTCATTGGTTATCCAATCTAGTTGGATAACAGAAATAGCACAAAGCAATGCTTTCACCTCTTCATTCTTTCTTGAGAGTGCATCTGCAACAAAATTTAGCTTCCATTTTTTGTAGATTATTTCGAAGTCATAACCCAACATCTTTGTGACCCATTTTTGTTACTCTTCCGAAGATAGTCTTTCTTCCAAAAAGTGTTTAAGACTATCATGATAATTTTTTACCTTGAATTGTCTTCCAATTAGGTAAGGTCACCATTTCTTTAGTGCGTGTATTACTACTAACATTTCCTTCTCATAAATAGCTTTCGGTAAATACTTTCCTTTGATTGGATGACTTTCGAAAGAAATGGGTCTTCCTTCTTGCATTAAAACAACACCAATTCCATTTCCTGAGGCATCACATTCCACAATAAAGGTTTTTGTGAAGTCTGGCATAGCTAAGGCTTGTGCTAGGAACATTGCCCCTTTAAGATGTTCAAAGGCCTTAGTTGCTTCAGGAGTCCATGAAAATGCATCTTTCTTCAATAATGTTGTTAGAGGTGCTGCTATTCTCCTATAAGTCTTAACAAAATTGTGATAATACCCTGTTAACTCGAGAAATCCTTGCAATTGCTTTATGGTTGTGGGGAATTTCCATTCCTTAACGGCTTTAATTTTGTTAGGGTCTACCTTAACACCCTCATGAGATACAATATGACCAAGATATTCCACCTCTTGTACTCAAAAGAAACATTTAGATGTTTTTACATATAATTGTTTATCCTAAAATATTTTGAGCACCCTTTCAACATGTTGAACATGCTCCTTCCAAGACCTATTCTAGATTAGTATATCATCAAAAAATACTAGCACAAATTTTCAAAGGAAGGGTTTGAAAATGGAATTCATCAAACCTTGAAATGTAGAAGGTGCATTGGTAAGGCCAAAAGGCATGACCAAAAATTCATAATGACCCTCCACGAATTTGAAATTTTGTTTTCAGAATATCTTTAGTCTTCATTCTAATTTGATGATATCCCGAACAAAGATCCAACTTGGTAAAATAAATTACTCCATGTAATTCATCCAATAATTCATCAATCACAGGAATGGGAAATTTATCTTTAATGGTGAGCTTATTGAGCTCCCTATAATCTGGACACATGCGCCATGATCATCCTTATTGTGCACCAATACTACTGTAGCAGAGAAATAACTTTGACTAGGTTGAATTATACCAGCCTCTAACATTTCTGCAATCATACGTTCAATGTCGCTCTTTTGGACATAAAGATATATATAAGGCCTGATGTTTGGAGGAACACTTCCTGGAATCAAATTAATAGAATTATCATGATCAAGAATAGGTGGGGTTCCTTTGGGAGTTTCAGTCACCTTGGAATTATTTTCCAAGACTTTTTGGAGATCTGTAGAAATAGATGATTTTGATGTTGGAACTTCTAGTGAGCATAATTGTCCAATTACACCTCATGATTCTTTCTTCAGAAGGTTTGTCATGACATTAGAGATTATTATCTTTACCAGCTTTCCTGCGATACCCCGTAATTCGACCTCCTTTCCATTTGAAAAAAAATTCAAGAAAAGTTCTTGAAAATTAAAAGCTACCGTCCCCAAAGATTGTAACCATTGTACTCCTAGTTCAACATCAGCACCTCCCAAAGGAATGGAAAGCATTGGAATATTCAATAAATATTACCCCATGGTTAGTTTTATATTATCCCATTTTCCAGAGAAATTTATAGTTCCTCCATTTGCAACCATCACTTGACATTCTAGTGTTGGGTATAGGAAAGAATTAAATTCCTTGGCTACCTTACAATGAATAAATTTATGGGTACTACCTGAATCAATCAACACTATTAAGTTTTTCTTCTTGATATGTCCTTCTCTCTTAGGAGCTTGAGGAGTGGTAATTCCTGTCAATGCATTACACGATATGATCGGACTCATATCTTCCTCTTCTAGTGTTGGTTCCTCGTTTATATCCTCTTCTTTTGAAGAATACTGTTCATTTTATTATTCCTCTTCACAATCTATGTAAAATAATTTCTTCTCAGCACACTTATGACCTTTAGTGTCTTTGCTATCACAACTGTAGCAAATCCCTTTTTCTCTTTTTTCTTCCAATTGTTGTGGTGTAAACCTTGTAGGTTGTGGAGGTCTAGGAGTAGCAACACTTAGATATTTATATATGTGAGTGGTAGGCTTCCTTGTCGCCATAATTTTACATTCAATTTTTCTTGCCAACCTTAATGTCTTTTCCAGTGAATTAGGTATCCAAACGCGAACTTCATGTTGGATGTTATCCTTTAAAGTCCCTATGAAAACATAAATCTTGTTTTCCTCTGGAATATCAGTTACCATTATATTCAATTTTTGGAATTACTCAATGTGGTCCACCACTGAACCATTTGTTTGAGATTTATCAGTTGGCTAAAGAAGGTGTTGCTTTTTCAATCCTCATAATGTGGTATCATAAAATTGACCAAGTGACAAATGTTTTACGGGAGCAAAGCCATCGATACCATACAAATGTATTTTATTCTAAATGTAAAGTTGCAATGCATACCTTTTATGTGTTTTGCACATTATTGAGATCAAAATATTTCTCCATATGTAGTATCCATGTTACGTGATTCTTGCCATCAAACTTCCTCATATCCATGTTTGGAATATGGTGGTTCTTTCATCAAACATTAGAGTTTATGAAATCACAATTAACATTTATTTTGTTCTCATCATGAGTTTCCTCTACTATCTTTTCACCATTAGGAAACATTTTTGTATGAACTTTTCCAAACCTTTGATGTCTACTTTTAGATCATTCTTCATGTTTTCCATGTTTTCTTTCATTTTTTCATCGATCTTAGCTTCCATTCCCACTTCCATGCCATCCAACTTAGCTTCCAAACCATTAATCTTAGCTTCCATGCCTTTCTTCAAACCATCCATCTTAGTTTCCATGCCTTTCTTTAAAACTTCCATTTCATTTTTTGTTGTTCTTTGCAATAGCGAAATTTGGTGCACTTGCTCTTGTAATTTTGATATCTCATGTTGTGTTTCTTCATCTTGATGGGTCATAGTAGATCCTTCTGAAGGCTTAGTGGGTGTTTATTTATTTTTAGGGCGAATTTTAGAACCCAATACTGATATATATTCTTGAATATTCCCTTTGAATAAATTCAAACTATATTTTTTCAAATGAGGCTTACGTAATTCGAAAAAAATACACACATTTTTCTTTCTTTTGAGGAGCTTGATATTGATTGAATTCTCTCTGTGACTTTGGATCTTCAATATCTGAAATTCGGCCCTGAATTAGCTCTCTAAATATTGTTTTGAATGCCACAGGTCTGACCTGACTTGGATTCTTCAAGACAAAGTTATGCAAAATATCCTACGATGACCTAATTATGGACTGGTTCAGTAGAGAAAACTTGTATGACTTGCCACATGTCACTATTTCTTCCTTCGGCTCTACAAATTGATATACTAAAAAAGAAAATCCGTTTACTTGTGGTCACATTTTACAGAATCCAAATCCGACTCTCAGAGAGAGAGTTATGATGTTTTTCCCACGGTCACCTCTTTGAGATGAAATTCGGGAGCGTGAAACAATCCTAAATTTCACAGATCATATCTCCAAAAATTTTGTGAACCAATATCTGAAATTTTTATAGTAGGTTCCTTAGTATTTCAACTTCACATCATAAAAATTTTAGCTCCTGAAACTTTGTATACAAAAATTTATAGTGAAAATTCCACGATGACCTGTTTTAGTTGAAATTCAAGAGCTTCGAAAAACCCTAACTTCTGCATATCATATCCCTGAAACTATTTCGAACTAAGATCTAAAAGTTTTACATGAGGTTCCATAGGATTTCGGCCTTGCCCTGTATAAATTTCAGCTTATGAAACTAGCTCCAAAAAGAGAAGAAAAGAGAGATCAATGCCTTAAAAATCAGCCACTTCGAGGGGAATTCCTCTAATACATTACATAAATAAAAAATTCTCAGTGGATACAAATGAACAAATCCTCCTTCTATATATAGGAGTCCATGGGCCCATAATATAATCCTAGCTGACCTAAAATAACAATTTAAGGGCACAATAATAACAATATTGGGGTTACAAGGGGACAAAAATAACAATAATGGGGCTACACTACTAACAATAAGGGACTAAACTAGTAATATAGGGACCTAACATGCGGTGTTTCCACCAAAGTGTCCACCGGTTAGTCCATCATCAAGTTCTTGGAGCACATTAGGTATTTCAGTTTTCTCTAAGCATCTGAGTAAGATAGAGTCACATTTTTTTCTGAATAACACAACATTGAATAATTGATCCTGATTAGGCTTGAATATTAATGCTCGTTTTCTTTTGAAATCGAAACTAAGTGGAGCGTGATCATTCTCCAAATAAAATTTTAAATTAGCATACTGAGATTGAGGGTTAACATTAAGTACCTCTGTAAAATTTTAAATACTAGTTGTTACCTCATCCGATGATGTGTCATTCATTCCTGTAATAAACTTGCAAAATATTTGACCTCTTACAATTTTAGTAGGTTTTATCCCTAAATCATATTCTTGCATTTTTGTTACCCAGTTGGCCCTTTTTTCTCCTAGTTACTTGTGTATAAGTACTTGTCTCAATGATGAGAAAGGAACTATTACTTTGACATGAGTTTTCCAAAAAAAAGGTCAAAAAAATACTTAACCACTTTATAAATTGCAAATGCCTATTTTTCGGCTCCTGAGTACTTCAATTCAGCTCCTTGAAAATTAGAACTCAAAAAAGAAATTGGGTTTTGAGTTTTTCATCAACTAGTTGAGTTAAGACCATTGCATATGATAGCTCTTAGGAAAAAGTATATAAAATTAAATCATTGGAGAAATTAGGAGTTGAAAGAGAAGGAGTAGCAACAATTTCTTATTTGATAATTTGAAACGGTTCGTTTTCTTCTTATCCCTCTCACAAAATTTATCTCTCCTCAAAAGTATTGCATTGAATTATTGCTATGTGGTAGTGGAATATCTGAATTTTTTTTTAATCATGTCTGGATCAATACAGATTCCATTTTTTGAGACAATAAAACCTAGAATTTTGCCTTCACTTAAAGAAAAAATTAATATCTTTGGATTAATATAGATCCCAAATTTCCACTTTCAAAGATATGCTTTAAGTCATGCAAGTGATTGTTTCTATCTTTTGAATATATGGTTATATCATCAATATATACTACCACTATTTTATTTATCAATCCTTTGCATGCAATTGTTGATTAGCGGTTGTCATTGATGTCAACCCAAGCAACACCAGGGGCTAACCCAATATTTCATGGGAATTTTGACCTACCAAATTACTATATTCTGGTTCAAGAATGCTTTTGATGGTTTCTACCTGTTGATATGTTTTCGTTGATATATGGCATGCCACGCAATTCTTCACGGTTTGAGAGATATTCATGTTTGAAGTTTGTACCCCCAGTTAGTGGGCTAAAACCCCATGGGGTTGTTGCATGGGTCATTGAAAAGTCATAATAAATATTTTTTAAGCTTTTAAAATCCCTCCCACGTTCACTTGTTGAAGCCCCTCTCAACCTAAGCATTTATATAAATTGTGATCCTCATATCCTCCTCATGCAAGGGATTTCACCATCTGAAACAGGTCATTGTGGAATTTTCGCTCTAACTTTTTTTATACGAAGGTTTAGAAGCTGTAAGTTTTATGAGATGAAGCCGAAATCCCGAGGAAGCTGTTGTGAAAATTTCAGCTCAAGGTGCACAATATATTCGGAGATATGATCTGTGGAAGTTAGTGTGTTTGCAGGCTCCTGAAATTCATCTCAAAGAAGTGACCTTGGGAAAACCTTCATAACTCTCTCTCTGAGTATCAGATTGGAATTCTGTAAAATGCGGAAAATATTTCACAGACTTTAGTTTTTTCTCTATCAATTTCACAGACGAATGAAGAAATAGTGACACATGGCATGCCGTACAAGTTCAATCTGCTGAAACATTCCATAATTAGGGCATTGTGAGAGATTGGGTATAAATCTCTCTTGAAGAATCAAAATTGGGTCAGACCTATGGCATTGGAAATATGCCTTAGAGGACTAATACAGGAACAAAAATTAGATATTAAGGATCTGAAATAATAAAGATACACTAGATTTAATATCGAGCTCCTAAAAGGCAAGAAAAAGCTAGATCATGTGTTGCAAGGGCTGCAAAGGACCAGAATTTCTAGGGCATAAAAGCAAAGCAAGGTGCAGCAGAGGGTAGCATGAAAAGAGAAGCAACCAAGGTGTGGAACAGCGGCAAGAAGCTCATCACATGAAGTCTTCAAGTGGACAACATTGCATACAATGATTGTAAAGGTATCATTGTACTTAGTCATTGTAAATACATTATTTTACAAATTGTACTAGTGTCTATCTACCAAGAGTTGAAGAGGTAGTGTTGGGTGGTCTAGGATCATCATTAGGTGGTTGTGTCAAAGTTGGGGATCTGATCTAGTGTATCATCTTCTTCTACATCATTCTATATCATTGTAAAGTGGACCATTTTCCCTGGTACGGGAGTCCATTCTTATTTTATTCTTCTATAGGGTGGTAGGGTGGTGCTAGGGTGAGTTGTATCTCATTGGGTGTTGGGGCATCCGTTCAGTTGAATATTGAAGAATCTCGAGTGTTGGAGTGTCCATCCAGTCAGATTTGGGGAAGAATGCTTTTCTAGATTCTAGGAAGTTGGAGCTTTATTTTCAATTGGAGTTGAACATTAAAGAATTATTAGAAAAGCACTAGGTGGTTTTTCTCCCAGAGTGGGTTTCCACCTTAAAATTTTTGTGCATTTGTGTTCCTTTTGTTTACTACTATCATTGTACAAACACTGATAATAATTGAATATTAACTAATGCTCTAATTTAAAGGAATACTATTTCACCCCCCCTCTCAGTATTTCCAACAATTGGTATCAGAGCTTGGTTCCTTCAATAGCAGTTTAATAGCTGGAAGGAGGTCATGGAGCATACCAAGAATGGTGTACCTCTATTCAATGAAAATAATTATGGACTCTAGAAAGGAAGAAAGGAGGTCTATCTCTTGGCGCAAGGTTACGAAGTATGGGACACTGTTCAAAATGGATTTACATCAACCGCGGATGAACAAGGTAATAATAAGTTGGTAAATGATGCAAAAGCAAAGAATATTATTATCAGTGGACTTATTGAATATACTTATCATAAGGTGTTGGGTTGTAAAACCACCAAAAATGTATGGGACAAGCTTGAGAATATATATGCAGGTGACTCAAATGTTAAAGAAGAAAAGCTTCAAATCTATAGAGAAACATTTGAGCCACTCAGGATGAAAAAATATTGCAACATTGCTGCATAATTCCAATAGGTTGATGAAATAACCAATATTCTGGAAAGATTGGGAGAGTCAGTTGACGAGAATACTATTATATGGAAGATTATTAGAACGTTACCATCGAGTCAACCCAAAGGTATTGATCTTAGAATACAGTGCAAATCTGTACAAACTAAACAAAGAAGAATTACATGGAGTTCTCATAGCATATGAAATGAGACTTGATGAAGAAGAGGGTACTTCAAATCTAGAAACTATGTTCGTTGCATCTAAGAAAACCAATAAGGACAAAAAACCTTCAATTGAAATGACATGCGCCTACAAGTGTGAAGAAAAGGGAGATGATGGAGAAGGTCTTTCAAATGAAGAATCTGCTTACTTTACAAGAAAACTAAAAACTGGTAGAGGAAAATTCAAAGGTAAACTTCCATTGATATGTTTCGGTTGTGGTGAGGTTGGGCATTTCGGAGAAAAATGTCCGAACAAAAGTGATAGAAACTCAAAATGAAAGAAATGCTTTAATAAATTCAGCAAGCAAGGCAAAAATAAAGGATCCAAAAGGAACTTTCTCTCTAAAGAAGATAGCTCATCATCTGATGAAGAAAGTGACAACAAAGAAGAAGCCAATGAGAAAGTATTGTTTATGGCCAAGCACAATAAAAAAGAAGTATCAAACAATGAAGAAGAAGGGTTGACCATAGAATAATTTTATGAGGAGGAAATCAAGCTTACAAAATAGCTCAATGCTGAGAAAATCCATTCGAATACTCTTGAATAACAAGTTCAACGTCTCAAAATTTAAGTTCAAGAACATAAATGTATTGAAGAGTTACTTCAAAAGAATTTGAAAGAAAGCAACCAAGAAAGGGAAGAATTAGAAGCCAAAGTAGTCTCGCTACATAAGGAAGTGAAGAAGGGAAAAACTGTCCAAAACTATGCCAACAGCTCAAGGGCATTGGAGGAACTCATCAACAATCAATGATCTTACAACGACAGAAATGGCCTTGGTTACGAAGAAGAAGAAGCAGGACCTTATACAACAAAATACAATGAACCTATGACATCTAACATACATGTAGACTTCATTGGACAAGATTCACAATCACATCCTTGGAAGATGATTCCTTGACAAAGATTTCCATCCAGGTACAAACATATTTTTCATGGCTATTATTATTCATGTGGAAAATTTCATCATAAAGTTGTAGAATGTAGCACGTACCCTAGGAACCAATACAATTCCAGGAGATCCTTCAAATATGAACCTCCTAGGGCTCAACGAGACATCAATAGATTTGAACATTTAAGAAATAATATGGAATGTTACAAATGTCAGAACTTTGGACACATAGCCAGAGACTGCAGACTTGAAAATCCTCCAAAAGAATCTTCGAAGCCATAGAATGGACAAACATGGAAGAAGAAGAAGACTGATAATTGTGCTCTCGCTCTCAAGGCTCAAAAAAACAAAGATGTGTGGTATGTTGACATTGGTTGCTCAACGCATATGACTGGAGATAGAAGGAAATTTGTATCTCTAAAAGAGAAGAAGGATGGAATCGTGTCCTTTGGAAATGATGGATCTTCTAATGTTATAGGATCAGGTACCGTCACTCTCAGAAGCAAATATTTTATAGCCAAGAATGTTCTATTGGTTTAAAAAATGAATCACAATCTGCTCAGTGTTGGAAAAATCTGTGATCAAGGACACACAATGCTATCCAACTCCACAAAATGTGAAATCGGGAAAGGCAGGTATGGTAAAATTGTGGTTACAACAAGTCGAGCTCCAAACGACATATATGTTCTGAATGAAGCAACTAATGCATGTTTACTAGCTAAAGAAGATGAAAGCTGGTTATGGCACAGACGAATGGGTCACATAAACTTTGAAAATCTTGTCAGGATAAGAAAAAAGGAAGCAATACGAAAAATGCCGAAAATCTCAAAATCTTCCAGCACGCTATGTGAGGCATGTCAACATGGAAAGCAGAAAAAAGTCCAATTTAAAACAAAATAACACTTTGCATCACATCCATTGGAATTGATACATACTGATCTATGTGGTCCTGTAAGAACAAAAGTCTTAGATGGAGAATTATATTTCATGTGAATGATAGATGACTATAACAAGATGATAACTGTCAGTTTCCTAAAGAAAAAATCTAAAGCATTTGAGTGCTTTAAGATATACAAGGAGTTGGTTGAAAATGAAACTGATTTGAAAATAAAGTGTTTAAGATCAGATAATGGTGGAGAATTCACTTCCAAATTATTTTACCAATACTGTGACGAAAATGGAATAAAAAGACAGTTTTCAATAGCACGAACACCACAGAAAAATGAAGTTGTTGAAAGAAAGAACAGAACCCTGCAGGAAATGGGTAGAACAATGTTGAAGGACTCAAAATTCGATGAAAAATTATGGGTTCAAGAAATTGATATGACAGTCTTCATTATCAACCAAAGTCTTCTAAAAAATAGTTGCAACAAGACTCCATATGATTTATGGAAAGGAAAACCAAATAATGTAAAATGTTTCAGAATCTTCAGAAAAAAAATGTTATATCAAAAGAGAAGATCAAAATTTGGGTAAGTTTTAATCACACAAAAGAAAGGCTTATAAATGTTATAATCTAAGACGAAAATAGATAGTGGAGAGAATAAATGTTACATTTGACAAAGATGGTGTTCTAGCGAATAATGATGAGGATATAGAATCTTTGAAACTTGAGACAGAGGCTGAAAAAGACAAAGATAAAATTGTAGAACAAGAAGCAGCTATCAACGAGAAAGAAGTAAACAATGATCATCAAGATATACCAGAACAACAACAAGAAGCTCCTCAAAGGAGAACAAAAGAGTGGATTCAAAAGAACCATCCATCAAAAAATCATTGGTGACATAAATGAAGGTTGATAGCTTCGTTCATCACAACAAGCTCACATTGCTTTTCTAGAAACCTTTGAGCCTAGTAGTTTTCAGGAAGCTAGCTAGACTGAACATTAGGTAGCAACTATGAATGAAGTATTGGATCAAATTGAGAAGAATAACACCAGGGAATTAGTTCCACAACCAAAATATAAAAATGTCATTGGGACTAAATGGGTGTTCAGGAAAAAATTGAATGAAGATGGGCAGGTTACCAGAAACAAAGCAAGATTGGTTTGCAAAGGCTATGCACAAGTGGAAGGAATTGATTTCGACGAAACATTTTCACTAGTTGCCAGAATTGAAGCCATCCGAATGTTTCTCGCCTATGCATGTTCAAGAAAAACCAAAGTCTACCAAATGGATGCTAAGTTAGCATTTCTGAATGGAGAATTAGAGGAAGAAGTTTACATCGAACAACCTGAAGGTTTTCTAATATCACAAAAAGAAGACTATGTTCATAGGTTAAAGAAGGCTCTATATGGTCTCAAGCAAGCTCCCAGAGCATGGTATGCTCATCTTGATGGATATCTACGTCAACAAGTGTTCAAGAAAGGTATTTTTGATAGCAATATTTATGTACAAATAAATAAAGATAATTTAACAATCGTTGAGGTATATGTGGATGATATAATATTTGGTAGCAATGATGATGGACTACGTAAGAAATTTTCTACAAAGATGCAAAGTGAGTTCGAGATATCTTTACTTGGTGAGCTGACATACTTCTTAGGGCTTCAAATATCTTAGCAAGAGAAAGGAATATTTATATGTCAAGCCAAATACATCAAGGAAATGCTTAAGAAATTCAAAATGGAAGATTGCAAACCCGTCCTTACTCCGATGGTAACAAGTTGCAAATTGAGCATAAACGACTCATCTAAGGATGTGGATCATAGGTTGTACAGATTTATGATTGTTAGTCTTCTATATGTAACAACCTCTTCGCCAGATGTTATGCAAGCAGTTGGACAAGTAGCAAGATTCCGAGTAGCACCAAAATAATCACATATTATTTTCATCAAAAGAATTATTTGATATCTAAAAGGCACAGAAGAATATGGCTTGTGGTATCCCAAGGGTAACAATCTCATTATCCAAGCCTTTACAAATGTAGATTGGGTAGGAAGCATTGATGATCGTAAGATTACTAGTGGAGCAACATTCTGTCTAGGTGGTTGTCTCGTATCATGGTTGAGCAAAAAGAAAACCTCAATCTCATTATCTATAGCAGAAGTAGAATACATTGCAGCAACATCATGTTGTACTCAAGTCCTTTGGATAAAACAAAATTTGCAAGATCTTCAAGTATAATTCAGTGAGCCTATTCCCATATTATGCGACAACACTAGTGCCATCAGCATCTCCAAGAATCCTGTCATGCATTCAAAAACAAAACACATTCCAATTAAATATCATTTTGTTAGAGAACAAGTCGCTGAAAATAATATCAAACTTGAGTATGTTTGTACAAAAGAACAAATTGAAGATAACTTCACTAAAACTTTACCTCGTGAAGCATTTGAATATCTTCATCAGAGGCTTGGGATTCTCCCAAGTTATCATTAGATTATAGGTCTGTAGGAAGGTTGTGTGTCAGGGGGAGTGGAAGTGTGTAGAGGTCCACAAGATGGTTGTGTGTCAGGGGGATTTGCCCTTTTCCACTGATGTCAAAGGGGGAGAGAATGTTGTAGGAAGAGGTGTAATGATCGCAGGGGGAGTACTTGTGTAGCCATCAATGCGAAAGGGGGGGATTATTGATCAGAGGATGTCATTGATGTCAACCCAAGTAGCACCAGGGTCTAACCAAATATTGCATGGGAATTTTGACCTACCAAATTACCATATTATGTATTAGGAATTATTATGATGATTTCTACTTGTCAAGATGTTTCCGTTGATATATGCAATGCCACGTAATTCTTCACGGTTTGAGAGATATTCATGTTTGAAGTTTGTACCCCCAGTTAGTGGGCTAAAACCCCATGGGGTTGTGGCATGGGTAATTGAAAAGTCATAATTAATATTTTTTAATCTCCTAAAATCCCTCCCGCGTTCACTTGTTCAAGCCCCTCTCAACCTAAGCATTTATATAAATTGTGATCCTCATATCCTCCTCATGCAAGGGATTTCGCCATCTGAAACAGGTCTTCATGGAATTTCCGCTCTAACTTTTTTTCTACAAAGGTTCAGAAGGTGAAATTTTTATGAGGTGAAGCAAAAATCCTGAGGAAGTTGCTATGGAAATTTTCGATCAAGGTGCACAATATTTTCAGAGATATGATCTGTGGTAGTCAGTGTTTTTGCAGGCTCCTAAAATTCATCTCAAAGAAGTGACCTTGGGAAAATAATCATAACTCTGTCTCTAAGTATTGAATTGGAATTTTGTAAAATGTGGCAGATATTTCACAGACTATGGTTTTCTATCTATTAATTTTAGAGCTGAATGAATAAACAGTGACATGTGGCACACCGTACATGTTCACTCTACTGAAACATTCCATAATTAGGGCATTGTGAGAGATTGGGTATAACTCTCCCTTGAAGAATCAAAATTGTGTCAGACCTGTGGCATTGGAAAGACGACTCAGAGTGCTACTACAGGACCAAAAATAAGATATTGAGGAGATAAAATCATATAGATACACTAGATTCAATATCGAGCACCTCGAAGGCAAGAAAAAACTTGATCATGTGTTGTCAAGGGCTGCAAAGGACCAGAATTTTTATGGTAGCAAAGCAAAGCAAGGTGCAACAGAGGGTAGCATGACAAGAGTAGCAACCAAGGTGTGGAACAACAGCAAGAATCTCTTCACTTGAAGTCTTCAAGTGGGGAGCACTACATACAATGATTGTAAATGTATCATTGTACTTAGTCATTGTAAATACATTATTGTACAAATTGTATTAGTGTCTATCTACCAAGAGTTCAAGAGGCAATGTCAGGTGGTCTAGGATCATAATTAGGTGGTTGTGTCAAAGTTGGGGTTATGATCTAGTGTATATTCTTCTTCTAAATCATTCTATATCATTGTAAAGTGGACCATTTTCCTTGGTACGGGATTCCATTCTTCTTTTATTCTTCTATAGGGTGGTAGGGTGGTGCTAGGGTGAGTTGTAGCTCATTGGGTGTTGGGGCATCCGTTCAGTTGACTACTGGAGAATCTCGAGCATTGGAGCGTCCATCCAGTGGGAGCTGGAGAAGAATGCTTTTCTAGATTCTAGGAAGTTGGAGCTTTATTTTCAATTAGAGTTCAATATTAAAGAATTATTAGAAAAGCATTAGGTGGTTTTTGTCCCGAACTGGGTTTCCACCTTAAAAATTGTGTGCATTTGTGTTCCTTTTGTTTACTTCTATCATTGTACAAACACTGATAATAATTGAAGATTAACTAATGCTCTAATTGAAAGGAATATTGATTCGCCCCCCCTCTCAGTATTTCCAACAACAATATCCATGGCTCTCTGAAATGTGGCTCCTGCATTCATTAATCTGAAGGGCATATTTTGATATGCATAAGCTCCCCATTTGGTTCAGAATTTTGTTTCAAATGATCTTCTGGATGAACCAAAATTTGTTTATACCCTGAAAATCCATCTAGAAAAGATATTAATTCAAAACCTACTACTGATTGTAAAACTTGTTCCATTGATGGTAAAGGAAAATTATCCTTTTGAAATGCTTTGTTTAGATTTTTGAAATCAATACAAATCTGAATATCTCCACTCTTTTTCCTAACAGGTACTAAATTGGAAACCCATTTTGAATGTCTAACAGGAAAAATGAACTTGGCTTTCATTAATTTCTTTAATTCATTTTTTATTTGAGTTTCCAATTTTGGATTATTTTTCCTGAGATTTTTTTGAATAGGTTTAACATTAGGAAAAATAGGAATATTATGTTGAATGATTGATGGGTCATATATTTTAATATCTTGTTAATTCCATGCAAACATATCCTTGTATCTCTCCAATAATTAAATGAACACATTTCCTTCTTCAGATGAAAGGCTAAGCCCTAGATTTATATCTTTATCTAAATCAGTAGATCCTAAGTTACCTAATTCATGCCTTAGAGTAGAACGTTGTAGTTTAGAATTTTTGAATTTCTTGAATCTATCTTTGAAACCATACAAATCTTCAAGCTTAACGACAAACTTGGCAAAGGATTTTTGTCATTTTGTTGCTTGATTTGATTATCAAGTTCATCTTCGTCCATAATTTGATCATCATATGATTTTCAGAAGTAAGAAAACTTATAATATCAATGTCGTCATTAAAAATATGCCAAATAGTAACATTATATAGTATAAATGGTCGGAAAATTAATTCATTTGAGAATATGTTAGGACTAAAATCGTCTGGTGTAATAAGCTTGGAGGAAACATTAGCTAAAATATCGGCATTGGCATTCTGTGATCTAGGACTAGGAGAAATATTCAATGCAATAAAATGTGATGTGAAGTCTTGAACCAAAGATTGGTAATGGTTCAAATTAATTGAGAGATGATGAATAGTATTTCTCACTTGTCTTACAACAATCTATAAATTTCCAAACACCTAAATATATTGTATATCAATAATAATTTATTTTCGAAGACCTTTAATTAATGCCTCTTATTCAGCAATATTATTAGTGCATTCAAATTCTAACCTACAAGCTAGCATGGTTTTCTCACCTTTTGGGCTAATAAGTATGCATCATGCACCTACACCATCATTGGCTCTTGAACCATCAAAATAAAGTTTCCAAAACAGAGATTAGATTATAGTTTCCTCTTCGAAATTGAACAATATAATGGAATCATTTTGAGAAAAAATTTCAGCTTGTGAGTGAATAGAATTGACTAAAAAAGGTGAAATTTTTGCATTGAAATTCCCTAAGAATGAGTCTACAGTGTAATTTCCCAAAATATTGTCATTAAATTCTACAGGCTCATTTTCTTCCCCAAGGTCTGTAACTGAGTACTTCATATGTTTTTTTTGATTGACTCAAATTTGATTTGGCTTTCCATTATATGGAATCCACATGTGAGACCAGTCTGTTGAAAAATATCCATGTATGTTTTTAGACCAATCTAGGCTAACAACTAAACTGTAAAATTGATGGATGCATGTAATCAGTATATTGATAATTTGAGTAACTTTTGGGTTTGATGACAATATAACACTTACCAAGTTGATCTCTCCTTATTATTTAGCATTTTTTCTATCTAATTGAACTATAATAACTTGTGACTTCTCAGTTGTGATATTTACTTTTTCGCAAATTGAATATCACATTATATTGGATGAAGCTCCAGAATTTATCAAATGGTTATGAACATTTCTATTGTAGATTTCAAAAGTTAAAAGAAAAGGAGGAGTATGAGAATTAGATCTATCACCAATCAAAACAGAGTCTAAAGCATTAACCTTATTTGAATTGTTTATCGAAGGTTTTCATATTCCATTAACATCTTTAGCTACAACAGTTGGAGGAAGAGTGGATGTTGTAACTGCATTCAGCTCTTTCAATAAATTTTTGTTGTTGCTTTAATCTGATAACTTCATAAAGAGAAATATTGGCTGTAATCTTCTTCATATCCTTGATTTTATTATATTCAATAATATCATATACTACTAAAGTTTTAGATTGAGGATTGGGTGTAACTTTGATTGGCTGGGAATCAAAGATAACCTAGTGAGATGATTTGACTTGAGGATTTTTATTGACAGGTTTATCTTTAGAAATAGAAGCTGGGATTTTCTATTTTTGTTTTGATTGAGTAGGTTCTATAGAATTTCTACTTCTTATGCTAACATACTTTATCTTTTGTCTCTTCATGAAAGGTAAAACGAAATCCCATAATCCATGTAATTCAGTGATTTCTGCATCTTGGGATTCATCAGCAGAAGTTGTGGTTTCTTCTTATTCTTCCTATTAGTTATACTCAACATTAGAAATAACATTGGGAGGCTAAGAGACAGACGATTAACTTTTTCTAAATGATCTAAAGGGTTTCCTGGTAGAGGTTTCAACAAACTATTTTTTGATTTCAACCATATCGTTTGACATGGTTTTGACAAATTTTTGTAATCCCTCAAGATCAAAAGTATCTTTAGGAGTTTTCTTCTTTGGCTCATCTTAAAATATTACCTCTTTAGATCTTTTATCTTCAAGCTCAGTCTTATTTTCTAAAGCAACAATTATTCTTTCAGCCAACAAGGATTCTTTCATGTTTTCTACAAGGGTGACTTTATTAGATGTATCTACAAAAATTGCTATATTATAAGGAAGGGAAGATATGTACCAATATATTTGTACATCCAATCCAGGGTTAGAGGCATCTGGAATTCTATTCAATAACTTGTTAAATATGGAGTTGAATTCTTTGATCTTTTGACATGCATTACCTTTTAAATTAGAAAGATCATTGATCAATGATGCAATTGTCATATCATCACCAAATTTGGCAAGTAATACTTCTTGAAAAGTATCCCAATTTCCTATAGAACCTAAAGGGAGGGAAAAATACCAAGATCCTGCAGATCCTTCGAAAGTATATGGAAACAATCTAACTACAATATCTTCATGTTCAATTCCATTAACATTCATGGCTAACATAAAATTACTAAGATGTTCTTCAGTGGGAAGACCATAAATATGATTATACTTTGGTAACCATTTTTCTCGATGATATGGAAGAGGATGTAAATTTACCATTTGCACAACACTCGGATTGACCCATGGTAAGCTGGATAGTACTTGACTTATTTTCTGTGAAGATGAGATAGTAGGTCCAGGAGCAGATGTGGATGGAGAAGAACTAACGACTCGACTACTACTACTTACAACAGCAGTAATTGTTTGAGCAGAAATGGGTTGATTAGAAGAGAAGGTAGAAGTAAATGGAGATGAAGATGACGTGATCTCACTGATACCTGATTGAGATGCTTATGTAGTAGCTTTTTTACGATGAGATAAAATAGGAAATTCAAAATGATTCATCCCAAGTTTTTCACCTTGTGATATGTTTAATACACTAGTACCACCAAAAATGGATGTAAAAATTTCTTCATAAATTTCAAGATTAATAGCCTTATCTGGACATATAGTTATTTGTTCGAACTTCTCAATCAAACACTGAACTTCGGGAGACACGAGAATATGATATGAAGAATTTCTATGAGGTAATGTTTAAGGATATGAAAGAGATGCCTCTACAACTTTAGACTTATGACCTGGACATAATAAACAAGATCTAGAAGTTGTAGGAGATTTGGAGGGGGATTGACTCTCACGTTGGCTTTTCGATTGATATTTAGCTTTATATGCGATACAGAGTGATATGCCCTCCTTCTAGCACCAAAAATGTTGAAGGTTGGAAAGTGACTTCCTCAACATTAGGGATTACACCTGGTAGGGAGCCTAAAACAACTCATTTTCTGTTGAAAATGGTGGGTCCAACTGGGGATAAATGGACCAGTTTCCCATATAAGAGAGTTTATATAACAAAATAAATGAAATCAACACCAGTGGGGTGATTTATTCTAATGAGAACATAAATTAAAACTGATCTAACTACTTCCCGGGATTGGATTCATTTATATGATTAAGGCATAGAATTTCACAAGCATGAAATAATATATATATCATTGCATACTTAATGAATATAAGCACATTTATGAAACTAAATCACTTTAATTAATTTATTTGATGAAAAATATTAATCACATAAAAGATCTCTAAGTCTCACATCTAACAAAATATCATTCAATTCTTCTCAGAATGAGACTCATAGACATTATTTTTTTTTCCAAAATTTCAAAAAAATAAAATAATCAATACACAGATAATAGTACCTATTGCATCATATCTTTAGGTTTGAAAATATAGCTTCAATGTTCAGACTTTCGATTAGATAAATTTCATTCAAACATTACTGTAAGTTCAAAAATAAGTCTTCTGAAAATTATGGACCCCTTTCTAAATGCATGAAAGGGGTTTAAATACTAATTAACATTACAAAAATAGAAGACTTGTAAAAGACGTCTTCTAATGTTACTCTAAACTATAAAACTAGAAACTAGGAAAATAAAATGCATAAGTTGTAACAGTCTATGACTATTTCCCAGATTCACTCTCTAGCTTGTCTTTGAGCTGCCATGCTTTGATCATATGCTCGAGATGGGGGGGATGAATTGGTTGCATTCTCATATGTCCCATGAATAATGCATCATTTAGTGTTGGAATAAGTTGAGTTGTTGCACTAGAGAGGCACCTCAACATTATCAATTGGTTATGAGGCTTAATCAACAAGTACTAGTAAATCTCCATATTTAACCTTGTCATATTTTCTATGTCAAGATATTTTCTATTCGATGTCTCTTTCTAGGATTTCTTTAGGAAATTTATATATAGCATGGTGTCTGATGACAACAAAACTAAAATCGGACCCTCCTAAGGAGAGATGGTCACTGTAGCCATGACCCTGTCAGTGTTTTCCTCATCAAACCCCATCCTTTGACTTCACTTGGTCTACTTATATTTTCCTAGAAATTTATTTATCAAATTCATGGAATTTGATAAATAAACGTTATCCACAACCTCTGCAATTTTAATTATATCTCTGAACCTTATAACAAATGTTTAACCCTTTGAAACTTTATATTAATACTCCACTCCTTTTTAAACAAACGACTTATAATGAACTGTGGCTCCGGCCCACCCTCTACGATCGATGGCCCAATCAGATGCATGCCCGTACCAGTTATCTTCTGCGCAAATTTATCCAACGACCACCGTCTGATGGACCCTTCCCAAATCAACGGCTCTCGGAAATATCACTCAGCTCCCCTGGTCTAACGATAATGTGCGATGGCGCGCTTTAAATGGTAGTTTTCCGGGGGTCCACCTCACCACGTGTCGCTTCCCCTATGGAATTGCTCGCGTTCAGAAAATACCACCTACTCCACAAAAGCGGTGCGATATGGGAAATCTTCCTCCGCAAATACGCTCGTGGTTTTGGTACAGGGCTTGACCAAGGTTCACGTCGGGCTTGTGTTCTCCTTTGTATGCCTCAACTCAGGTTTGCTACTCGAGTTGGGAATTCTAATCACCAACAAAAAAATGTAATACTCTTTATTGAGCAAGATTTATATTATCATAAAATAGAGCTCGACAACAATGGCTTTCCTACTCTGACCTCGCTTGTGAGTGGGGTGAATTCACAGGGTTCATCCAAACAATTTACGGGAAATCAAAGACAGAGAAACGAAATTACCAGTACAAAATCTCCCCACAGTTAAACAATTATTCACAATTATAAATTCAGATAGGTTGGAAATCAACGAGACTTGAAGTTTATTCAACCAAAAGCAATTGCTCAATACAGAGTTTTATTGCAGGAATCTCTTCCTTTTCTCTTCTCCTCTACCCTCTCTACTACATCAAAGGGATTACATTTATATACATGAACATTTGTCTGTTTAGTTCCTTTGTGAGGACTGTTTTAGAAAATCAACAGCCTAAATAAAATAATTCAACTAGCTGAAATATGACAGATAGACTAACTGAACTATTCGACTTCTACGACTCTAACTGATATAAATGATAAAGTCAGCTGAGGTATTGACACCTAGCTATTACAATTCAAATATTTTTGACCCCTCCTAGCCACAACATCTGGAAAAAAATCTTACATTGCTAGATATTGTCTAATGCCCCTGCATCAGACTCCCGAGAGCAATCTTCTTCAAGGGCTCATGTCCATGAGCTCTTCCACTGATCTGCCTATCTTCTGCAACATCCCTTCAATCGTCCAAGTGGCATATTCCTCTGGTTTGTCCTTCCATTTGATCAAGTACTAAAAGTACTCTTGTCCTCTGGTCCTTCTGAATGGTCTTTTATCCAATATCTTCTCTGGTTGCAATGGTTGCGCTGGAGGTAGCTGCTCCTTCCACTCAATCTGTTCCTTGTCTGCTGATCTTTCTTCTGCACCATCATCCTCATACTTGTACAAATCTGAAACATTAAAAATGGGAGATATTCCAACATCAGGTGGCAATTCAAACTCATAAGCATTTGTATAAAACTTTCTAAGTATCTTGCATGGCCCAATCTTTTTGAACTTCAATTTGTTATACCACTTCTTTCGGAATCTCTCCTTTCTCAAGTGTTCTAAGACCAGATCTACTACTTCAAAGTGAACTTCCTTTCTACGCTCAAGCCTTCTCTACTTTTATATTTGATTCTTCTGCCTTGTAGTTGTTTTTTCACCTGTTCATGTATGGCCTGGATCTCTAAAGAAAATTCCTCACCATCTGCACTCCTTAGCTCTGCCTTTTCCAGATTTCTTAACTCTGATATTCCTCTGGGGTACATTCCATAAACAATATGGAATGGACTCTTCCCTGTTCTCCTATTTGGTGAGTCATTATATGCATATTCTGCCTGAGGCAAAATATGATCCCACTGCTTGCGATGTTCTCTTGCAAGACCTCTCAACAAATTTACCAGACTCTTATTCACCACTTCAGTTTGTCCATCAGTCTGGGGATGATAAGCTGAGCTAAAACTCAGTTTGGTACCAAGTTTCTTCATAGTGTCCTCCAAAAATGACCCACAAATTTGGTGTCTCTGTCTGAAACAATACTCTTGGGAAACCCATGCAATATAACAACTTCTTTGAAAAACAACTTAGCAACATGGGTGGCATCACTAGTTTTATAGCATGGAATAAAATGTGCCATTTTGGAGAATTTGTCCACTACAAAAAAGACTGCATCATTAACTCTTTGAGTCTTGGGTAATTCTAGAACAAAATTCATACTCACCATGTCCCAAGGCCTGTCTGGAATAGGCAAGGGAGTGTACAGTCCTCCATTCTGGCTCCATCCTTTAGCATGTTGACAGATCTTGCAATTATTCACAAACTTATCTACTTCTGTTCTCATACTGGGCCAGAAATAGAAGTGGCTCAGCTTCTCATAAGTCTTATCAGTACCAAAGTGTCCAACAAGTCCACCACTATGATTCTCTTTGATCAAGTTTTCCCTCATGGAACATCTTGGTACCAATAGTTGGATTCTTCTGAACAACAAGTCCTCCTGCAAGAAATAATCCAGCCACTGGCTTCTATCTGTTAAAACAGGGTTACTACATGCCTCAAATGCTTCTTTAAAATCTGGATCTGTTTTATACAATTCTTTGAGAAAATCAAATCCTACAACTTCAAAATTTGTTTCTTGAACAAGCACATGCCTCCTACTCAAAGCATCAGCTACCTTATTGGCTTGACCACTTATATGTTTCAAAACAAAATTAAAACCTTGGAGATACTCAACCCATTTAGCATGCTTATGTTTCAACTTGGGCTACTGTACAATATACTGCAAAGCATGATTGTCAGAATACAATACAAATTCCCTGGACATCAAGTAATGTCTCCACTTCTTCAGTGCCTGAACAATTGCATAGAATTCCTTCTCATAAGAGGAATACTTTCTTCTGGTGTCATTCAGCTTCTCACTGAAATATGCCACAGGCCTATCATCCTGACTCAACACAGCTCCAATGGCCTCTCCACTGGCATCACACTTTACTTGAAATGGTTTAGTAAAATCAGGCAGAATCAAAACAGGCTTTTCAGTTATCTTTTGCTTCAAAACTTTAAATTTTCTTTCTGCTTCAGCAGTCCACTTAAAATTATGTTTGCTCTTCTTTATTGTTTCAATTATGGGTGCATTAATCTTACTGAAGTTTCTTATAAATTTCTTGTAAAAATTGGCAAGTCCATGGAAACTTCTTACCTCAAAAACATTCCTGGGTGAAGGCCACTCCACAATTTCCTTAACCTTTTCTGGGTCCATATTCAATCCTTTTGCAGAAACAACAAAACCCAAATACACCAACTCTTCTTTCGTGAATGAGCATTTCTTCAAATTTATCAGCAGTTTCTCTTGGTGCAGCTTCTTCAAGACATGATTAAGATGCCTTAAATGTTCTTCTCTAGTTCTGCTGAAAACTAATATATCATCCAAATATACTATCACAAATTTACCAATGAACTCTTTCAATACTTCATTCATAAGTCTCATAAAAGTGCTAGGTGCATTTGACAACCCAAAAGGCATTACCATCCATTCATACAATCCTTCATTTGTTTTAAAGGTAGTTTTCCACTCATCACCCTCTCTTATTCTAATATGATGGTATCCACTTTTTAAATCTATCTTTGAAAAATATTTAGCACCACTCAAACAGTCCATCAAATCCTCAACTCTGGGCAAAGGGAATCTGTACCTAATTGTGATCTTATTGATTGCTCTGGAATCAGTACACATCCTCCAGCCTCCATCTTTCTTTGGGCTCAATACTGCTGGTACTGCACATGGACTCAAACTTTCTCTGATCAGTCCCTTGTCCACCAATTCCTATACTTGTCTCCTGATTTCCTCATTTTCTGTGGGAGTCATTCTGTAGGCTGCCTTATTTGGAAGATTTGAACCAGGGATAAAATCTATCTGATGGCTGATCTTTCTCACAGGTGGCATCTCATCAGGTAAATCATCCACAATAATGTCACAATAATCATCTAACATCTCTTGGATTTCTACTGGAAAATCAGAAATATTTGTAGAAGTAAGAACTACTTTAGGTTTGCAAACTAAAGAAAAACTTACCTCTTCTTCTTCTATCTGCTGCAGATATTCCTTCCCGCTCAGCAACAAGGTCTTTGGATCAATCACTCTACTGGATGGCTCTCCTTCTTCCATGGGTATCAATGTATGGTGTATCCCATCTTTGAAGAACTTGTAAGTGTTCTTCTTGCCATCATGCACTGCTGCTCTGTCAAACTGCCAAGGTCTACCCAGTAGTATATGACACACATCCATGGGCATTACATCACACAGGACCTTATCTTTGTATTTGCCCATTTGCAGCTCTATCTCACACTGTTTTTTCACAACCAACTGGTGCCATTTATGCAGCCAGGACACCCTGTAGGGAGTTGGATGCTCCCTTGTCTTCAACTTCAACTTTTCTATTACCTCAGTGGAAACCAGATTGTCTGTGCTTCCACTATCAATGACTAGCTGGCAACATTTCCCTTGGACTTTGCATATGCTCCTAAACAAAGTCTTCCTTTGTGCAGGCTCAGTGACTTCTTTGGCTTGCTTTAACAAGACCTTAATTACCACCAAGGATTCTCCCCTCTCTGGAAAAATTTCTTCTTCAATTTCTGCCTCTTCTCCAGCCTGGGCAACAACAACATTTCTTGGTCCAGCACCCACATTCTATGGACACTCATAGTGCTTATGTCCCACTTGCTGACATCTATAGCACCTCAAATATCTACCTCTACCTCTGTCTCTTCCTCCTCTTCCTTTCCCTCTGTAAGAACCCCTTCTGCCCCTTGCATCATCCTCTATATATGCATTCTGAGGTGAGCTACTATCAGCTCCATCCCTGGGTGTAGCAGGCTTTCCTCTACAACCTTTACTTCCCTTTTCATGGAAGTACCTCTCTTCTTGGAAGAATGTTTCCTCAGGAGTTTCTCCTCTGCTTTCAAGACCATATGAAAGGCCTCTTCCACTGTCTTAGGAGACAGGAGACCAATCTCATCTTGGATCTCCAGCTTGAGACCATTCACATATTTGGCAGTCTTCTCTGGTGTGTCTTGATATTTCCTAGCTCTTATGCTCACTCTGTAGAACTCCTCTATGTATTCCTTTACTGTCAGCAACCTCTGTCTCAGGTTCTGCATTTTCTTATACAATGTCAGCTGGTAATCACTAGGCAAGAATTTACCTTTTAATTTAGCCATCATTCTGGTCCAACTCTTGATAGGTTGCTTGCCAACTGTCCTTCTTTCTGCCTGCACTCCGTCCCACCAAAGTGCAGCATGTCCCTTTAGCTTTGTCACCACAAACTTGACCTTTTTATCCTCGCTTATCTCTTCATAGTCGAAGCACTTGTTCATTTCATTAATCCAGTCTACTAGTTCTTCTGGATTCAGTCCCCCTGCATAACTCGACACTTCAATTTTGGGCTTAACTGTAGACCCCAGAACAGTTCTAAGGAGCCTCATGTTAGGAGGAATTTCAACATTTTCTTCTGCTTCTTCTATCTCAGGTTCACTGATGTCTTCAGGATCTGCGGGCTGTCTTCGCCCCATGGCATCCATTCTGGCCTCGACCCTCTACAACATACCCAACACCTCTGTGTTGGAAACAGGTCTCCTTCTTCCAGCGCCTCTACCAACTCAGATTTCCATGTAAACAAAAACAACTTCAAACAACAGCTCTGATACCACAAATGATGACAAAAAAACTGAAATCGGACCCTCCTAAGGAGAGATGGTCACTGTAGCCATGACCCTGTCAGCATTTTCCTCGTCAAACCCCGTCCTTTGACTTCACTTGGTCTACTTATACTTTCCTTGGAAATTTATTTATCAAATTCGTGGAATTTGATAAATAAACATTATCCACAACCTGTGCAATTTTAATTATATCTCTGAACCTTATAACAAATGTTTAACCCTTTCGAACTTTATATTAATACTCCAAGCCTTTTTAAACAAACGATTTATAATGAACCATGGCTCTGGCCCCCCCTCTACGATCAATGGCCCAATCAGACGCACACCCGCACCAGTTATATTTCGTGCAACTTTATCCAACGACCATTATCCGATGGCCCCTTCCAAAATCAATGGCTCTTGGCGATATCACTCAGCTCCCCTGGTCGAACGATAACATGCGATGGCGTGCTTTAAACGGTGGTTTTCCGGGGGTCCACCTCGCCACGTGTCACTTCCCCTATGGAATCGCTCGCGTTCATAAAATACGGCCTACTCCGCAAAAGTGGTGCGATATGGGAAATCCACCTTCGCAAATCCGCTCGTGGTTTTGGTACAGGTCTTGAACAAGGTTCACGTCAGGCTTGTGTTCTCCTTTGTATGCCTCAACTCAGGTTTGCTACTCGGGTTGGGAATTCTAATCACCAACAAACAAATGTAATTCTATTTATTGAGTGGGATTTCTATTATCATAAAACAGAGCTCAACGACAATGGCTTTCCTACTCTGACCTCGCTTGCGAGTGGGGTGAATTCACAGGGTTCATCCAAACAATTTACGGGAAATAAACGACACAGAAACGGAATTACCAGTACACAATCGCCCCACATTTAAACAATTCTTCACAATTATAAATTCAGACAGGTTGGAAATAAATGGGACTTGAAGTTTATTCAACCAGAAGCAATTGCTCAATACAGAGTTTTATTGTAGAAATATCTTCCTTTTCTCCTCTCCTCTGCCCTCTCTACTACATCTAAGGGATTACATTTATATACATGAAAATTCGTTTGTTCGGTTCCTCTGTGAGGACCATTTTAGAAAATCAACAGCCTAAATAAAATAATTCAACTAACTGAAATATGATAGATAGACTAACTGAACTATTTGACTTCTACGACTCTAACTAATCTAAATGATACAGTCAGCTAAGGTATTGACACCTAGCTATTACAATTCAAATATTTTCGACCCCTCCTAGCCACAACATGTGGAAAAAACTCCTACATTGCTGGCTATTGTCTAATGCCCCTACATCAATGTCCTTCGATGCTTCATGAATAAGGTTGGTTTACAGAAGAGAATATCTTATATACTCAGATATGTTGGAAGATGAATTCATAGATCTGATAATAGCTAATTCAATGCTCTTCATTTTAATATCCCAATCTCCAAATATTATATCTTTAATTGATTCTTCAAGACAATGGATATTGGTCACTATACCATGTGCAATGTCTTGCCAATCTATGTATTTTGACACCTTGTCATCAATTTCTTCATAATAAGTTCTCAGATTAGAAATCTAAGTAAATAATTGATCACTAGTCTTAACTTGCTCTTGAATTTGATTATACTTCATATAGAAAATTTCTTGTTGTGTTGCTAATAATGCCTCCAAATCTGTTTCTTCTTTCTTCACTTCATTGATTTCGGGCTTTTCTTGGAGCTTTTCAATCTTGTGTTGCATTTTGTTACACAGCAATTTGTCACCGTCCCTACAATCCCCATCCCACACATTGGAGGGCTCATTCCGTGACCTGTGGGCAGAGTTAAGGCTTGAAAATACTTTCATTGCATCCCTTTGAAGATGAGCTTTAATTGCCCTAAAGACATCTCCCTGCAAAAAACCCTAAAAATAGCTCTTTTTCCATTGGCGCGGTTCCATAGTTCAGCCCTCGCACCAAGAGGGAAATCCTCCAAAGAGGGCACGCCAATTGGCGCTTTGTCATAGAGCCGTACCCGCACCAACCATATTAAGAGGTGTTTTTAAAAAATAAAAGGCAGAAGTTTCATCCCAACAAATTACTGGGCGGATTTATATCTTGAGTTGGGAGGTTTGGCTACGGATTTCCATGGAGAGGAAGTGGTTTGCCACCTCTCATGGAAGCTTCCTTGATGATAGGGCCAATCCCATAATTATAGGGATCCCAACTCCCCTTCCTCCTTCTATAAAAGCTTGCCCATTTCCATTTTCAAGCTAGTTCCAAAGAGTGGCAGAATTTCTAAGTTCCCAAGAGCTTTCATGCTGCAAAAGCCTTCTTGATTCCCTAAGGCCAAATCCAAGCAAGGAGACTATTGCCAAGTATCCGGAGAGAGAAGCTTGTCCCATCCCTGACAGGCTTTATCGAGACATGTTGTGCTGACGACCCGCTAAAGGAGAGTGCTGCGTCGAAGCTATGGTTGTATTCTTCTTTTGACTCTTTAATGATAAGCGACTATCAGTTATGGTTCCACTCTTGTTCTTGATCATGTTCATGAGTTATATCCTCTTCGACTGATATATAGTTGTATGCACTGGATTTTATGCTTGCGTTTGTGTTGTTTCTTGCATGTGCAGGTGTCCGATCATGGAGATCGTGAGGATTGTGATCTGCCAGGGCAAAGGAACGGGAGCACCACCTCTTCTATAGACGATAGCGTTGGATTCTAGGTAAGCCTTCCTTGCAATTCGGTTTATTTACAATTAGGAACCTGCACTGTAGCGTGTTTGATTGTTGCTAGACCCGATCTGGGCTAGTAGGGATTGCCTCTGTCCACAAAGGGGATTTACCTCCTCAACACATTTGATGAATTATTTTATCTTTTTCTTTAATTTTGTTTTCAAGTTTGAGTTTGAGACTCCCATTACTGATGCTTAACTAAAATTCCTGCTCGATCCTTTTCTTTTCATCAGAGAAAACTTTCTCCATTTGAGTAATTTTTTGGTCCTTTCTATAATCAATGATTCAACCTCTACTGCCTTGTCAATTGGTGCATTTGCATAACCACCTGCAAATTGAGATAATATATTAAGATATTTCCTTGGAGATGATTGACTTCCTTTCCAAAGGACTCACATTACTGTTGAATCTATAGGCGGTTCTGGAAATTCTTCCATTTTTCGCTTCTTCTTTGATCGGGTCATGAAAGTTTTTTTGTCTTGGACTATAAAACACATCCAATGGAGGTATCTCTTCAACTTTTAGGACTATTTTAGTAGTCAAAAAATCAGGGATGATTTCCATATCTTGAGTTGGTGTTTATTCTGGTTTCTCCTTTGTTTCATTGTGTCCTTGGATCTAGCTTTTCTCAAGAATATTTTTGGAAACCTCTAAAGTGAATGAGCTTTCTCTAAATTTTTTCATGATTCTTGGAGTTATCTATATCGGCAGAAACATGTTTCATACTTGGCTCACCTGTATGATTTATGGAACTTGTAACACCCATAGTAGGCATGGTTTCTGACTGAATGACATTTTGAATGGGAAGGGTATCATTTTATGACAGTGCTTTCTTGAATTCTTCCCAATTTTGGATGAATTTATCATCATGTTGAACATTAGTGATTTCTTCTTCTTGAACTAGTACTGGTACTTGAGAATTCATTGCAACTATAACCTGTTCTACCTTCGGCTCTAGCCTATGAAACAAATAATATGGAAAATGAGATTTTCTGTGTTCTCGATACACTTTGAATCTTAAAAAATCTTCTGGGATGAACCTTTCAGCTGCTTTCTTCTGAACTATTGAAAATTCATGAATTAATTCCAACATATCCTCAAATTTGTTGTGCTTGCTTGGAAATATTTGCTGCCTAACTGAATTCATTATCTCTCTAGCAATACCATAGAATTATCACTTCTATTGGGTAACAATGGAAAATTGAAAGGTTTTAATAAATCAATTTCAATAGATATGCTTGAAATTGTCTAGGGTATACAAACCACAAGAAAATGGAAAAGTTGGCCAAGCGTTATTTTTGGCATCTTTCATGATTTTAGTTAAACCATTACCAACTATTTGATAAGAAATTGATTACCAACATGAGGATGAGCATAACTTGCAAAAATACAAATTTATGTAAAATTCTCTTCACCAAACCACCTACCTACAGACTTAAGACTCTTATTTGCTTTGGGGGTGACCCTAGGGATTTTTCTTTCAAAAATGACTTGGAAGACCGAGAGCATTATGTAATTTCATATTCTAAACATGTGAGAATGATATTTTGACTCCCACAAGAAATATAATTGTATGTAGATGGGTGTTTCAACTTATCTGGTCCATTTCCATCCTAATGATGAAAATTCAAAGGCAAAATAGATTGCGTCGAAGATATTGGAACTCATATAAAAAGGAGAAACCACATTGCGAGGGGCATTTCAATTTTATCTATAGGCTGTGATAAATGTTATCAAATTATCAGAAATAATAGTAGCCCAATATTGAATATAGTCATTAAAGACTTCTCCTATCAAGGGTGTCCAATTTTCTTTAAACTTGGTCGTATTTAGAGATCCAAAGAGATGACACATAGTTGCAACTATATGAGAGAGTGACATTTTAAGGGAGATGATTGAATGCATACCCTTATCATCGTGCTTATTCCGGTTAGGTTCATTTCTCCATTCTTTAATTACAATCACAAGATGTTCATTATCGTGCATGAAGCTTTGAAAAAATTGGGTGTCATATCTCTTTTGGGGTTCTGGAAGTTTATACATATTCTTCAAATCTGAGGGCTTGAGAGAGCCAATGACAGTTCTACTTTGAGTAAAAAATTGTCAATCTCTGATATCTACATTATCCAACACCCATTTCATTAATTCAGTGTATGGAAGCATCTTATAATGAGCAACAATTCTGTGGAGAAATGAATTAGTAGTCTCTGTCCATGATTATGAATCATTGGACAAAGTATCATTGACCACAACGTTTCTATGCAGAATTACTTGCGGTTTCTCATTCTCGAAACATTTAGAGATCCCTTCCCAAGTTGAAGAAGGTTTAGTGTCCGAGATTAGGGGAGCCATTTCATTTTTTCCTCTTGTTGTATGACTAAAAATTATGGGGTGGTGGATTTTCATCGTGCTTTAATTAGCGTTGACCTCCTTTTATGCCCAATTTTTTGGAATTACCTTGTTGAAAAGAAAACTAGATAAGATAAGCTAAAATAACTTCGAATGATATTAAATGTGGTGTCAAATTAACTCATGCATAATGGGAAATCCTTGTTATTAATATTTGAAATAATTACAAATCGATTACAAACCTCAAGATCACAAAATTCCTAAATTAATATTAAATTAACAAGCATGGGTTTCTATGATTTTGAAATATGTCATCACATTGAGATTTGTTGAACGACGAATTTGATTGTTGGCGAGTTATAACGCTTGAAAGAAATCTGTGAAACACAAAGTGCGATATTGCAATAATTTGAGACAGGATGCGATATTGACATCTTTCAGATGATAGTTTTCGATGTTGGCATCTATTAGGTAACGGTTCCGCTAGTTCGCATTTTGGAATTTCGTAATTTGTAACTTCGTTGCTTGGATTTCGGCATTGTGCCATTTCGGTGGTTTGATATTTGCAATTTCGTTGATTTTTTCCCTTTGATTTTACTCTTTTAGGTTTGAGGGTTATTTTTAGGTTTTTTTCTTCTTTTTTAAAGCTTAACCTAATAAAATCCTATCTTTAAGTCTTATTTCGAAAAATAAATATTAACCTAAAAAATTATAAATTGTCCCCATTATATTTTCTAATCTATTTTACTTTTTATAATGGGGATTTTTTGTATTACTACAATAGGATCATAAAAATCCACGGCGAATACATCTCACATGAAGTAAAAACATAGATATCGCAACATACATCGAGCAAGGATCTAAACAATATATTACGTCTCATAAAAAATGATAAAAGAGCCACATAACATAAATATTGCATATACCTCAACCCCTAAAGTTGACTAAAGAAATGGATTCTTAGCTATTGAATCTAATTGAACCATAGAATTCATGGCGTCGAGAGGCATAAAATCAACTCTCCACACTTGGGAATCTGACATCATCACTCCAATCTGGAAAATGGCTGAAAAATGGGAATGTATGCTACTAAAACATTCATCGTAAGCGGATTCCTATCACCGAGATCTATAAAACTGACATAAAATTTGTCAAATTCTGACTCCGAAAAGTTTGGGATGTCAAGGAATCTTTTTGATGCCCCTCAAGATTCCCTGGGCAAGGTTCCACCACTCTAGCCATTCATGGTTCCACACCTGCAATAAAAAAGTATTATTTGTTGAAGAACATGCCAGTCTGCTCCATGTTCTGCCTTCACTTTTCTCACGGCTCCATTGGCCTCCCTGTGCCCTCATCCTTCATGTATTCTCCATCATTCTGCATGCTTTATGTAAACCATTTGAATGGCATTTTATAACAAAGTGTGAGGGTGAATAAGACAAAGTGTGAGGATGGCACATTGCTTGGCATAATCATATTAAGTTACTTGTTGTTGGGAGGTTTTAGGTTCAAATCCCATTGATTCCAAATATTTTTTGAAAGCCCAATTTTTGCTTTAATATAGTTTTTTCAAACTATATAATATATCAAATTCATATTTCCATATTGTGACAGCTCCCAAAAACATGAAAATAAGACAAAAAATGGAGGTTGCACCATCCAAGGCCACTTGGACCTAATTTGAGGTACCATTTGGCACCATGCGATTGGGCCACGTGGCAAGTCCTCATGGGTCCACATCATATGCCACCTCTATCACCTACTTGCCATGTGTCAACTTGTGCTGCTGCCACATCACCTTTTTGTGGGTCCGCCTGTTTTGTTGACGAGGTTGCCACATTAGCTTTGTGGGTCCCACTAGGCCTACCACATGTCATCCATACTGCCTGCCACATGGGAGAATGTTTACTTTGAATTTTTTTTTTTTCTATTTGGTACAAACTTCAAACTACAATAAATTTTTCATACAAACTTAGATTTGAGTGTCATTCACGCCATTGGAATCAGGGCAATGAGCACTACAATACTATTCTAGTTCGAAACTATTTATACCACTTTGAATTTTGACCATTTCTAAGCCATCTTGGTCTATTGAGGGTGTCTGGAGCCACCTAGATCAATCCTCCCTACTAAGGTGCTTTTGGTCCTCCAAAAGCATGAAAACAATCTGTTGGGAAAAATACTGAGAGGGGGGGGTGAATAAGTATTTAGGACTTTATCAAACTTTTTACTTTTTCACTCTCTAACACCCATACGCTACTTTGCTGAACCCAACTAGCGTATACACGCGGATATCCTTCATAAAACTCATGTATACACAGAGATCTAATTATGCCATTAATTCTTCACTTATATCATTCCATCATTCATTCATTAGATGTTCAATAAACAGTAAACATGTGCAGTAAAAACAGTATAAACCATCACACATAAGCATCACACATGAACACCAGGATTTTAGGTGGAAACCCAAGTCGGGAGAAAACCACCGCTGCAGTTGCTCAGCCTTCAATATTTTATTATATAGAAAACATCTTACAACATATGTGCTGGTGCAGACTCTACCAGCACGCAGGCACCCACCTGCGCTCGTTTACCAGCCTCTCCTGGAAGGGAGCTCCAACCCCCTGACTCGTTTACCAGCCTCTCCTGGAAGGGAGCTATGACCCCCTGATCTCGTTTACCAGCCTCATCTGGAAGGGAGCTTCAACCCCCTGACTGAAGGCTACAACCCTCAGCTCCACCATGGACCACGTTTCATCAATTTTCACACTGGATCCAACCAACTTCAATAGAGCACAACTTGCAGGCCTCGTTTCATCATATTTTCAGACTGGACCCACTCCACACATTTAAGCTCAAACATACAACACCAACAGATGCTTGTCAATTCAGATAACCCAGTCAGATAGCAGTAACATAGCAGAACAGATCAGACATCTCATACCACAAACTGCAGCAAACCCCAGTTCTGCATACATGCTTTCCTTTCACTGATACCGCGTATATACGTGCCTTCGACCATACAAACCCACATATACTTCACTACAAATTACAGAGCTAATTTTACTTCCCATATGCGCTTTCTCTTCAGCAAACCCGCGTATATACGCGCTTACTCTACGGCGAACTAGTGTATAGTTCTTCAGACATTTAGGTCATTGCAATTCTTCAGAACAGATACATCACACACATTTTACCCTTTACTTCAGACAGATGTTCGCCTCATCTCAGATCTAATCATTTCATAAATAGATCTAGCAAATACAAATACATTTCAGATCTAGATACTCTTCTTCATCATTTTCTTCATAGGTTCTTCATGCATTCAGATCTATCATTCAACCTTTACCCTTTCCATACAGATATACTTCACAGAGAAGTATTCATTCAAGCTCAGACATCTTGCACCCATATCCATGATTTGCACAATAAATTTCTTCTCTTTATATAGGTTTACCCTTTTCCAATACCATGAGCCAAAACCACATTACTTCCTGTCAAACCAGGAGGTAACTCCTCAAAATCAGAATGTGTATTAGCTGAATAATGTACATGCTTTTATAGATGTGAGGTGAGGCCATTGGGATTCAGCTCCCAATGACTCTTGGCCTTCCTTATTTCCTAATATTAAATAATATACAAAAATACATATGCACACCCATCCATAGGATTAGGTGTCAACATTCCCCCCTTTAATCCGAAGGGATGTTGGTGAGTCCAAGCATCCATCTGAACTTTTCAAACTTTTCTCTTCCAAGTGCTTTGGTGAAGATGTCAGCAGTTTGCTCATTTTTGGAAAAATGATGTAGATGGATGGTTTTGGCCTGAACATGATGTCGAATTAGATGGTACTTTGTATTGATGTGCTTTGTTCGATCATGGAACTTTGGGTTCTTGGCCAACTTTATTGCAGAAGTGTTGTCGATCATGAGTGGAGTGGAATACATTTGTTTCATCCGCAAATCTTCCAGGATTTTCCGGAGCCACACAATTTCCTTTGTTTCTTCAGCTGCTGCCACATATTCTGCCTCGGTCGTGGAATCTGCTGGAACTAACTGTTTGCGTGATCTCCATGAGACAGCTCCTGATCCAAGACTCATGGTGTAACCTGTAGTAGACACCCTTGTTTCTTTGTCGCCATCAAAGTCTGAATAAGAGTATCCGATCAAGTTGAAGTCGCCTACCTGTGTATATTTGAGTCCAAAGTCTTGAGTCCCCTTCAAGTACCTTAGCACTCTTTTTGCAGCAGACCAATGTCCTTCACAAGGTTTTTGCATGAACCTTGAGAGGATTCCAACAGCAAATGAAATGTCAGGTCTGGTGGTGGTCAGATAGATAAGAATTCCCACAAGATGTCTATACTTGATTGCATCCTCAAATTCCTTCCCTTCAATAGATGCGAGCTTCAAGTTTTGTTCCATTGGAGTGCTTAAGGGTTTATAGTCATCCATGCCAAATTTGTTCAAGAGATCTCCAATGTACTTCTTTTGAGAAATAAATATGAATTTAGGATGTTGAATTACTTCAATACCCAAATAGTAATGAACATGACCCAAATCAGTCATTTCAAAACCTTTCTTCAACTCTTTCTTCATGGATGCAATATAGCTCTCATTGTTTTCTGTTATCAAAAGATCATCTACATATACCACAAGATATACAACTGTTTTTCCAACTTTCTTAACAAACAAAGTTGCATCATCAAGATAAAAATGTTTGAAGTCAAGTTTCAGAAGATGCTCGGTCAATTTCTCATACCAGGCTCGTGGTGCTTGCTTGAGGCCATACAAGGATTTTACAAGTTTGCAAACTTTGTGTTCTTGACCCTTTATCACAAATCCTTCTGGCTAGGACATATAAAATTTCTCCTTTAGATCTCCATTCAAGAAGGCTGTTTTTACATCCATCTGATGGACTTTCCATCCATTCTGAGCTGCTAAGGCAAAGAGAGTCCGGATGGTGGTCCATTTTGCTGTGGGAGCAAAATTTTCTTCATAATCGACTCCTTCTTTCTGTGCGAATCCTTTTGCCACAAGCCTGGCCTTGTGCTTGTCAAGTGAGCCGTCTGCTTTTTACTTGTTCTTGTAGACCCAGTTACAGCCAATTGGTTTCGTTCCCAAAGGTGGATCAACCAGCTTCCAAGTGCCATTATTTATCAAGGCATCATACTCCTTCTGCATCGCTTCTTTCCATTCATCATGAGAAGCGGCTTCTTTGAAGGAAGTTGGTTCATGATCTGTAGACAAACTCAATTCACAGTTATAAGCAATATCCATATCAACAGAAGAATCAGAATTATCTACATCACCTTCGATTTCTTGAGTGGAACTTCTTGTTCCTGTTTTTCCAACCTCATCAGGATGAACATCCTCCAGTGTCTTTGTCAGCCATTTGGGGGGACCTTTCTGAGATGGCCCGGGCTGGTCACTTGACTGAGTTGGGATTGATTCAAGATTCAATCTCCCAATTCTGTCAATCACATCATCCAATGTGTCATCCGTGGTTGTTTCTTCATGTGGGGGAGAGTGTGGTTCAGGAAATGATTCCACAGTTTGATTCAATATCGGAATCCCCCTTCAAGGTGTGGAATCACATTATCAAATTCTTTGAAAGACTTTGCATGTGTGAATCTATCCAGGCGATCAAGTTGCCGCTCAACAACCTTGTCACTCTTGGATGATTCAAGAAATATGACATCTCTTGCTATCACAAACTTCTTATTTGCTTCATCAAAGAGACGATATCCTTTGGAGGTATTGGAGTACCCCAAGAAGATACATTTTCTGCTTCTAGCACCAAGTTTGTTCCTTTGACCCTTGGGTATCAAGGCATAACAGGTGGACCCAAAGACCCTGAAATGCTTTACCGAAGGAATGTGGCCATGCCACATTTCAAAAGGAGTTTTGTTTCTAATTGAACTTGAAGGACACCTATTCTTTATGTAAACAGCACATAGAACTGCATCAACCCAAAACATCAATTTTACATTCTTGAAAAATAACATGGAGCGGACCATATTTAAAATGGTTTTGTTCATTCTTTCAGCTACACCGTTCTGTTGTGGATTATATGGCACAGTGGTTTGATGTTTGATTCCATGTTGACGAAGATAATTTTCAAATTCGTTTGAGGTGTATTCTTTTCCATTATCAGTACGTAGAGAGCCAATATGTGTTTGTACATCATTTTCAATCCATGCATGAAAATTCTTGAAAGTTTGAAAAGCATCAGACTTATTCTTCAATAAGTAAATCCAACACATTCTGGTGTAGTCATCAATAAATGTCATCATGTATTTTTTTCCATTTGTAGAAGCAATAGGCATAGGGCCACATAAATCTGAATGAACAAGTTCAAGTTTCCTATGTGCTCTTGAGTGTGAATCATGAAATGGTTGTTTGCTATGCTTTCCTAGAATACAAGCATCACATTCCTTAGGTTTTCTAGGAATTGTGGGCAGTCCATCAACACCATTTTTCTTCAACAAACGAAGGCTGTCATAGTTTAAGTGTCCAAATCTAGCATGCCATAAAAGACTTGATGGGAATGTACCTTCATCATGATGTGAACTGAATGCAAAGTTTTGAGCATGAGCAGATGAACCTTTCGGCTTCAAGAGTCTCCCTTCTTCTATTCCCTCCATGACAAGTGAGTGATCTGATGCTTTTCTGACCTCTGCCTTGCCATCAAACAAGTGAATTGAGTGTCCTTGCTACCGGATTTCGACCAGGGACAACAAGTTTCTCTTCAACTCAGGGAGGTATAGAACCTCATGTAGGATATGATCAGGAAGACCAGGTAGTTTAAGCCTGACTGTGCCAAGCCCTGATGGCTTGAGTTTGGATTTATCTGTGAAATATATTGCTCCATCAACTTTGTCAGTGAATTCTTCAAAAAAATCTTTTCTAAATGTCATGTGACATGTTGCTCCTGAATCTAGCAACCAATCATCTCTCCATGAAGTAAATGAAACATCAAATAGGTTTTCAGTTACTCTTTTATTACAATGTGCTAGAACAGAATGAGCTGATTCAGCTGGTTTACCTTTGTCTTTGTCATCAGTTTTACCTCTGTCTTGATTTGTTTGCTGTTGAGCTTTAGATTGTCTGCCCCCCTTTTCTCTGAAGTTTCTTCTTCGTCTTCTGCCTTCTCTTCCTTTGGATGGACCTGAAGCATGTCTCTTTTCTCTCTATGCCAAGTAGGCAACCTCTTTAGAAGATGAAGGGACTGTCATCTTCTTTTGAAGGAGGAGAGAAAAACACTTTGCTGGAAAATTTCTCTTGAAGGAGAGAAAGCAAAAAAAATCTTTTGCTGGAAAATATTCTCAATTTAAAAGGGCAAAAACTCTTGCTGGAAAAAATACTCTGAGTTTAAAAAACTCTTTGCTGGAAACTAATTCTGCTCAAAAACTCTTGCTAAAGACTGAATTTAAAAAAAATACTCTTTGCTATAAACTGAATTCTGCATAAAAAATATATATATATATATATATATGTATATTTTTTTTTGTGTTCGGGGAATAAAATTTGTGAAATGGAAGGGAGGTCGATATGGAATGTTGTGAATGGGATGGTATTATGAAATGGAAGTGATATTAAATATGACAGTGGGAGGGCATATGGGTATTAGAGGAGGGGCTGTATTAAATGATGGGAGGGGCGCATACCATATATTATATGATGGGAGGGGCGCATACCATGATAATAAAACCATGTAATCACAATAAAACACAACGTTTAAATATAATGACAGCGTTTATTTCTGCGTTGTAATATATGAACAACGTTTTATATGTATATCGACAGAGTTGGATATGCAACGTGGAGGAGGGCCGACAGGCCACGGAGGGCGTTGTGGTATAATGAATATGGGAGGGAGGTATTGTGAATTGGAAAGGGGCGGAGTTATAATAACACAGTCAATATACAGCGTGTTAAATAGACAATGGAAAGGCGGTATTGTTTCCTGCATATTACATATGGTATTACAATTGAAAGGCGGTATTGCATGTGAAAAAGAGCGCTCGACAGCGGTATTGCATACTGTTTCACTTGAGAACGACCAGGATGATGCATCCACATATGGAGTGCAGTATCGAATAGTGAAACATAGCGGTATTGTATATGAATGGAGCATGGGAATGAATGGCGGACTGAGCATAAATGGTATATAGAAATGTATTACAAAGGGTGGACAGTGGTGTATATAAAATGTGGCAGCGTTGTAAACAGCGTGGGACGCACCTTATGATACCACGATGACAGTGAGAGCGTATTAAAAGTTGGGCGGTATGACAGTGTTGAATATGACAGAGATATATATAAATGCGTATAAATGGAGGCCTGCTTATAGCAGTGAGGGAGCCTTGTTCATAGTGTTGAGTGAATGAGGTAGCGCAGGAGTGATAAGGGGCAGGATGAAGAAGCGCGTGAGATGGGAGCTCCGTAGGCGCAGGTGTATGGAGAATGTAGCAGTGAGGGCATCGCTGTCTCTGATAAACAATATAAACCACAGCGTTTGGACAAAGGCGGTATATAAACGCAAACAATTTGATGTCGACTTGTATCACAATGGAGGCGGGCGGTGTTGCATAAGGAGGAGGCGTAGTGTAGGGAGGGAGAGGGCGCAGAGTGGTGAGGGAGAGGGAGATGAGTCGATGGACATGGAGAAGGGAAGGCGTTGGGTAGGTGAGTCGATGGAGGAGGCCCAAAAGGGCGTTACAATATTTTTTTTTGAAATGGAATCTGCAGAATGACAGAGCCTGAAATTTGCAGATTGACAGAGGAGCCTGCAGTCTTCAGGAGCTGCAGGAGCTGGAGCTGCAAATGTCAGGGATATTAGAAAAAAAATGCAGAATAACAGTCTAGCAATTAAGAGCAGCAGAAAACTATTAATAAAATTTGACTGAGCAAAGGATAGGGAGTTACACCACAGGGCAGAAATGCCAATAGTGGGGCTGGCTTTGATACCATGTCAAACCAGGAGGTAACTCCTCAAAATCAGAATGTGTATTAGCTGAAGAATGTACATGCTTTTATAGATGGGAGGTGAGGCTATTGGGATTCATCTCCCAATGACTCTTGGCCTTCCTTATTTCCTAATATTAAATAATATACAAAAATACATATGCACACCCATCCATAGGATTAGGTGTCAACACTTCCGATGGTATTCCTAGACGGGGTCATTTAGATGAATCATTACCCAATAAAATGGGTCAATCCCATGGTGGTTACCCCTGGTTTTTCACTTTATGAGCGCTTTTTTCCCATACGCGACTTGGAACGTTATTACCCGCGTGCATATGCGACTTATCCTAGACAAAACCGCGTATTCCTTGACACATACTCTTTTTATCATAGATCTAGCACATATTGAATTCTTTTCTTCATTACCTTCTATACTCTCTGTAGATACATCAGATTTACATCATTTAACAAGTTCATCAAGACATATTCTATCAAGAACAACTTCATCAAGTAGGTTGCCATCATCTTCATCAAGTGGGTTGCCATTCAAGGACAACACTCTATCAAGTGGGTTGTCATCAAGAACAACACTCAACATCATATTGCCAACAAACATCATATCACATTAGATTTACATCATTTACCAAGGTCATCAAGTCAAGAATAACTTCATCAGGTGGATTGCCATCAAGGACAACACTCTGCATCATATTGCCAACAATCTCCCCCTTTGGACTTGATGGCAACCACGATGGTGTTTCATCACCACAACAGATAGGTACATTAAGAATAAAATGACACCATGTCACTCTCCCCATTCTTTGACACCATTCTTTCTCTCCATCTCAAACACCATGTCACTCTCCCCCTTTGACATCAAGGGCAAAGGGCGGATCAAAACCAACATACTCTCCCCCTTTTCTCCTCATGTGGAAGAAGCGTTCTGCAGATCTGATGTATACTGAAGTGACCAAGCTCCCCCTGAGTTCATGCTGAATCTTCAAACATATTTTTCACTGAGGTACATGACTCTATGAACTTCCTATCACAAAAGACTCATACTTACATCAAAGATCCAACCAAGTGGATTTACATATGAGACCTAAATACCCAACCAAGTGGGTTTACACATCTTAACTCAACTACCCAACCAAGTGGGTTTACAAATTTGACTCAGCTACCCAACCAAGTGGGTTTACAAAATTTGTCAAGTCCTTACATGACTGAAAATTACAATTTTACATCAAGGGTCTCAACACGACCTTTTCATCGAATTACAAGTATGAATTTTTATGACCAAAACCAGAAAGACCTTAAGAAAGACAACATATTTCAGACCCATCATAATGCCAACAATGCATTATCATCAGCAAGGCTAATGCTCCCCCTGAATCTGTGCATCCAAGCATCCTTTCCATATGACTAAGGCTCCCCCTTAGTTTGTGCATCCTGAACACTTTCAACCAATCATCAAGGAATCTTTAAAACATGGGAGGTTAAACAGGTATTAACAAGGCTAGAACATCACCCGAGAGGAGATACCGAGATGCGAAGCAAGCCTTTTGGCGTCTTTGAAAGTAAACCAAAGCAATTTATAGACAATCAGGATGCACTTTGATTTTCTATGAACTACATCATATCATGGTAATGTTTTCAGGGAAATCACCGTGTCAATACTATCTTCTATATTTTAACTAGATCTGATTCTCTGTGAGGCAAAAATAGTGTTCAACTTATTTTTGAGATATTTGAATGCTTCCCTAGAATACAGATAGATAGAACAGTGTAGTTGTGTCTTCAAGCATCATCCAATGGTTGTAGCATAAGCACATTAGAAACCAAGCCTTCAGATTCTTTGCAACATCAATACATTCTTTCCAAGAGAAATTAACATACCAGAACAACATCTTAAAATATGTGTCAAGCAATCATCCATGTGGTCCAACATTACCATGATATTTAAGATTTAACATGAAGTAACATATGTAGGGAAAAGATCTCAACCATAGTAACAAACTCTGCATGATCTATTCTTATCTCTGAATCATAAGACTTTCATCTCAGCAACGAATACTCTTCATCAAAAAACAAACAGGACTCATCCATAATCTTCAACATAGGAAACCAAGTGTCATATCATCATTATTTAGAATTGAGAAACTAAGTTGATACAGAGTCAATAATACAGTTATTAACAGTCAGACTGATGCTCCCCCTGAACCTTTGCTCCTGATCTTCAGCTATCATCCCAATTCTCTTATCCTTAATGCATACACGACTGTGTCTGCTGTAACTCGCGTGTATACGCGACTTTTTCTCATCTAACCTGCGTATGGCAAGTGAAGCATAGAAATTTTCGCATTCCTTCATCTCCCCCTGAATTTGTACCTCACATGCTGTCTGTTATTCCCACATCGGATACAACGTAAAAATCAAACATAACTTTGAATAACCAAATCAACCATGAGAGACATCATACATTGCTCCCCCTGTGACGATACACTACTAAAACTCATAATGTATCCCACATCATTCCTGCAGTCAATCAGAGAAGTAATCTTCAGAAGCGGATGACTGCAGTAGGGTCAATATTCCCTACATTTCTGATTGGTCCTCCATCTTTTTCCAGATTTGTTTGATCTTTCTATTTGTGTGCTGGAAGTTATCCAATTTCTCATATTTGTTCAACTTGCATTCCTTTTCTACATGTCCATAATTGTTACAAGAATAAAATCTCATATGTCTAGAAAAATAAGCGTAAGAATCATAATGAGTATTTCTAATCTTCCTCCTTTTACACTCAGCTGCTTTATGTCCATACTTGTTACATGAAAAACAATATCCCTTGAAGAAACCATAGTACCTTTCTATGTAGGAACTGTTTGTTTGAGGCTGAAATGATCTGCTCCTGCAATTTGCTACAACATGCCCATAAATATGACATTTAAAGCATTCAACATTATTGACTGATTTCCTTTGACATTTCATCATTGTTGGTTGACCTTTTGTCTCTTTCAACACTTCAGGTTTTGCATTGACATCCTCTGAATTTTTTGCACTTCCTTGTGAGCTAGATTCTCCTTTAACAGTTTCATGGAAACCAAGACCAAGTTTGATAGCAGGAGACCTTGGATTACTCAAAATATTGTCCAAAATATTAGTACTATCTTGAAACCTCAAAAGTTTAACCTTTTCTTCTAATTTACCTTTGAGAATGTTTACCTCAACCTCCAAGGCTTGACATTGCTTTGTCATGCTTTCTTCTTTCCTTCTTCCATCTTCTAATTGATCCTTCAGATTTAGAATCTCTTCTTTCAACCAATTTTCGTTTTCTTCACATGTTTGTTGCAACTCTTCATTCCTCTTATTTGATTTTTCCAGATCTTCTTTGAGAGAGATGATTTCTGCTTCAAGGCCTTCCTTTTCAAATGTTTGTAGAGGTTCCTCATTCTTCTTACTTGATGCTTCAAGATTTGCTTGCAGAGAGATGATTGCAGCTTCAAGTCCTTCATTCTTCTTGCTTGATTTTTCGAGATCTGCATTTAGATCGTTGATTTCTGCTTCTAGTCCTTTAATTCGATTGGATGCATAAGTATGAAACCTTTGATACTTGTCCACTTGTCCATTCAGCATTTCTATTTGTTTTTCCATTTGAGAGATCATCTCTTTGTAGACAGTTTCTTGCTTATTAGATGAAATTTGTAGTTCTTCAACTTTAATATTGAGAGCTTCTTCTAGATCCACAACTTTACTTTCACTATCTTCACTATTGTTTGCACAAAGAAGATTATTACAAGGACCCCAATCACTACCTGATTCATCTTCTTCAATTTCTGCTATACATGTTTTTTGAGATATCTCCTTGCTTCGAGTAGCCTTCTTCTTTTGCTTCTTTGCCATGAGCACTTTCAGATCATGGTCAAAATCTTCTCCATCTTCTCTGGACACTTCATCATCATCTTCATTTGCATAATAACTCTTCCTCTTTTCAAATTGTTTCCCTTTACCACGTTTTTCTCTATAAGGACATTTAGCAGCATAGTGACCAAATTTTCCACACTCAAAACATTTGAAGGGAAGCTTACCTTTGAATCTTCCAGTACCTAGTTGGAGTTTTCTCACAAAATTCGCTTCTTCTTCTTCGGATATATAGATGGTTTCTTTGACAACTTCCTTTTCTTTTCCTTTTGCAGATACCTTAAAAGCAGCTTCTTTGATTTGAGAAGGACCTCCTTGTCTCATTTCAAAAGCAGTCATAATACCATGTAATTGAACAATAGTAAGAGTTTGCAGATCTTGCCTTTCTTCAATAGCTGAAACTTTAGAGTCAAATTTTGAAGTCAAGGATCTTAAGACTTTTTCCACCAGAGTAGTATCAGTTATGGTTTCACCCAAATTTCTCATTCTATTTACAATATCATCCAGACATAAGAAGAAATGGGCAATACTCTCATCACTATGCATCTTCAAATTTTCATATTCAATTCTAAGAGTTTGGAGTTTTGCACTTTTTACCTTTGTATCTCCTTCATAACTCAGAATGATTTTGTCCCATATTTCTTTTGCTGAATTTAGCTGCATCACTTTAGCAAATTATGGTTCAGACATGCTTCCTAATAAGACATTTACTACTTTGGAATTGATTTCATACTTCTTCCTTTCTGCTGCATCAGTAGGAATACTTGCTGGGTATTGATAACCTTCTTCCACGATTGCCCATACATCTGCACCAAGACTTTGCAGATATGCTTTTGTTCGTACCTTCCAGAATATCAGATTGCTTCCATTGAATAGAGGTGGTTTTATAGACATTACTCCTTCAAGACTTCCCATTGCGACGGATCTCCTTCAAGCGATCAAGCTTCTGCAGAAGGACCTGCTCTGATACCAATTGTTGGGAAAAATACTGAGAGGGGGGGTGAATCAGTATTTAGGGCAAACTAAAACTTTTTACTTTTTCATGCTCTAAAACCCATACGCTACTTTTCTGAAGCCAACTAGCGTATACACGTGGATATCCTTCATAAAACTCGCGTATACACATAGATCTAATTATGCCATTAATTCTTCACTTATATCATTCCATCATTCATTCATTAGATGTTCTATAAAAAGTAAACATGTGCAGTAAGAACAGAATAAACCATCACACATAAGCATCACACATGAACACCAGGATTTTAGGTGGAAACCCAAGTCGGGAGAAAACCACCGCTGCAGTTGCTCAGCCTTCAATATTTTATTATAGAGAAAACATCTTACAACATATGTGCTAGCGCAGCCTCCTACCAGCACGCAGGCACCCACCTGCGCTCGTTTACCAGCCTCTCCTGGAAGGGAGCTATGACCCCCTGCTCTCGTTTACCAGCCTCTCCTGGAAGGGAGCTATGACCCCCTAATCTCGTTTACCAGCCTCACCTAGAAGGGAGCTACAACCCCCTGACTGAAGGCTACAACCCTCAGCTCCACCATGGACCACGTTTCATCAATTTTCACACTGGATCCAACCAACTTCAATAGAGCACAACTTGCAGGCCTCGTTTCATCATATTTTCAGACTAGACCCACTCCACACATTTAAGCTCAAACATACAACACCAACAGATGCTTGTCAATTCAGATAACCCAGTCAGATAGCAGTAACATAGCAGAACAGATCAGACATCTCATACCACAAACTTCAGCGAACCCTAGTTCTGCATACGCGATTTCCTTTCACTGATACCAGGTATATACGCGCCTTCGACCATACAAACCCGCGTATACTTCAATACAAATTACAGAGGTAATTTCACTTCCCATACACGCTTTCTCTTCAGCAAACCCGTGTATATACGCGCTTACTCTGCGACGAACTAGCGTATAGTTCTTCAAACATTTAGGTCATTGCAATTCTTCAAAACAGATACATCACACAGATTTTACCCTTTACTTCAGACAGATGTTCGCCTCATCTCAGATCTAATCATTTCATAAACAGATCTAGCAAATACAAATACATTTCAGATCTAGATACAATTCTTCATCATTTTCTTCATAGGTGCTTCATGCATTCAGATCTATCATTCACCCTTTACCCTTTCCATACAGATATACTTCACAGAGAAGTATTCATTCAAGCTCAGACATCTTGCACCCATATCCATGATTTGCACAATGAATTTCTTCTCTTTATATAGGTTTACCCTTTTTCAATACCATGAGCCAAAACCACATTACTTCCGATGGTATTCCTGGACGGGGTCATTTAGACGAATCATTACCCAATACAATGGGTCAATACCATGGTGGTTACCCCTGGTTTTGCACTTTATGAGCGCTTTTTCCCATACGCGACTTGGAACGTTATTACCCGCGTGCATACGCGACTTATCCTAGACAAAACCGCGTATTCCTTGAGACATACTCTTTTCATCATAGATCTAGCACATATTGAATTCCTTTCTTCATTACCTTCTGTACTTTCTGTAGATACATCAGATTTACATCATTTAACAAGTTTATCAAGACATATTCTATCAAGCACAACTTCATCAAGTAGGTTGCCATCATCTTCATCAAGTGGGTTTCCATTCAAGGACAACACTCTATCAAGTGGGTTGTCATCAAGGACAACACTCAGCATCATATTGCCAACAAACATCATATCACATCAGATTTACATCATTTACCAAGGTCATCAAGTCAAGAATAACTTCATCAGGTGGATTGCCATCAAGGACAACACATGTCAACAATCTCATGTCTTCATCTTCATTCAGTGGGTTGCCATCAAGGACAACACTCTGCATCATATTGCCAACAAAATATGTGGCTTCTTTGTACCTCATCTACACCACAAATGTGCTAAAAGGTCACCTTTCGTTCTCCTTCACATTTTTTCTTCGGAGCCGTAAGCGATAAGCCAACATCTACATCCTCTGCAAACCTTTAGATCATTCTTGTTACAAATTGCACGCACAATTACATGACCAACTATGACCTAATAATCCTATACTTTCCATGAGTTTATAACTCATACTCTATGGTCAAGTTTACATTAAAACATAATCAATACCCTAGCTATCAATACAAGGCCAAAAGATCATTGTTTCTTCATAAGTGATGAAAAACATGTCATCACTTTCAAATTTTAAATTACAACACATGATTTACAAAATAAGGCCAGGAGACACTACCACACCTAGAAAAACCATCTCTCACTTATCACTGTGAATGGGTCAGCTCTCTGAGGCACATTTTCTTGTTGAACAATTATTTCAACTGGTTTATGTATGGACACTTTGTCCTTGAGACGTTGCTCTGGATGGAGCCTCCAACATGTGGATATTTAATAGCCACTTCTCTCGCAATGAATCCAATGAGTCTTCTTCCTCTAGACCTGCAGTAATCCCTCTGACTTACATAATTTTTTTTTTCTTACTAGCCTTTATTAACAGTTTTTATAAGTATTCATCCGAAATTGACAACATTCCACCTCTATACTTAAATCATCGTCGCAATTTGATGACACTCTGATATCCATATTAAAATATTTGAGTTCTCTCCTTAAATTTTTTTTCTATCCTTTATTACCTTAAGTAGCATACATATGATCACATATATATAATTTCTCCCCCACCAAAGTATATATATCGAATCTCTTTTCTTTATCAAATTCCCTATACAATTTTTCCCATCACAAAGGGGTTTTCCTTTGGTAATATATTTCATTATCCTACATTTGTGTAAATAAACAGACCCTATTCCACATTGTGCGATTCGAAATTCTAAATTTTATTTTAATATAGTATTACCATGATCTCAAGCTTTATTTATCCTTGTAATGCCAATGCATTCAACCCTTATTCAGATTTAAAATTATAATTGATGGCTTTAGTTACTCTTGCACACCATTTAAGGGATACGTATTTATGCCTATAAGTCCAGTCACATAAAAGTAACCACTTGCCACTTATGAAAAGTTTAAACACCGACTTAACTTCAACCTTACATTTTTCTTAGTTTGTCAGTAATCCACTTAATTGTGGATAGTGACTCGACCCATTTTACCCTAGCTTTATCCTAGTTTCAGGTACGAAATTGGGGGTTCTTTTAATGTGAAAATTTTTCGAAGTTTTCTCGAGCCCAGTGCATTCTTTTGAAAATTGTAGTCATGACTTTAGTTGTCCTGGGAATTAAATTCCTCTGTCAATGATATAACTCCTCCCAGTACTCCACACGTGATGGGTTCTTGAATTGACATCTCAATACATTTATCCGAGGGAGGATCCAAATCAGTTGCAAGGTGTATGGTTAAAACACGCTAGCGTTTTAGGCATATTTCTAGTTAAAGAATGAAATTGATGATATCGTTTATTCTTTTCGTTTCCTTCCCAGGAGCTATATTCATACCTTGATTTTTGATGGGAGCTGAACACTCATGGTATTTTGTCGAACTACCTACAATATGAATTCCCCATCTCTCCTCAGGGTTTCAATGATTGGTAAGTCTCTTTTCTGTCTTTCTGCGTTCTGGTTTTACTATTCCAATTTTTTCTCTACGTAAATAAATTCCGATTCCATAGACTTCCAAATTTATTTGTTGTATTTTTGAATGACAGTCACAACATTTTTTCATTAGTTATTTATGTTATATTTTGTCTTTGATTTGAGAGTTTTATTTGTAAAATCTCATTCTATCTTTCACCTTTCATCAAATTTACCTGTTCTTTACACATAAATTTGGCTCTTGACCAGTTGTTTATGGTTTCTGCCAGCACAAATGGCATATGCATCTGAGCATTGGAACATTCCCAGTTTTTCACAACAGTACTATGATTCTCCTATGCTTGAATTTCTTGATAGATTTAATTTTTACATTTTTGTCTCCTCAAATCCCCCTGTAACTGACATTAGATTGGCTTCCTTGTGGTTACAGGTAGGGCTTAGGAAGAAATGCGAATCTATGAGGTAATTGTTTCAAATACGAGTTATTTATTTTATAATTCTTGTTCTAAGTTATTTTCATTATACTTCCAGTTTGTAGTTACTTTACTGAAATGTGCAGGTACATTCAAACCCTCAGTATCAATCAGGCATAAACTGGATTTATTTTCTCATTAACTTAATCTGTTTACACCTTCCAATTTCCATGCAGGTCGGTACCTTCTTCCCAGAGTGTCTCTTCCTCATGGAATCTCCTTCCCATTTTTCCAATGTTATCGAAATTTGTTCAACTTTGTTGTATTTCGATTTCTGTAACATGATATATTTCATTGTTGTTGTGCCACTATACTTAATTAACTGTTACCGGCATAAAATATTATCCAGTACTCTCTTAACTTTTATATAATGTTTTTCCCATTTTCTAATAATAATTGTAATTTAATACTGTTATTAAATCCTTATGATTTTCATAATACTCCCTTGGACATTTCTCTGTTGTAATAATAATTGTAGTTTAATACTATTATTACATCTTTATGATCTTCATAATGCACATTTAGACTTTCTCTATCCTCTCTTTGTAGAGAGAACATAATGGTATATAGATATTTTATTATCAATTAGCAACCGAATATATCTTAGCACCCTTATATAATTTTGATTATGGTTTCTTTATCTAATAATGATAATGAACAGATTTAAGAGAAAATTCTACATTCTACTGATAGAAAATAAACGAGTTTTCTTTTCGTGATGTTCAGTCTACAAGTATGTATCTTTGAATTTCAAAGTAAATGGTATACCTCTATTTTCTTGAGTACTATATGTACCTTTATTACACATAGTTTTAAAAATCACTGTTTTGAATTATTTTCCAACAGAATATTAATTTACTGAGATTTTCCTCAAATCAGATACAAATATATGTTTACTACTAGTAGGCCTTTATTTAAATTCGATAAGCTGTTGAATTTTAGCTAAAGTTATGACATATGAAAGAAGTAGTACTCCTCTGAACTAGTATGGTACTCATATAAATTTCATTAATGAATTTTCTGAACACTAGTATATTTTCTATCAACACAGAAAGAGTAGAATTAGTAACAATTTATCACAACACTTTCCTTTAACTACTCACTGAACTTTATTATGCATAACTATGATAGAATAAGTCTAGTGGTTCATCATAATATATTTTAATTACTATTTTTAAACAATAATACATTTATGTCTCTTGAAATAGTTTTTTTTCCAATAATTTCATGTGTTACTCGCATATAAAAGTTTTTAGAAGTATACTTCAGAAATTTCATCTATATTTGATTTAACTCATTTTAGCTGAGAATAATTTAACATATAAGTGGAATTCATATTGAATAGTACCATTTCAAGGTAAATGTACATACCAATGGCAATGACTAGTTCCATCCAACCTTAGAGTTTTCTCTTCGTAACTCACCCCCGAGCTGAGACCTTTGCTTCTAGTGATAGACAACCCTTTGTCTATCGTGGAGCAGCTTATTTAAGTTGTGCTTTCCCAAGCCTATTTCCAATTTTTGCGTCCTGACATTTCCGGATGCTTTCTTCCTGCTTTGCCTATGATCCCTCATAGAGGTACTTTAAAGCTGTCTTTTCCGCTTTTACAAATTTTTCTTCCTCTTCCCAATTACTTTCCTCTTCATTAGGGAAATTAGATGTTTATCTCCAAATGTAATTTTGGAAATGTTCATTTGAAGGATTTCTGGAAGGTGTGGGAAAGTCTCACCTTATCCATATCCTCATGGATCTAGGTTTCAAATCTCAATTCTTAATTTAGTTATTGCACACATAAATGTTCCATTTATTTTTTATTAATAAATAAAATAAATCCACACATTTGTTCTCCATTGGGGTCCACTTCCCCTTTGGACTTATTCAACTATCAGATTCAAAAGCATATAAAATTGGGGTGTTACATATTCCCCCTCTAAAATCAAACATCGTCCTTGGTGTTGAAAAAATAAAAAGTAACAATTCACCGTGTAAAGAGTAATATATATTTTTCCATCATATCAGCCTCTCGTTCCCAAGTATCCTCTTCGGGTGTAAAGTGCCTCCATTGCACTTTTACCCTGGCCATTGTCCGGTTGCGCAGTTCAATTTCATCCCGCTCAAATATTTGAAGCAGCTCTAGAAGGAATTCCCCTTCTGGTTCCACCTGAATCACATTCCAATGAATAACGTGAGTAGAGTCATGTACATATTTTTTTAATAAAGAAACATGAAACACATCATGAAACTTAATATGCATAGGTAAGGCCAATTTATAAGACACTGGCCCCACTCTTTTTACCACTTCAAATGGTCCACAGTATCTTGGAGCTAATTTTGCACAACTGTCGGTGTGCGAAGTGCCCTTCTTAGGCTTAATCCTCAAATATACATGATCACCCACACTGAACTCTTGGTGAACACTCTTTTTTTCGGCATAAATTTTTTATCTATCCTGAGCTGTCTCGATATTTTTCTAAATCTGTTTTACAATTTTTTCCATTTCTTTCAAAGCTTCCGGACCAAGTACTAGTTTATCTTCAGGTTGACTCCAACTTAAGGGAGTGTGGCACTTTCTACCATAAAGTGCTTTAGACGGACTCATCTTTATGGAAGTTTGGTAGCTGTCTTTATAGGAAAATCCTACTAAGTGTAAATAGTCTTTCCATTTGGTTGGTCTATCCATCACATACATTCTTAGCATATCCTCCAGAATTTGGTTTGTCCTTTTATTTTGACCATCAGTTTGAGGATGGTAGGAAGTAATAAAATTTATTTTAGTACCCATGCCTCCAAATAAGCTCCTCCAAAAAGCTGCATTGAACTTTGTGTCTCTGTCTGAAATTATCATTTTAGGAACCCCATGTAGCATTACAATTTCCTTCATAAACACATTTGCTAGTTGAGTTGTCCAAAAGGTAGACTGAATAGGTATAAAATGAGAAGATTTAGTCAAAGTATCCACTACAACCATCACAAAGACATGTTGATATTTGGTTCTTGGTAAACCAGTTATAAATTCCATGGAAACAGTTTCCCATTTCCATTTTGAAATAGGTAAATGGTTTAGCAACCCAGCTGCATGCTGATGTTCAACTTTTACCTGTTGACATTCAATACATCTAGCCAAGTAACTTGCCAAATATTTTTTCATTCCAAGCCAAAAAAAGTTCTTTCTCAAAGCTGTGAGTAATTTCTAGAATCCAGGAAGTCTAGAATATGGATTTTTATGGTTTTCATCCATAATTTATTTCTTTAAAGAGCCTACATTAGGGATGTACAATATATCTCTGTAACAAATCAGCCCATTCTAACTTTATGTATACCCTTTCATTTCCTTTTTCAACATTTGAGTCTAAAGTTTTTCATAGTCTTGGTCTTGATCCACTACCTTTAGAATCAATCCTTCCAAGTCAAATTTAACACTATTTCCAATGTTACTTACCCCTTGCTAAGCATTTCTGCTTAAGGCATCTGCAATCTTGTTTTATTTACCTTTGATGTGTTTTATTTCCATGTCAAATTTACTCAGGAAAGACAGCCACCTAGATTTCCTAGCATTCAGATTTGGTTGAGTGAAAAAATACTTTATGCTGATGTGATCTGTCATTGGTACAAATTTCTTTCCTAGAAGGTAATGTCTCTACAACTTGAGAGCATGTATTACAACAACTAGTTCAAGATTATACACACTGTAATTTTGTTCATGCTTCTTAAGTTTTCTAGATTCTTATTGTAATAGTACTCCCCTTGATCCTTCTCCACAAGCATCTGTGCATACTACAAACTCCTAATTTGAATCAGCAAACTTTAGAATAGGTGCTGTTGTAAGTTTCAGTTTTAACTGCTCAAAGCTACTTTGACATTTTTTAGTCCATTCAAATTTTAATCCTTTCCTCTGCAAGGAAGAAATGGGGTATGCTAAGGCTGAATATCTCTCCACAAACCTCCCGTAGTATCCTGCAATTCCCATAAAGGATCTTACAGCTGATACATCAGTAGGTACAAGCCATTCTCTGATTGCTTTTATCTTTTTTGGGTCTATAGCAAACCCTTGTTCTAAAATTACAGGCCCTAAGTATTGGATTTTATCTTTGAAAAATTTACATTTGCTAAACTTAGCATACAATTTGTTTTCTCTGAGAGTTTGCAAAACAATTCTGAGATGTTCTTCATGCTCTGCTTCACTTTTTGAATAGATTAAAATGTCGTCAATAAATACTAGTAAAAACTTATCTAAGTATTTATTCAAGAAACTATTCATTAAACACATAAAAGTAGCGGGTGCATTAGTCAACCCAAGTAGTATAACCACAAATTCATAGTGTCCATACTGGGTTCTAAATTTTGTCTTATTGATATCTTCGTCTTTAATTCTTAACTGATGGTAACCAGTCTTTACATCAATTTTGGATAACACTGTTGCCCCTCTAATTTGATCAAAGAGATCATCTATCCTAGGCAAGGGAAATATGTTTTTTATTATCAGTTTGTTCAATTGACGGTAATCAATACAGATACGGAATGTAACATCTTTCTTCTTCCCAAATAACACCAGTGCTCCCCAGGGGGATATGCTCGATTTGATGTAACCTTTGACCAGCTGTTCTTGTAGCTGCATTTTTAACTCCATTAATTCAAGAGTACTCATTTTGTATGGGGCTCTAGAAACTAGAATTACTCTCGGCACTAAATCAATTGAAAAATCGATTTCTCTCTTGGGGGGCAGATGAGGGATTTCATCCGATAATTTTTAAAAAAATTCTCTTATCACTGGTCATGTTTCTAACATATTTTCTTCTGTTTGCAGCCCTAATTCTTCTACATGTACAGAATACACCTGATACCCTTTTCTAGCAATTCTCTTTAACTGAAGGGCTGAAATGTGCTTAACAGTTATGGGTTTAGGCTTTCCTTTATTTATAACAAGTTTTCCCTCCTTATCAATACAATGTAAGGTCTTGTCTAAACAATTCATCATATCTTTTTATTTTTCTAACCAGTCCATCCCTATCAGTACCTCATAAGACCCCAATGGCAGGATATTTAAATTTAATTATGTTTGGCATCCATTCATATTTATGGTTGTTTAGTGTAACTTGTGAGTTACTTTTCTTTTTTTACCAGTGGCTAACTGGACTGACCAAGAATGTTGAAACTTCTCTGACTTTAATTTACCCTTTTCTACCATTTGAGGATTGATATAGCTCAAAGATGCACCTAGATCTATTAAACATAGAACATATTGATCAGCAATCATACCTTCCATGTCGACCATGGTGGATTGGTGTTCTGCTTCACGATCTTCTAATGCAGCGATGATTTTGGGATGTTTTTGGCTACATCATTAACTGTCGTGGCATCTCTCAGCACTTTCACTGTCTTGATATTCTGATGTGGGCAGTCCCTCAATAAATGAGGTTTTCCAAAACCCCAAAACTTCAAAGGCTCTTTCATTTTAACAGTCCCTTCTCTCTTATCATTTCCATTCATTAATTTGGACCCAGATTAGGATTGAGCAGTTTGATGCTCACCTAATTTACTGAACTTATTTCTTTTATGGTTTCTCCCAAAAGTTTTCAAATATGATGGTTTTTTTAATTTCTGCTGAAATCACTTTTGTTTGACCAATTCTTTCCTTGTTCTGTCTTACCCTTAAATTGTTGATCACACAATCTGGCCTTCCGCACTACTTCATCCATCATTTTTGGGTTACCAAACTCTGTCTTCTCTTTATAAATAGTGGGTAAACAGTTTGGGAACCTCTGTACCTTTGCCTTCTCCTCTCTGATATATAGTACATATCATAACAGATTTTTGAACTTCGTTACAGGCTCATCAATCGTGAGTTGTCCCAATTTGAGTTCATTAAATTCTTTTTCCTTGTTGTCATAGTAATGTTCATTTAGGTATTGATTTTTAAACTTGAATTGAAAATCATCCCAAGTCACCATTTTCTCATCAATGACATGAATCATCTTTGTTTCCTCCCACCACATGGTAGCCTTACCCTGCAGCTGATAAATAGTCTGCCTGGCTCTTAGGTTACTTTCATATTCGTAAACCTAAAAGTATTTGATCATATTCAGAGGTCATCCCTCATCATCTTCTTCTTTCTCTCCATCATAGGAGGGGGTTTTAATTTTCTGGAATTCACCCTGTAATTCCTTCTAGGGGCATCATCTTCCTCAGAATCTTCTGAGAAGTTGACCCTTCCTTTTCTCCTCCTTCTGGAACCTTCACCCTCTTGGCTATTCCAAGAAGTCAATTACCTTATTAGTCTATATTTCTCCTCACTAGTTAAATATAGCCTGTCATTGTGACTTTTAAGCTGTGTCATTTCTCGTTGCATTCTATGCAACATAGCCATCAATGGAGCATTTGGATCTGGCGTGTTTTCTACACCACCCAGATCTACATACAGCTCATCCCCTTTAGTCATGGCTCACAGCTGTATGCCTCAGTACTGTTCATTGTACAGGAAAAATAACATTAGCAAAATTTTAAAATTCAGAAAATTTTACAACAGCATATATTTTCTATGTGGGCACATAATTTGCCCAGTGTTTTAGCTAATTCTCTGATACCATTTGTAATGCCTCCGACTTAAACTTTTTTATTTTATTTTTATAAGTAGTTTTTATTAAAAAAATTTATAATTAGTCGTCCCAAATTGATGACATTCCACCTCTATACATAAATCATTATCGCAATTTGATGAAACTCTGATATCCATATTAAAATCTTTAGGTTCTCTCCTTAAATTTTTTTTCTATCCTGTATTACCTTAAGTAACATACATATGATCATATATATATATATATATATAATTTCTCCCCCACCTAAGTATATATATCAAAGATCTTCTCTTTATCAAATTCCCTATACAATTTTTCCCATCGCAAAGGGGTTTTCCTTTGGTAATGTATTTCATTATCCTACATTTATGTAAATACATGGACCCTATTCCACATGGTGCGCTTAGAAATTCTAACTTTAATTTTCATATTATATTACCATGATCTCAAGCTTTATTTCTCCTTGTAATCCCAATGCATTTGACCCTTATTCAAGTTTAAAACTATAACTCATGGCTTTGGTTACTCTCGCACACCATTTAAGGGATACATATTTATGCCTAGAAGGCTAGTCACATAAAAGTAACCAGTTGTCACTTATGAAAAGTTTAAACACAGACTTAACTTAAACCTTATGTTTTGCTTAGTTTGTCAGTACTCCACTTAATTGGGGATAGTGACTCGACTCATTTTACCCTAGCTTTATCCCAGTTTCGGGTACAAAATTGGGAGTTCTTTTAATGTGAACAGTTTTCAAAGTTTGTCTTGAGCCGAGTGCATTTAATTGAAAACTTTAATCATGAATTTAGTTGTCCTGGGAATTAAATTCCTTTGTCAATGATATAACTCCTCCCGGTACTGCTCACGTGATGGGTTCTTAGATTGACATCTCTCTACATTGATCCAAGGGAGGATCCAAATCGGTTTCCAACTGTATGGTTAAAACACGTTAGGGTTTTGTGCAGATTTCTAGTTAAAGAATGAAATCGAAGGTATCATTTATTATTTTCGTTCCTTCCCAAGAGTTCTATTACATACCTCGATTTTTGATGGGAGATGAACACTCATGGTATTTTGCCGACATACCTGCAATATGACTTCCCCATCCCTCCTCAGGGTTTCAATGACTAGTAAGTCTCTTTTCTAGTATTACTATTTCAAAAAAAAATTTACGTAAAGAAATTTCGATTCCATAGACTTCCAAGTTTCTTTGTTGTATTTTTGAATGACAGTCAGGAAATTTTTTCATTAGTTATTGATGTTATATTCTCTCTTTGATTTTAGATTTTTATTTGTAAAATATCATTCTAGCTTTCACCTTTCATAAAATTTACCAGCTATTTACACATAAATTTGGCTCTTCACCAGTTTTTTGTGGTTTATTCTAGCACTAACGACATATGCATCCCAGTGTTGGAACATTCCCAGTTTTTCACAACAGTACCATGATTCTCCTACACTCGAATTTCTTGATAGATTTAATTTTTACATTTTTTTCTCCTCAAATCCCCTTATAACTGGCATTATATTGGCTTCCTTGTGGTTATAGTTAGGTCTTGGGAAGAAATTCGAATCACTAAGGTAATGGTTTCCAATACGAGTTATTTATTTTATAATTCTCGTCCTAAAAAAATTTCATTATACTTCGAGTTTGTAATTACTTTACTGAAATGGTGCAGGTACATTCAAACCCTCAGTATTGTTCAAGCATAAAACGGATTTATTTTCTCATTAACTTAATCCATTTATGCCTTCCAATTTCCATGCAGGTCGGTACCTTCTTCTCGAAGTGTCTCTTCCTCACGGAATCTCCTTCCCATTTTGCCAGCGTTATGGAAATTTTTTCAACTTTGTTGTATTTCGATTTCTGTAGCATGATAGATTTCATTGTTGTTGTGCTAGTGTACTTAATTGACTGGTACCAACATAAAATATTATCCGGTACTTTGTTCACTTTTATATAACGTTTTTTCCCATTATGTAATAATAATTGTAATTTAATACTATTGTTACATCCTTATGATTTTCATAATACTCCCTTGGACATTTCTCTGTTGTAATAATAATTGTAATTTAATACTATTATTACATCCTTATGATCTTCATAATGCACATTTAGAATTTCTCCTTCCTCTCTTTGTAGAGAGAATGTAATGGTATATAAATATTTTATTATCAATTAGCAACCGAGTATATCTTAGCACCCTTATATAATTCTGATTATGGTTGCTTTCTCTAATAATGCTAACGAACAGATTTAAGATAAATTTACATTCTACCAATGGAAAATAAATGAGTTCTCCTTTCGTGATGTCCACTGAAGTTTGTAGCTTTGAATTTCGAATTAAATGGTATACCTCTATTTTCTCTAGTACTATATGTACCTTTATTACACATAGTTTTAAAAATCACTGTTTTGAATTATTTTCCAATAGAATATTAATTTACTGAGATTTTCCTCAAATCAGATACAAATATATGTTTACTACTAGTCGGCCTTTATTTAAATTCGATAAGCTACTCAATTTCAACTAAAGTTATGACTTATGAAATAAGTAGTACTCCTCTAAACTAGTATGGTACTCATATAAATTTCACTAATGAATTATATGAACACTATGTATATTTTTTGTCAACACATAAACATTAGAATTAATAATAGTTTATCATAGCACTTTCCTTTAACTAATCACTCAAATTTATTATACACAACTATGGTAGAATAAATCTGGTGGTTTAGCATAAGATAATTTAATTAATATGTTTAAACAATAATACATTTATGTCTCTTCAAATAGGTTTTTTTTCAATAATTTCATGCGTTACTCGCATATAAAAGCTTTCAGTTAGAATTCCTACCCCGAAATTTAAATTTGTCTCTAGATTTAGACCTTCTAGGAGTTGATTCTAACTAGATTTTGTCCATATAACTAGGCAAATTTTGGTACAGCTACTGAATACAATGTTTGTTAAATGTATGGACCTGTATAGATTTTCTATAACTAGTGAATTTTATTTTATGTACCATTTACAAGTATACTTCAGAAATTTCATCTATATTTAATTTAGCTCATTTTAGCTAAGAATCATTAAACATATAAGTGGAATTCATATTGAACAGTACCATTTCAAGGTAAACGTACATACCAATGGCTATGACTAGTTCCACCCAAACTTAGAGTTTTCTCTTCGTAACTCACCCCAAGCCAAGACCTTTGCTTCCAATTATAGACAACCCCTTGTCTATCGTGGAGCATCTTATTTAAGCTATGCTTTCCCAAGTCTATTTCCAATTTTTGCATCTAGAAATTTCAGGATGCTTTCTTCCCGCTTTGCCTACGCTTTCCCTCATAGAAGTACTTTAAATTTGTCTTTTCCACTTTTACAGCTTTTTCTTCCTCTTCCCAATTAATTTTCTCTTCATTGGGGAAATTAGATGTTTATATCCAAATATAATTTTGGTAATATTCTTTCCAAGGATTTCTGGAAGGTGTGGGAAAGTCTCACCTTATCCATATCCTCATGGATCTAGGTTTCGGATCTTAATTCTCAATCTAGTCATTGCACACATAACTGTTCCATTTATTTTTTATTAATAAATTAAATAAATCCACACATTAGTTCTCCATTTGGGTCAAATTCCCCTTTGGACTTATTCAACTGTCAAATTAAAAAGCATAGAAACTTGGGGTGTTACACCTACGTTAGCTTCTTCTTTTCTTGCGGTGGAGAAGCCCTTTCACACATCCTCCTCTTTTGTGCTGCCATTATTTTTCAACACTTAGCAAATACATGGTTATGTAATCCACAAAACTACATGTTTTCTGATGCCATGATCTATTTTCATTATTAGGGACATACCTGTAATCAAAATGAATGCTAGAATATTGAGAGTTGTGATACCTTTCTTGGTTGTCTCGTGTGTGATCATAGTGACAAGAGCTTGCCTCAACTCTTTCTCTGAAATGTGCACTGTTATAGGATGATGGTGAAGTGTTCCCATAATTATCTTTCCCCAATGGTTTCAACCATTTATTGGAAGCTTCTTACACCTTTGAGCATTTTCTTTTAGTGTATCCCAAACTTGTGAATGAAGGTCTATGCACAACCTCTAATAGCTGAGTTATGCCTTTTCCATTAACACCAAGTCCACCTCCTTTGTACCCCATTTTGGTAAGTAGTCTCATGCTAGTTCCTGTAATGCGTATCTCCACATTTCCAACAACAGTAATAGCATGTAAGTATGAAAATGAAGAAAAATCAACATTGTTTACCTCAACTGTATATTCGGAAACAGTTGATGATGGCCTCTTTAAGCCTTTGTTGCGCTCCAAATTATCCAAGGCCTCTTATGCGGCCCACAACTGAATCTACAATCAATGCTTCTCTTCTTTCTCTTCTCGTAGCAACCTCCTTAATTCAACATTCTCTTCTCGAAGAATTTGGTTGATATCCTCATTCGAATGATGGGAAGATGATGAGGGAAATGAAGAATATGCATAAGCATAAGAAGATGTGGATGAAGCATTGTTCTCTGATCTTTCAATCTCCTCTTCTTCTATTCTCTTCTTATAAGCATCATAAATTATGTCCACCAATTTGGAAATCCTGAGCATGGCCTTGTACATGTCTTTGACATCCTCCATTGTTGCATGTTCAATCGCTATTTACGCTCGCAATTTTCATTAGCAAGAAGACATCTCTGATACAACTTGATCTAGGTTCGTCAGCAACTGGATTTACCCGTGATCTTTTACTTCTGTGATGTGGTTATAATTGTAGTGAAAATACCATTAAAAGAACACATATGAATTATTTAATCATGAGGAAACAAGACAAGAATCATAAACATAGGAACATGATATGTTGATAATGGAGTTCACCCAGTGTGGGCTATGTCTTCGGGATCGGTGTAAAAATGGGGTAGGTCACTTCAGATAGTTATAGAAATGATGATGATGTACATGGACTAGGTTTTCTGTCATACAAGGATACATGCCCTCAGCATGAGTGGATTTTCTTTCCATGAGATTTTATGCTACAGGAACTCTCACTCATAATAGGCCTCCTATCAACATGATATAATATCACACAAGGTGACGATGAGTATCCCTTCAAAAAGGTTACATAGTGATCATAACAATCCCTGGCCAATACATCTCACATGAAGTAGAAACATTGATCTCACAACATACATCAAGCATAGATCTAAACAACATATTACATCTCATAGAAAATGATAAAAGACACACATGACATCAATACTTCATATACCTCAACCCTTGAAGTTGGCTGAGGAATTGGATAGTCAGTTGCCAAATCTGGCTGCACCATCGAATTTGTGGCATCGAAAGGCATAAAATTGACTATCCACACTTGGAAATCTAACACCATCACTCAAATATGGAAAATGGATGAAAAATGGGAAATTTTGTTGCTGAAACAAACATTGTCAGTCTATTCCTATCATTTAGAGGTGTAAAATCAACATACAATTCGTCAAATTCTGACTCTGGCAAGTTTGGGACCTCAAGGAATCTTTTTGATGCCCCTCAAGATTCCCTAGGCAAGGTTCTACCCCTCTGGCTGCTCATGGTTTTTCACCTGCAATAAAAAACAATAGTATTCATTTAAGAATAGGCTGGTCTACTATACGTTCTACCTCCGCTTTTCTCATGGCTCCATTGGCCTCCCTATGCCCTCATCTCTCATGTATTATCCATCATTCTCCATGGTTTCCTTGAACCATTTGAATAGCATTTTATAACAAATTATGAGCGTGAACAAGACAAAGTTTGAGGTTGGCACATTGGTTGTCATAATCATATTAAGATACTTGTTGTTGGGAGGTTTTAGGTTTAAATCCCATTGACTCACAACACGAGAATAAGACAAAAAATGGAGGTTGCACCATCCAAGGCCACTTGGGTCTAATTTGAGGTTCCATTTAGCACCATGTGATTGGGACATGTAGCAAGCCCTCATTAGCCCACATCATATGCCACCATTTTCACCTACTTTCCATGTGTCGACTTGTGGTGCTGCCACATCACCTTTTTTGGGTCCACATGTTTTGTTGACTGGGCTGCCCCATTAGCTTTGTGGGTCCCACTAGGCCTACCACATGTCATCTATATGTCCTGCCACGTGGAAGAATTGTGCCTTTGACATTAGCTTTTTTGGTACAAACTTCAAACTGCAATAACTTTATCATGTAGACTCGTATTTGAGTGTCGTTCATGCCATTGGAATCGAGGTGAAGAGCACTACAATATTGATCTAGTTCGAAATCATTTTTACCACTTTGAATTTCGACCACTCTTTAACCCTCTTGGTCTCCAAAGGGTGTCTGGAGCCACTAGGATCAAAAATTCATGCATGGTGCATAAGACTAACTTGAATTCCCTCATCTAATAGACATCCCATTGCACTGTATTAATTTTTTTACTAATTGATATGTAAACTACCATGGATATTACATTTCATTTTTCATCACAACATATTTGATAAATTATACTTTAAAATTTGAATTCTACTTTACTAGGGTTTATACCTCCTTATATTTTTGGATCTATAAATTATTGTTTATAGTGTATACATGTGAATTTTAATTATGAAAAAAATAGAGAATATCGAAATAAAAAATCACAAACTATGATTTTACACAAGATATAACTTTTTAAGTCATTTTACGAAAAAAACACAGTTGAAAGATGATAAAACCCTACTCTCTTTCTCTGAATAAAAAAATGTTGCAAGCATAAAGAAGTAATACTCGTGACCCAGGGGGTACTATAGTGTACAAGTCCTATTTGTGTGCTCTCTTCCTATCCATATTGTCTACTATGTTATATTATGGATCAAAATGAATTCACAAATAATAGAAAACCCTTTTCCTCCTAGTGGCATGATTACAACATAATCAAATAACTTACTAGTGGTCGGGTTTCACTCCTTAAACTGTTAATTGGAGTTACAACATTGGCTCTTCTAGAGTCCTCTTCATCATGATCACATGTAGCCCATTTTCCATGAGTAATTGGGTTCACGTGGCACCCTATGGAATTTGGTGGAAAAATCAAGAAGGCCAACTTTTGAGTGGTGTAACTTTTGTTGGAAATTGGGTTCAACGCTCGCCGTGTGTTTTGTGACATTGACCAACCGCCTCTCATGGATCCTAACTCTAGCGATTGTAGCAGAGACTAACACCTGTGGGTTTTGGTCTAATGACAATCATGATTCCAACAAGTGGTATTAGAGTGATAGGTCTCAAGTTCGAAACTCACCCAACTCGCGTTGGGGGGAGATTGTTGGACATTCGATTCAACGCTCCCCGTGTGTTTCGTGACATGGACTAGCTGCCTCCCATGGATCCTAACTCTGGCGATTATAGAGGAAACTAACTCTTGTGGGTTTTGGTCTAACAGAAATCGTAATTCCAACAGATTTTGCATATACATGATTTCCTTGAAGTGTACCTATTTACAGATCTCAAAACACTAAACCCTGAAACTGAAACACTATCATGCTGAAATAAACATTGAGTTACACACATAACCACTTAATCATTTTAAAGTAATTACTAAATCATCACAAATATTCAATCACATCACACTAGAATCATAATCACTATTCAATATATCAATTCAACTACAAGCATCACAATTAAACCTAGATCATGAACTAAGAGTTCATTGACAAACAATAGCAAAGTCAGCAAGACAGATTAAACTGATCACATTTCATATTTTGGAAACCTTAGGATATATATGTGCTTCTCATAAAGCTATTTCACATGTGCAACCTGCTTTAGGATAATTTTATACATTTATTCAGATTTTCTTATTAAATTTCTAGAATTGTTTCCTTTCCAATGCCTTGCGAAATTGTTTTGATATTTTATATTTCAAATGTGTTGTTACAAGAATAATTCAAGGCTCTATCTTTCGTACTTCATGAGCTAGTAAATGGAAATTCTTCAAAATATTTAGTTAATTTGCAAAAATAGAGTAGTTTCTAGATTGCATGTTATTCATTGGATATCTGTCCTTGAGTAATGTTATTTAGTTTTGAATGGTGAGTGAAGTATAGAATATGAACATTTCATTTTCTACTATGATTCAAGGATTTACCTTTTAACCTATTTTACATCTAAGAATGTGGCTAGTGCTTGGTTAATTTATTATTTAATAGGCTTAGAATACAATTTCCTTTCAAGATTTTAAAGTTCATTTTGTATTCTCAACTAGATTAACTTAGGCTCTAATCCTTCATTTATTGTTCTTTGATATTTAAGTCTTACAACCTCATATTGATAATTAAATGTTGGAATTAAAATACATATAATTTTTCCAACATTTTTTGCGTTGTTGCCGGGGAGATGCTAAAGGGATTAGATCATAGTTTCTTTCACAACTTTTTGCATGATATTAGTTGCAAGGAAACTATATGCCATAGAATTATGGTAAGAACTGAGTGAAGATCCACACATTTGCTTTGGTTTGGGGTCGCTCCAAAGTCTGGTTTTATATAATTGATTTTCTAATTTATTTTCCATATGTATAGAATTAAAGGTAGGATCGAAAGCTTCGATTTTCATTATTTTTCTTTGCAAGTGTGTTTCCCTTAAAATTGATTCATGCAAATTAGAGAAGTATAACTTGTGTGGAAAAATAACATGGTGACAACACGGTCTTAGTAGAATGGTGGTGCTTCGGGTACATGATCGGTTTGCTTATATCTGTTTTAAGTGTGTTTCCTTTCTATTTCTTTAGGATTTAAAAAAAAAAAATTATAGTACTATAAGAACTCCATACTCGAATACATGTGCATGGCAAGGATTAGCAACCAACAAAACAGTATCCAAGGATGATCAAGATTTTGGGAGAACTCTCTCAAATCCTAGTGGCAGGTGGGATATGTGCTTCTTAGGAATAATAAACCTTGAGAACAGTCAATAACACATTTTTCTCTCCATAAGTTATAGAATAAAAATAAATACATGAACCACATCCACGAGGATATCTTCACCCTTGTAATCTTGTCGAATAAATTAAAGAATCATGGACCACATCCAATAGAGAGAAACCATTAGAACCTTAGATTGAAGAATTTTCGACATGTATTTCTATGGATCCTCTAAGAACACAAGAGGATATTCATCTAATAATAGAATATTTGATTTTATTGAAAATTGGATTCAAGTATTTATAAGGCCATACCCCTCCTTAACTCTTCCTTACTTCTTGACATCATCATTAAAATTGTTGGTACTTAATACTGAGGTATGAATTAGATATTATATTTTAAACTTGAGTATGAATGAATTTTCACACCTATCAAGCACATGGTTACATTGGAAATACTCCTATACTTGAGGAGAGGAATTTAGTTTTCTTGAGTAGAATAGGATAGTATATATATATATATATAGTTTAGTTCTAAAATTTAGTGCATCATCTTTCTCATCGTTTTGTATAAGTGGGGATGTTGATAACTAAAAATTAATTAATTGAAAATGAGAGATCTACGTTCCTATTGCATATTTATATTTAGGTTGATTTCAGTTTCATAGTGTTTTAATGAAGGTTGTTTCTCAATATTATTTCAAACAACAACATGATTCAGCTACCACATGATAGTTAGACTCATTTCTAGTTTTTATTTTCAATAAAGTAAGTTATGATAAAACAATTTGGAACCTAATGTGAATTTGGAAATGATCGCATTGAAACATTTTCCAGTATTGCATACCAATTTTATGGACCCATATTTTAGCTAACTAATATCCAGAATCTTAATTTACCGAATTTTGGTACTTAATTCGGTATTGAGTTCAGTAGCACTGCCAAAACTTTCAATTTCCAGAATTTCGGTACTCAATTCTGTCCCAATACCCATAATATTGGTACCAATTTAATATTTAACAGGAAAAAGAAATTTTGAAGGATATGGTTCATTTGGGATGCTTAAATACTAGAAGAATATTTTTAAAAGCGGAAAATGCATATTCATCAACCGAGTGGAAGATTTAGGGGAGTATTTGATGACATATTTCATTTTACCTTAAGTTGTTAAAAATGATTCTTTCATGCTTTAGCTTTACTTATCTATTTTAATATTTTTATTTAATAAATATTATTGAATAATAAATTATTTTCATAAAATTTTAATTGAATGATAATTTGAAACTATTCATATTCGATATATGTTTTCTGTTTTAGAATTTCATTTTTCTTATTCATATATATTTCTGATTATCAATAAAAAATGTTTCTCAAAATATAGTTACCAAAACATACTAAGTGGATCATAACAAAGTTAAGGGGTCCATACAAAGATACCAATGAAAAATAATCAACTTGAATATATAACCGTAACTCCAAAGGATGATATCTGAGAATTTTTATTAAGATTTTGTAGAAGAGTTACTGAAGTCTCTACTCATGGTGGACCATTTCAAGTAAAATACATGGAAACTATTATTAGTGGGAATTTACATGTGTTTTGGTTATTCTTTGGCAGTCTCATCCATCTCACATTAAAAATGGCACATTCATGCTATGTCCTTTGAGTACCTATAAGTATTGTATGCTTTTAAAACATTATGTAGGTAATCTAATTCACTCTGAAAGGTGTTATCCTATGCCTTCAAGGGGCTTTATTATGATGCTCCCTTATCTACCAATTGCAAAATCAATGTCCATAATCAAACCATAAAATGGTAGGAAACATGGCACTAGAGCCTTCATTGTAAAATAGGTTTAAGAGGTTAACCCATCGAGGCTATGCATACTTTGTAGAAGTGGGTATTGACCTATGATACTGCTCAAGAAACTCATTAGGGCTATGGACGCTTGCGGGAAATGGGGCATTCCTTCTAAAGAAGTGTCAACCAAACCAAGGATTTTTTTCTAGACGTATAATTGTTACTCCATAATGTTACAGTCAAAAGGATGCACATGTGGCTGAAGTCAAAGGAAAAATGAACTCCATAAATTTGTTGCTAAATCACGGCATTAAGGTAACATTGAGTCCTCTATCATTAGTTTTTAATATTATGCTTAAAAGATAACTATCTTAGAAGTGGGACTTATGATCATTGAGAATTAATAAAACACAAATGTAAATATTATTTGTAACAATTGGATGACTATAAGACTTTGGGAGTTAGTTAGTAATAACTAATTTTTCATTTGTTCATAATTTTTTGTGATCATAAAAAAACCTTATTTTCTACAAAGAAGGAGAGCCCCTTAAATATATAAAAAGATTATCTTCTTGAGAATAAAACTGTTAAGAATTGATGAAATCATATGTAATGAGTTATTTGAAATTTCTTTTATGTGTTAGTTTTCCATCATTTTAATAAATACGAGTTGACTTATTTTCTTGCATTAGTTCCATTCTTCTTTTTTAGTTTCCTTTGTACTAGATCCATCTCAACAACCCTCCTCACCTCTTCAATACCTCACCTTATTTTCATGAGGACATGCAAAACCTCAAGCATGGGGGAGTGGTTGCTCGTACCTTTTTCAGCATCTTTAGTTCATTCTCTTCATATTCCTTCAACATATCCTATTGGAAATCATCAAATCCAGCTCTTTCAGATCATTGCAGACTCCCAGCCTTACTTTGCCTCATCTTCAGCTTCATACAACTTCCATTGCAGCCGGTGGTACAAATCAAAATTGAAAAGGTATACTTTAGGTAAAACATGTTTAAAGGCTCTTTAACTAATTAAAATTTAAGGAATCCTCGTGATTAACCACTTTTCATTCCATAAATATCTACTTGTATTAAACCACCATTCAAGCTCCCCATTTCCAAATCCATCAATGCATATTCTATTAAGACCATAATAATGAAATAGTATTATGGTACATGAATAAAGCTACATCTATAGTGTCTTCACCTTGTACATCATAAAGCATTCGTAAAACCATCATTTGAATGCTCTCAATAGGAAGATGAAGTGATTTTTTTTTATCTATGAAAATAATCACAAAGTGAATAATGATCTTACAAATTTTCCAACCCGTATCCTCATCCTTACCTTATATGATCCACCACCCCATCCTTCTCCATATTTTGTTTTTCCTCATTTTTTGATACCTTGGTGTGAAATTTATCAAGTCTATGATGTCATGACAGTTCACCTTTAATCACCTGCACTAAGAAAGAATGACATAGGTGAGCGTTTTGTTTGCATGAGGTCATGCAAAATATTAGGTGTGGGGGAATGTTGGGCTCTGAATATGTCATATCATTTAATACATAAAGTCCCCATTCATAACTCATATTCTCACATTTATGACACTTACCATAACAATTATACCACCAACTTCTGGTAAATGTACCTCACTCATCTTATTGTTAATTATGATGGATTTATTATATTTTTTATGGTTAAATGTGTTTTTAACATTGTTTTATAAATTTCTATTTACTAATGAAGTTATGTAGCCAAGAAGTATGTTCGAATATGAAAATTTGTATTTCTCTACTAGCTCAGGAACAATCTGGTAGTTTAACACTTGGTTTCGTACCATTTTAGTAGTTCAGTACTTAATTCTGCACCTGCACGAATGGAGGGAAAAAAGTCAAAATTATAAAATATGTATTTATTCCTCAAAGCATGGTAAATTAGGTGCTACATGGGCTTAATATACTAGTAATGCCTTGTAATATACCCATCTCACATGTGTGGAATCCTAACAAATGATTTAAGCTACAATAAAAAAATATGTAATCGTTTTGAAACTGCCACTTTTTTCCTTGATTTATGTGCCTATGGTGGAGAATATAAAGAATTAGAGAAATGAGTTTTTTCACAAAATATCATTTTACCTATATCTGAAACCATTTCCAAAAATTAAATATGGTTTAAAAGTTACATCTCGTTCTTCGAAGCAGTTTTGTACAAAATTTCTGCAAAAGCCAGATTGGCAAAAGTATTCAAACAATCAACTTCATGCATGATTTATGAGGCCATGGATCAAATATGGAAATTCCAAGAGAGTTTTTTGTTAACAATATGGAAAATTAGACTCCATAGAAATACATTTCCAAAATAAGTCATGGTTGAGAAGATATGGTTGTTTCTTTAACACCAATTTGTATAAAATGGAAAAAAAAGCCCAATCTCTGATATTTTATTCTAAAGTTGAAAAAAAAAATTGTGTTCAGGGGATTGGATATTATCCATACGCACTAGTTTTATTATATAAATCATACGTAACAGGTTTAAGGAAGGGGATCATGGTTTTGTAATTGAATATTTTATGAGGGAGATAAATCATCATTTGGAATTCTTTGTTAATTCTATTTTTGTTGAAGGGTAATAAAAGTCGGAGTTACTATGTTTCAAAAGAATTTAATCATGTGCGTTATTATCTACCTTGTTAGTGTCACCAAGGGCCTAATTATCTAGCGTGGTAAGCTACTGTACATTATTCTTTCATACAATGAAAGAAGAGGGTTGGATGTTTATGATTAATTAGATTTGTATATATGTGATGAAGTGATTCTATTATATGATTGATCTTGTGCAAATTTAATAGGTGTGTGGTGCACCGGGTTTCTTAGCTCATTAAAATCAGCCGGCTTTAGGGTAGTTTTATAAATTTATTGAGATTTGTTTATTGAATTTCTAGAATTGTTTCCTTTCAAATCCCTTGCAAAATTTCTTTTAGATTTATGTTTCAAGTGTGTTGCTACAAGAACAATTAAAGATTCCATCTTATGTACTTCATGAGCTAGTAAATGGAATGTCTTGAAATGATTTAGTTAATTTGCAAAAATAAAGTAGTTTCTAGATTGCATGTTATTCATTGGATTTATTTCCTTGAGTACTGTTATTTAGATTTGAAGGGTTTTTGAATATTAAAACATGGATATTTTAGTTTCTACTGTAATTCAATAATTTACCTTTGAAGCTATTTTACATCTAATAATTTGACTAGTGTTTGGTTAATTTATTATTCGATATACTTAGAAAACATTTCCTTTCAAGATTTTAAAGTTTGTTTTGTATTCTCAACTAGATTAACTTAGGCTCTAATCCTACATTTTTGGTGATTGCATTTATAAGTTTCATGACCTCAAATTGATAATTAAATGATGGAATTAAAATACATATAATTTTTCCAACAATCACACTCATTATTCTTTTTTCCCTCAACCACTATGCCATTTTTTACTCTCTTTACCACATGTGATCTAGTGTGTAGACACATGTTGTTATCAATATGTGGGCATCTTCATCAAGGAAAACACATGTGTCATAATGGCAAAAGTTACAACTACGATTACAAAGAATAAGGCTTGTGGTCATGGTTCTACTACAATGCACAATTCCTCTTTGTGTTATCTATTCCTATCTGTCTTTTCTACTAGAATAAAACACCCTTTTCCTCCTAGTGGCATGATTATAACACAACCAAATAAACTACTAGTGGTTAGGTTTCACTCTAACTCTTAATTGGAGTTACAACATTGCCTCTTCTAGAGTCCTCTTCATCATGATCACATTGATAGCCCATTCTCCATGAGTAATGTAGTTGATGTGGCATCCTATCGAATTATGGTGGAAAAAGGAAGAAGGTCAACTTTCGAGTGGTGTAATGTTTACATAAAAACTCTCACTAAAAAAATTATTATATCGTGGGAAAGGATGTGTTACACTAAAGTGGTAAATTTTTACCCTAAAAATGCCATTTGATGCCTTTAAATGCTGCAATAAAAATTTAGACCCCAATTCACCAAATTGGGTCCCACCACTAAAATTGATATTGTGAACTAATTCCTCCACTTTTTCCACTCTGAAAGAATTGAGATGGATTGTAAACAATATAATGATCCAATTCAGATAAATAATGTAGACATTAAATTTAGGATGTTGCTAAGGCGATGATAACTATTAATTTAAGTGTACACATAGTTGAGTAGGGGGGAAATACATTTGCAGTCACTGCAAAAAGACTCATATAGAGAGAAATTTATTGTTTTGATTTTAAAAATTGTAACCTAGATATTCCTTGGGTCAACTTGAATTTTCTAATCACATAAAGAATCATCATGATGTATTAATTCATGCTCCAAATTCCCTCATATATATATCTATATAGGTAGGAAGTAATAAAAATCCCCTAAAACTAATACCCCAAGTTTCCTAAATCCCTGCATGATACCACATACCTTTTTGAAATAATTAACTTTACATTCGTATAATGTTTAATATAATGTTAATTTATTTTGATTTAAGAGATAGTTTTAACAAATAAAAATATATTATTATAAATACATTTCATTTGATTATTATTTTCCTAATTATAGGTAATGGAAAACAAAAAAAATCTCCCCTCCTTAAAATATAAATACAAGACTAAATATTCTTATAATTTGAAAGAATTCCTACAATCATAACTAGGAATTTCCCCTAAAGGTGCTAAGATACACTGAAGGAATTGAACATGCCTATGATGTTACTAAAAAAATGTTGTATCAAAGGAAAGATAAAAACCTAGAGGATGGAGGATGGAGGGGAGGAAATGTGTTCAGACTTGCAATAGTCTCACACTTGTGTTGATGTATGTCTCAAATATGTTGCTCTAACCACCTAGCTAAATCATTTTTTTCCAATCATACCAACATGAAAAAATATTATATACATATTATATCCAAGGTATAACATGCAAGGTAATAAGAAGTAACAATACCATAGGTCCTTGTGGGCAATGGTGCAGAAAAAAGTAATTACATAGAGGAAATAACTAAAGTAAGTGTGTCTTGATAATAAGATTAAATAAAGATATTTTCTAATTTTAGCTATCTCCTTTAAAAAATTTAAATTAATTTGGAACCCCATTTTCTAAGAGCCATTAATTCTAGTTTTAAATTTAGGTCTTTTTAATCATAAATATTCTTGATTGTGAGATTCATCATTAGGTAAATATATGCTCATATATTTGATTATTCTTGTGAAACCCTAAAATGGGTTCTTTGTAAAATCCTAACCTAAGGGTATGTCAATGATAATGTGTGAGTCCATAGCCTACTTAGGTTTTTTTGTAGCATAATTTGACTCAGCTAAAAGTCAAATTAGGTTCTGAGCAATTCAAGGTTGTTGAGGAACAATTGTTAAAATTTCAAGAAGACCTGCAACATACTGAAAAGGATAACCACAAGCTCAACAAGGATTCATCATCACATGTGCATTGGAACTAAAATCAGGGAAGAAACATCATTGGAGGTGTAATCTAAGCTAGAGTAGCAACAAAGAAGAAAAGCATGAAGCAATGGTCAAGTCAGGCTTATTCGCATGCAGAATATTTCAGGAGTCGAGCCGATTGATGCATTCATAACATTACACACAGGTCAGGGTCAAGTCATGCAAATATACATGCAAAATAGTGCCTAGAGGCATAATCGCAACCACATGTGGAAGGATAGATTTTATATTGCAAATCGCAATCACAAAGCTCAAGAGGAATAGAACAAGGTCAAAAACCGTTGAAATGCGAAATGCGATACGAGGATCGGATGTGATGTAGTTTGAATCTCGAGTCCAAAAGTATTTAAATTCCAGCCATGGGAGTCTCTCTCACATTGCACATCGCACATCGGAAGCCAGGAGGAATGGCACTAACTAATATGTTATCAATGCCGAAATCCGAAATGTGACAGGTTTCATATCACCGATTCTGATTTGTGATCGGCCCCACCTCCACTTGCGACGTCATCCCTACCTTTATCGCACATCACACATTGCAAAGCACAGGAGGAATGGCGCAAAGGAATATGTTATGATTTCAAAAATGTTAAATGCAATAAATAAGCAGACACAATGGAATTTATCGCTAAATTCTAAAAGTTTTTAAGTCTAAGCGGAAGGGTTTTTCCTTTGTAAAAATCACATCAGAGAGAGAAATTGGATTATAACGTAAAACATTGGAATGCTAAAATGTGATAGAGAAGCGGACACGATACAGTTTTGCAAAGGTAATGGAATATATTTTAAAGTCCATTCTTACAACAGTTACAAAGGAAATTCTGAATGTAGGGTAGACTCAGGTAAGAAAAGACCTGATGCCATGTCCAGAACAATGGTATGTGTTTGCGTCAGTTCATTGATCAAAGACTAAAAACTACAGGCATGATTGGAAGAGGTAGAGTTTGGTAGTAGGTGACATGATGACAGTGTTTGAAATGAAAAAACATGGACAAATTCGAGTGGAGATGCGTTTATGTAGACTTTTAGTATATCATAGCAAAAGTGGAAGGAGAAACATCAGCAACAAATCAGATTTAGCAAAAAGGATTATATTTCAAGTTTTATTTTGTTTTCTTTGTTAACATCAAAGCTACAATGATGTCCTCGATTGCAATGTAATAAGTATTTTAATAGTTTAGGCAGTCTAGGAGTTTCAAGAAGCTTGAGCAGTTAAAAATTGCTTTTGTTTGTATTTAAGGAAGAGAGAAAGGGAGATGAAGGGTTCCGAGTTCTGGACCTCTTGGATACTACATTTTGTACTTCTTTTTCTGATGGGTGAATGAAAGAAGCAGCAAGTTTCCAGTAGTTGTTGATGGTGATTTGTGTTTCTTGTGTCATTTTGTGTTGTTTCTTCCTTGAATGAAGTGAACTGGTCTCTGATTTAATTTTGTAAGTAAAATTTAAATAGCATTTAAGTGCTCCTTCACTGCAATGCCTCTCCCTTCACAAATTCTCTCTAGAACTTAAAAGTAATAGATTCTGTGTTTACAACATATTATTTTGAGTTTCCTCTCTCTCCATGAATTCTCTCTAAAACTTAAAAGTAATAGATTCGGTGTTTATAGAATATTGCTTTGAGTTTCCTCTATAATTCTTCTTTTCCATTTAGATATCAGTAGTAAATGGTATTATGAAATATTTTATTATTCCAAATCATTAAGGGTTTTAGAAAAATATTTTTCAGAGGGATATAACAAAGACCTTATGATAAAATTATTTCTGTGACACACTTTTAAAATGTATTAAGCACTGATTCCTTTCACAACCGAGGGATTATCTCTTAAGAACCAACATTTTCTGGCATTGTTGCCAGGGATGAAGGCATAAAGTTATTTTTCCCTAGATATTGGATCTGTTTCTTGATGGTGAAAAAGATTTAGATATAAAATTTGGTTGTTTATGATGCAGTGAACAAATGCACACTTAATATTAAATGGAGCAAAACATATTATCATTCATAGAACCAAAATTTCAACTCTCACATGTTATGGAGTTCCTCATCCCTTTATTCAGCTCATAAATATTACAAACATCTATTACAATACAAGACTACAATTTAAATACAACTTGGATTCTTTTGATGCGCAACTCCGATTTTCAAAAACCAACATAAATGCATCAAGACTGCGACCAATATCAACTGAAATTTATATCTCCAATTCCTAACTTACATTTTAAACTTCACACTCTATCTACAAATGCAATTCTGATGCAATTCATAACACGAGATCGAATACAGTTATTTCCACACAAGAAATGGTGCCTAAAGAAAATTACACCGCACTTACAAGATTGCTAACGTAATTATGAAATCAGAATGGAAATATCACTTGTTGGACTTCTAACGCAATTGCGACTTCAGAATGGAAATTGCATTTGTATGAATGCTAACGTAGTTACGAATCCCCAGTCACACTGTCTTCATATCACAACTCCATTGTGCCAGCATCAGGGATGATAATGTGGTTTTGCAACAAGGCCTGCACGTCTACATGGTTTGCCATCTTTTGTTCTCGTTTTGCCTTTACGGCATTATCTCCACATTCTCCAATGTTGCTTTCAACATTCAACTATCTCTACCATAGCATTTGATTGTCTCATGTGTTGGCCGATTCCTCCTTTAGTTTTCATTTGACTTCACCAGCGACGTTGATTCCAAGTGTACACACATTCCTCCAAATACCATACTTGTCTATTTCATATATATATATATATATATATATATATATATATATATATATATATATATATATATATATATATATATATATATATATATATATTATTTGCAAATTTAGAAAAACTATTTAAGAAAACATGGGATGACAGAAACATAGATATATTGATTCGCATGGGAAAGATATGTCCTTAGTTTCCCCTTGGTGTTTTTAGTCTTCACACTGGTGCTCTTGCCTCTTCCTCTCTACTTCCTTATTATTTATACTTGAATATGAAATTGTTCTTGTTAGAATAGATTTCTTCTCGAATTTTCCCAACAAATCAATACCTCCCTATTTTTAAGTGTTTATCCCTACTTTGGCTCTATTTCCACGGAGGGAAAGAAACCAATTCCTACTTTTATTCCTAATTAATTAAAAAATACCAAAAAATAACTTCTCTCATAATAAATAAATAATAAAATATAATACTAATGTTTATTCCTTTTGGATTAGCCACGACATGTGAACAAAAAAATCACATTGTTGGCTAAGTCCAGATACTCCTGCATCAGACTCCCAAGGAAGAAAAAAGGAACTGATCTTGAAATGCTTCAGAATCGACTCCAAGCTTCTATAGATCTACTACAGTCATCTACCTGGCCTCTTTCACTAGTTTTCTTTTCCATTTGACTAAATATTGATAATAGGTTTGATCCCTGGTTTTCTTTGATACTCTCTTCTCCAAAATGGCTTCAACTTCCCTCTTTCCTGTTTTGGGCATCTACTCTTTCCAATTTATTGTCGGGTTTTCTTCTACTGTGGATTCCCCTTGTGGTTCTTCTTCTGGTTCTTGGTACAGATACAAAATTGCAACATTGAATATTGGCGACATTCCAATTCCTATTGGAAATTTAACTTCATATGCATTTGAAGAAAATTTCCTTACAATTTTACATGGCCCTATCTCCTTCATTTTTAATTTGTTATAAGTTTTAACAGGGAAAATTTATTTTCTTAAATATACCATGACTAAGTCACCCACTTGGAATTCCTTTTCTTGCCTCCTCATATCTGCTCTCTTCTTGTATTTTCTACTGCTTTCCTGCAATCTGTTTTTCACATCTTCCTGTAGTTCCTACATCTGTTCTACAAATTATTTAGCCTTTGCGCTCCTTACCTCCTATTTTCCTAGATCTCTAAGTTCATACACACCTCTTGGATGCATTCCAAAAACAATCTAGAATGGACTCATACCAGTACTTCAATTTGGGGTATCATTGTAAGAAAACTCAGCCTAAGCAAGGGCTAAATCCCACTATTTAGGATTTTTATATACCAAACTTCTCAAGATGTTTCCAAAACTTCTATTTACTGCCTCAGTCTATCCATCCATTTGAGGATGATATGCTGAACTGAAACTAAGGTTGGTACCCATTTTCTTCCACAAATTTCTCCATAAATGTGGTATAGACTTGGTATCCCTGGCAGACATAATGCTTACATGTAATCCATGTAATATTACAAATTCTGAAAAAAACAATATTAGAAATATGTGTTGCATCAATTTTTTTCATGCATGCCATAAAATGAGCCATTTTAGAAAATATATCCACAACAACATAAATGGAGTCATTTCCCCTTTGATTTTTTGGGAAACCCAAAACACAATCTATACTAACTGCATCCCATGGTCATTCAGGTATCGGTAACGAATGATACAATCTTGTATTCTGAATTTTCCCCTAAGCATGCTGACAAATCCTGCATTTTTCCACTAACCTTTTAACATCGGTTTGCATCTTGGGCCAGTAATAAAAATTATTTACCTAAGAAAAGGTTTTATCCTGTCCAAAATGTCCAGATAGGCCTCCATTGTGTTTCTCCTTGATTATGTTTTCCCTCATAGAACATTTAGGAATACATAATTTATTACTTTTGAATAACAATCATCGTTGGATAAGATAATCCAACTACTGGCTTCTATTATGGACTACTAGATTTTCTATAGCTGCATAAATTTCCTTGAAATTTGCATCATCTTTATATATGTCAACCATCTCCTCGAACCCTACAACACCAACTTGTAATTCCTGCATAATTAAGTTCACCCTGCTCAAAGCATCAACAACTTTGTTCAATTTACCACTCGTATGTTTGATTACAAAAGTGAAACTCTGCAAATATTCTGTGTTTCTGATTTAATTTTGGTTGATTGTTTATAAACTGTAATGCATGATTATCAGAATATAAAAGAAACTCTTTTGGCAACAAATAATGTCTCCATTTTTTTAAAGCATGTACAACAACATAAAACTATTTGTCGTAAGATGAATATTTATTCTTTTCATCATTTAGTTTTTCACTGAAGTATGCTATTGGTTTCTGATCTTGACTCAAAACTACTCCAATCGTAATTCCACTAGCATCAGTTTCAACCTGGAAAACCTTCTCAAAATTTGGTAAAGCTAAAATTGGTTATTCAATAATTTTTTTCTTCAATAATTTAAAGTTTTAGTTTACTTCTTCTATCCATTTGAATGGTTGATTATTTTCTCTAATTGTTTCAATAATGGGTGCATAAATCTGACTAATGCTTCAGAGAAATTTTGTCTAGAAGCTTGCAAGACCATGGAAGCTTCTTACCTCAAAAATGCTTCTTGAAGTTGGCCAATTCAAGATTGCTTGGATTTTCTCCGGATCCATTTTCAACCCTTCCTTAGAGTCTACGAATCCCAAATAAATTAGTTAATCCTTCATAAAGCTGCACTTCTTCAAATTTATTAGCAGTTTTTCTATTTGCAAAGTTTTTAGAACTAATTTAAGGTGTTCTAGATGCTCCTATTTACTTCAACTAAAAATGAGAATATCATCAAGATAAACAATTACAAACTTTCCTACAAATTCCTTCAAAACTTCATTCATTAACCTCATGAAGCTACTAGGTGCATCAGTAATCCCAAAAGGCATTACTAACCATTCATACAAACCATTGTTCATTTTGAATGTGGTCTTCCACTCATCCCCTTCTCAAATCCTTATCTGATGATACCCACTCTTCAAATATATCTTCGAAAAATAATTCGAACCACTCAAACAATCCATTAAATCATCCATTCGTGGTAAAGGAAAATGATACTTGATGGTGATTTTATTTATGGCTCTAGAATCTGAGCACATGCGCCATTCACCCTCTTTCTTTGGACTGAGTACTGCTGGTACAGCACATGGACTGAGGCTTTCTCTGATTAATCCTTTATCCATTAACTCATGCACTTGTCTTCCAACTTCATCATTTTCCTACAGTGTTAACATGTAGGCTTCTTTATTTAGAAAACTTTCTCCAGGGATTAGATCAATGTGGTGACTAATACTCCTGATGGGTGGTAACGCATTTGGCAACTCATCCATAATAATATCAGCAAAATCATTCAATAGATTTTGAATTTCTTAAGTTAAATCTTCTAAATTCGTAGAAGTTAAAATTACCTTGGGTCTCCCTATAATAGAAAAATGCATCATCTTGCCTTTCTCGACCTTTTGCAATGGGGTCTTTCCTCATCAACGTAACGTTGTTTCCAAGAAATTCTTTGTCAACTTCAGATTTCAATGGCAGTATTGTATGCTTTTTCCCATCTTTCTCAAGAGTATAAGTGTTTCTTCTGCCATCATGTATGGCTTTCCGATCAAACTGCCAAGGTCTTCCTAAAAATATGTGACATACATCCATTGGCATTACATCAGATAAAATAACATCCTTATAAGTACCAACCTGGATTTCTACCTTACATTGTTGAGTTACAATAATTTGATGGCCTTTTTGGAGCCATGATAGTTTATAAGGAGTGGGGTGTACCTTTCATTTTACTCACCATATTATTCCATTGCTTGATTTTTGGTTTCCCTTTTCATTCTCTAGAAAACTGCAATTCATCCCACCACAGGGTTGCATGACCTTTCAATATCGTGGCTGCAAGCTTCACTTTCTTCTTGTCATCGACTTCTTCATAGTCAAAGTATTTTTCTAATGCACTGATCCAATCCATTAGTACTTCCACACTAAGGTTTCCATCATATAAAGGTACTTATACCTTTGGTATGCTACTGGCCTTTGCTAGCATCTTCATAACTTTCGCTGCCTCGCTTTCTTCCTGTATTTCTTCTTCAGTGGTCTCTTCTTCATCTGCACTGGCAATTCCATCATATGTTGCCCTCCTTTGAGTAGTTTATATTGTGGTCATCCTTATACGCAAGTGTCAAATTTCTTCTAGAAGAACTGCATTTTCTATAGGTCTCCCTCGACCTATTCTAGCTCCCCTTCTTGGCAGCATTTTCTGCAATGCTCAAGAATAACTCAATAGTTCGATACCAAAATTTGATGTAGTGAAAAAATGCACACTTGATATTAAATGGAGAAAAACATATTATCATTCATAGAACCAAACTTTCAACTCTCACATGTTATGGAGTTCCTCATCCCTGTATTCGGCTCATAAATATTATGCACAGCTATTACAATACAAGACTACAAATTACATACAACTTGAATTATTTTGATGTGCAACTCGGATTTTTAAAAACCAACATAAATGCATCAAGACTGCGACCAATATTAACTGAGATTTATGTCTCCAATTCCTAACTTACATTTTAAATTATACACTCTATCTACAAATGTAATTCTGATGCAATTCTCAACATGAGATTGAATACAGTTATTTCCACACAAGAAATGGTGTCTAAATAAAATTACACCTCACTTACAAGACTGCTAACAGAATTATGAATTCAGAATGGACATCTCACTTTTTGGACTGCTAACGCAGTTGCAACTTCAGAACAAACATTGTATTTGTATGACTGCTAACACAGTTGTGAATCCCCAGTCACATTGTCTTCATATCACAACTCCACTGTGCTAGCGTCAGGGATTATAACGCGGTTTCATAGCAAGGCTTGCATGTCTACCCAGTTTACCACCTTCAGTTCTTATTTTTCCTTTACGACATTATCTCCACATTCTCTAATGTCACTTTCAAAATTCGACTATCTCTGCCATAATGTTTGATTGTCTCATGCGTTGGCCGATTCCTCCTTTAGTTTTCATCTGACTTCACCAATGATTTTGATTCCAAATGTACACACATTCCTACAAATACCATACTTTTCTATTGCATATATATACTGTTGAAAAGTTATAAAACCAAACGAAAGCATGGGATGACAGAAACATAGATTTATTTATTCGCATGGGAAAAATATGTCCTTAATTGCCCCTTCACGTTTGCAGTCTTCACACTGGCGCTTTTGCCTCTTCCTCTCTACTTCCCTATTATTTATACTTGAATATGAAAATTTTCTTCTTAGAATAGATTTCTTCTTGAATTTTCCCAAAAAATCAATACCTTCCTATTTTTAAGTGCTTATTCCTACTTTGGCTCTATTTCCATGCAGGGAAAGAAACCAATTCCTAATTTTATTCCTAATTAATTAAAAATTTAAAACAACTAACTACTCTCATAATAATTAAATAATGAAATATTAATACCAATGTTTATTCCTTTTTGATTAACCACAACATGTGAACAAAAATATCACATTGTTGGCTAAGTCTAGATGCTCCTACATCAGTTTATTATTCACCTGGTGACTCCACTGATGAATATTTCATTAGATAAGGAATTTTACTAGTAAGAAAATGAGAAGGCATCGTGGAAAAAATGGGTATCAGATTTTGAATATTTTAAAGGAATTTTTATTTTTCACTATCAGTTTAGTGGTCTATTTTCACTTACATATCAAGAATATTGTTTAATGCTTTATATTCTCAGAAGATTATAAGGCCCAAAAAGTACACTCTTTATCGGATAAAGAATATTTTTCTCCTACTTGTATTATTGAACTTCACACAACTTTATCGCCTAAATATGAGAGGAGAGATGATTGTTGCATTAAAATTCCTCAAGAAAATATGTCACAATCCAAGCATAAAGGTGAGAATTCATCATCTTTGGGTGATAATATTCTACCTAATAAAGCATCAACTTCTTTCTAGCTTGGAACCAAGGTGATATTCAAAATCTTGGTGCTGCCTACAATTCTTCTTCAATATCCTTTAAAACGCTTTAAATTTCTGCAAATTTTTTCACGAGAAAGGGATGAGGTTGCAGCCAAACAACACCTCCTAACATTTGAATAATTTTTGGAAAATTTTCAAATTATCTATGAAGATGTGGCTTTAAGGATGTTTTTTCATTCGTTAAAGCGGGGTGCTCATGATTGGTTCCAATGTTTGGAGGAACGTTAAATTAGTTCATGGCAGAGTTATCAAGACATCTTTCTTAGATATTGGGGCGAGCACAAGCCATACGAAAAGCACATTTTGGAGTTGTATTTAATCTAGAAGAAGATTAATGAACCAATCAATGCATTTAATAGGAGGCTTCAAAAAATCTATTTCAGCATGCCGAAATAAATTTGACCTCCTGAAGGTGCAACTACGATATATTATTTGAGGGTTGTTTCAAATGTCCTAGCCTTTTATCTCAAGGGGGAGAAAGCCTTGCACTCTGGAGGGGATGTTTATTTATGCACAAGAAATCAAATATAATGTGTGGGCTTGTAGAAATATTTCCTGTCATGTTGAAAGAACAAGATTGGTTGAAGACACGAGGGTCTGTCAAGAAAACATTAGAATTTCTTTACAAGAGAATGCAAATTCAAAGATGATAAAGTATTTTTAAAAGGTGTCAGAGGATTCCTGTATTGTTGAAACAAAAAAATTTAATAATTCTGAAGATTTTGGTCAAAAATTCATTGCAACAACTGAACTACACATTGAAAGCCTGGTAAACCATTACAATTTTATTGATTTTGTGAATATAGGAGAAACTACTGGAGCTCCTTAGGTGTGTTTGCAAGAAGGGGGATATTTTTTTCAAGAATTGGCATTATACGAAGAACATCAACATTATGAGGAACGAAATGGTTTTCAGTAGAAAACAACAATCAATATTCTCACATACAACCTCAAATTGAGGATTCAAACAGTGAAGGAAGCTTCCCTGTTCAAATAAGTCTACATGAGCAAGATGCTCAAGAAAATGAGCCAACCGAAAATTTGTCTCATCAGTTCTATGATCCAGTGGCTGACTATATGACAACTTTATTTTGTCAGCAACAAGCATTTATGCAAGTGTATGTGCAAAGCTCTATATCTAGAAAATTTTCATTGTATATCCATGTTTTTATTTTCAAATTTCCATAGTATGGAGGCATTAATTCTAATGTACAGATGTTGGGTTAGTTCCATTGGAAGGCTAACTTCACCTGATTAAGTTTAGCCATGTATATATATAGGATTTGTGCATAAATAAGCTCAGAAGTTGAGAATTTTAAGTTGTAGTATTTTCATTTCGGTATTTTCAGTTTAAGAATAAAGGAAGAAGTCCAAAGTGTAGCAAGTTTCGAGAGTATTTCATACTGGATCAACTCCCATTTGGGATTGACTCCATGCCCAATAAAGGCTACAGATCTACAAGTTCTCTTTGACTCCATGCCCAATAAAGGCTATTAATATACAAGTTCTCAACACTTTTCTACCAAAGTGGTGTCCCCAATTGGAGCGAGATGTTGTAGCATAATATGACTAAGCTAAAATTCAAATTAGGTTCTGAGCAATTCAAGGTTGTTGAGGAATAGTTGTTAAAATTTCAAGAAGACCTGCCACATGCTCAAAAGGATAACCACAAGCTCAACGAGGATGATTCATCACATGTGCACTGGAACCAAAATTAGGGAAGCAGCAGCATTGGACATGTAATATAAGCCAGAGGAGTAGCAAAGAAGAAAATCATGCAAAAAGGGTGAAGTCGAGCTTATTCAGGTGCAGAAAAGTTCAGGAGTCGGGTCGATTCATGCGTTCAAAACATTGCGCATAGGTCAGAGTCGAGTTGTGCAAATATACATGTTGAACAGTGCCCAGAGGCTTAATCGCAACTGCAAGTGGAAGGCTTGATCACATATCACAAATAAAAATCACAGAGATCAGAAAGAATAGAACAAGGTTAAAACCGTCGAAATGCAAAATGCGATACGAGGACTGGATGCGATATAGTTCGAAGCTCAAGTCAAAAGTATTTAAAGTTTAGCCGTGGGACCCTCTCGCACATCGCACGTTACACATAGTAAGCTCAAGAGGAATGGTGCTAAGGAATATGTTATCAATGTCGAAATGTGAAATGCGACAAGGTTTCATCTCATCGATTGCGCATTGCAATCGACCCCACCTTTATTCGCCACGTCATCCCTACATTTATTGTACATCGCAAAGCTCAAGGGGAAAGGTGCTATGGAATATATTATGATTTCTGAAATGAAAAATGCGATAACGAAGGGGATGTGATGGAATTTATCACTAAACTCTAAAGGTTTTTAAGTCTAAGTACATGGGTTTTTCCTTTATAAAAATCGCATCGGAGGGAAAAAGTGGATTATAACGTAGAACGTTGGAATGCTGAAATGCGATAGAGAAGTGGACATGACACAATTTTTCAAATCTAATGGAATATCTTTTAAAGTCCATTCTTAGGGCATTTACAAAGGAAAGTCTAAATCCAGGGCAGAATCGAGTAAGAAAGACCTGAATCTACGTGCAGAACAATGAGATGCATTTGCGGAAATTCATTCATCAAAGATTAAACACTACGGGAATGAGCGGAAGAGGTAGAGTATGGTAGTAGGTGACATGATGACAGTGTTCAAAACACAAAAGCATGGAAAGAATCAGGTGGTTATGCGTTTATGCAGACTGTTAGTATATCATAATTGAAGCAGAAGGAGACACATCAAAAACAAATCAAATTCAGCAAAAGCATTATATTTCAAGTTTTATTTTTTTTTCTTTGTGAAGATCGAAGCTACAATGATGTCCTCGATTCCAATGTAATAAGTGGCTTCACAGTTTAGGCAGTCTAGGAGTGTCAAGAATCTTGAGCAGTTACAAACTTCTTTTGTTTGTATTTAAGGAAGAGAGAAGGAGAGAGGAAGGATTTTGAGTTCTAGACCTCTTGGAGACTACATTTTTTACTTATTTTTCTGATGGGTGAATGAAAGAAGCAGGTAATTTCCTACAACTGTTGATGGTGATTCGTGTTTCTTGTGTCATTTTATGTTGCTTATTCCTTGAATGAAGTGAATTAAAGAAGCATTTGGTCTCTGATTTACGTTTGTAAGTAAGAGTTAAATAGCTTTAATAAGCTCTCCTTCACTCCAACTCCTCTCCCTTTACAAATTTTCTCTAGAACTTAAAAGTAATAGATTTTGTGTTTACAACATATTATTTTGAGTTTCCTCTCTCTCCATGAATTCTCCATGAAACTTAAAAATAAAAGATTCTATGTTTACATCATATTACTTCGAGTTTCCTCTACAGTTCTTCTTTTCCATTTGGATATCACCAATCAATGGCATTGTGAAATCGTTTATTATTCCAGATCATTAAGGGTTTTAGAAAACTAGTTTCCAGAGGGATAGAACAAAGATCCCATGATAAAATTATTTATGTGACACACTTTTAAAATGTCTTAAGCACTGATTTCATTCACAACCCAGGGATTGTCTCTTAAGAAACAACAAGTTTATTAGTGAAGTCTAAAGAAAATTTATGATGATTTGATGATATCATGGGGTTTTGGTATGGTTATGAAAACCCTTACTTGTTAGGGTTGAAGTGTGATCCCAAAACTTTGAAGTATTAGTAAACCAAGGTTTTCTATTGAAACCTGATATCTTTAGGGTTTGGTCGAGTTTATGAGCAAGACCCTTATTTTAGATAGTGCCCTAGGAATGAAACCCTAGGCATGTTTTTTTCCATCTAATTAAATATTTTAGATGTATGAATGTGTTTGTGTCATTGGGTTTGACTAACATATGTTGTTATGATATGCTTGTGCATAGTGATGGAATCCTAGATATATGTGTTGACCTAATTATTAATGGTCATAAGTCTTAGGGTTTGGAAACAAAACTTACTCGAATTTTAATATTCTAGGATTATAGTGTTTGTGAATTTTAGGGTTTTGTGAATAAACCATAGTATAAGTTTAATTCTGTAATATGAAAAACAAGGATTTATGAAAGGTTGATAAAACTTGAAATTGTATTGTGATCAGTTTGATTGTTGAAAATTAGTAGATGAAAATATAGGGTTTACATCAAACCCTAGTACAAGACTAGTCATATTTTTTATTGAGTTGTGATTGATTTTGATTGTTGAATCCCATGTATTGAATCAGGGATTGTAGGAAATCATAGTAGGAAATCTAACATCTGAATCTTAGAATTTTTTAGATGCATTGTTGAATTTTACTTGTTAATTTGATTGTTTCAAATATAGAAGAGTATGTTATATCTCTGAAGGAAATATTATTATTCTAGATACAAGGAGACTGATATTTTGATTGAGTCACTCATGTGATTTAGGGTTTGTAACAAAACATGGGCAAAAAGATGAAGTATTGAAGTAAAGCCTCTTGATGATTATGTCTATATAGTCTAAATTATGATTTTTTTATGGTTGACTTCATGCTTCTATATATTTGGTTGTACTTTCTATATAATTTGTATAGGTACATAATATTCAAGATGGTGAAGATGTTCGTAAGAAAATTTGATATGATAAGCATGATGAAGAAATATATATGAATGTTGATCAACATGACTTTGATGAGAAGGATGGAAGCCATGAAATATTCTCCAAAGATAAGAAGTTGATCTCCCTAAGTTAATAGGGAGCTAGGATAAGGGAAAAGGTATATCTTCCAAGTTAAGAGGGATGATTTATTATAGTCATGATGAATACCTTGAAAGAATAAATTTGAGAATGTTAGGTCCCTATATTATGAGTGTAGTCCCTTATTGTTGTTAATGTAGCTCCCTTATTGTTATTGTTTTACCCATGCAACCCCCATATTGTTATTATCGTGCCCTTACATTATTATTGTTAGGTCAGCTAGGATTATATTGTGACGCCATGGACTCCTATATATAGAAAGGATGTTTTTTCATTTGCATCATCCCAAAATTGTTCATTTGTGTAATTTAAAGGAGGTCCCCCCCTCAAAGTGCTTGATTTCTAAGGAAGTGATATCTCTTTTCTTCTATTTTTGGAGCTGGTTTCATAACATAGAATGCATTTTGAGGTGATGCTAAAAGAACGAAAATATTATCTAGTTGAATAAAATGTTGATGTATGTGAAGTAGGAAAGAAATCTATATGGTTTAAGAACCTTGTCTCAATATTCATTTGAAATTTTATAATCCTTACTATGATAAAGTGAAAAGAAACATCTAGTTGTCTCGAAGACCTGAGAGATTTGTATTTGCTTATGTACATTTGAAATTTTATTACTGATTGGGGTTTTTCTTGTATAGGTAAATCTCTTGGAGTTTTGATATCATTTTTTATCAATCATTTTGATCGGGAGATATTTGTTGTTTCTGATCGTATTTATTTGTTATTTCTGATCTACTCTTTTCACAGCTCATGCAGGTCCCATAATAACTAGTGACCATGTAAGGTAATCGTAGTTAAGAATTCTTTATGTCAAGGATGGTCATTCCTAAGAAAATAAATGCCCTATAATTAAGATGGGACTTTATCATAATTAGTTAAATCAATTTAGTGTGGTAGTTATCTTAATAATTTTTATTTGAAGGATTACATGCTAAGTATATGATATGCATTTATAGTTTGAAAATTTTTCACATTATTGAATTTTTTTTTTACATATATTTGTTTTGTACATGGAATGGAGAAATTATAAATCTTAATTCATATTAAAAAAATATAAATTTGAATGAGACAAATTTAATATATGTGTGTGTGTGTGTGTGTGTGTGTGTGTGTGTGTGTGTGTGTGTGTGTGTGTTTGTTTTATAGGTTCAAATTCAAAGAGGATATATATATCATTATCGTTATTATTCTTTTTCAAAAACATTAATAATAAAAAACTTAATTTTAATTTAGAGATTAAAAATTGATTAAATATATTTATCCCTACTTTATTGTGGAAATTTTTTATTTGTAAATAGGCTTTGTTATAATGTCATAGGCTATTACTATGGCTTATCAATACTACATACCCAAAAAACCATAACTCATTTTATATGCCACTTGTTCATATAGCATCTTGTTAATTAATTAATCTAATTAAAAGAATAAAAAATACAGAAGATTATTCCAATTCTAATAAGTTCCTCCATGATAAGTTCCCCATTAATATTGATAGAATTAGTTTATATATATGAAAATTGTATTTAGAAAAATGGTCTATTTTACAATAAGATGTGCAATATTTTATTTTCTTAAGTTAAATTTGACCCATGCCTAGATTGATTCTCAAGGGAATATGCTCAACATATGCTTATTCTTAATGTTTACAAATGGTTGTAGTGTATAAAAGAGTTTTTAGGTTTCATTGACTTTTAATAAATAAATAAATAAATATATTAGTACCACCTCGCTTCCCTAACACCAATTTCCTAGGGATTTGACATTATTTCAATTGTAATAAGTTTCTCCATCATAAGTTCCTCTTTATTATTTATAACAATAAATTATAAATAATAAAAAATTATTTAGAAAAGTGCTCCATTACTTTTAATAAATGTAAAAAAATAGATGTTGTAGTGTGGGAGCCAAAATTGAAGTTCTGGTGAAACTACATGTGCAGGATTTTCTTTTTTTTTAAACAATGGTTGTGATTTAATGTGGATGCAATATGTGAAGAATATGCTTGGTCTAAGAGCTAGATGAGCGAATTTCATGAAAAGCAGTGATAAATGTTGTCAAAAGGAGTGCCAAAGGTTGTGTTGTAGCCGCTACAACACCACCCAAAATTTTGGGTATATTTAAAATTTTAGGTCCCCCTCTGCTCGCTTAGTCGTTAAGGTCTTTCACCAAACCTGCAATCAGTGACATCCCAACGACCTATTCCAAACCCCTCATGGGTTGTCTCGCCATCATGATCAGGTGCTGTTGTTGAAATCATGCCATGTGCGAAGGATCGCCATGCATACATTCGAATGGAAACTTGTGTGTATTTACGTTAAGAGCACTTGCATCATGGATTGTCTAGGCACTTCGTTTTAGCACGTTGCCAAGCTCATAGTCTAATATTTATTATTTGGGGGCACCATTCTCTAAAAGTTAACTGTAAACTAATTAGTGTTATAATGTTACGTGCAGGCAATCCCACAACTGATATACCAACGAGTGTCACCATCACGTTGGGAGGGAGAGATTGGAACCCAAATAACAAGAGCACAATGGTTAGGGAAGTTTTCAATCACGAGGAAGAATAACCTCTTACAAGAATACCAATAAAGTGGCAAAGCTGATGTTTTCTTGGACATGCGGTCTGGGGAAAATGATGATGCTCTTGAAGATGCAGATAAGGCTATCATTAGATTCCAGCGTGAGTGATAGTCACGGATGATTAAGAAGGAAAATACACCTTATCAGTTGCAGAAGGTGACATTATTACTCATCATGGTGTTGCTCTTGACGACCTTGAGGATGGTAGTGTGTGAGGATGAAATGATGATGACATAATTTCCAGGAAGCTGCATTTTGGTGGAGGTGCTAATCAAGGAACAATCCCAAATGTTGCTATGTTAGAAGGAGACAAAATAAGCATTGGAAGGTTCATCACTGTCAATTTGGTGATTAAGTTTGGATTTGCTCCTTTCAGTGCCTCATCATTCATCAAAGTACAGGTGTAGGTTTGTTGGTGAAATTTAGGCTTGATTGTTCAGGCAATTGGTGCATCAATAGTTTTGGCACAATTTCGAATATCTAAACACACCCTTGGGAAACAATAGCTATAAGCCTCGCGCTACATGGTCTGCGTAGATATGAGGACCAAGGTTGCATTTTTTAAGAATTATACAATCAAACCAAGGGCGAAAGGATAAAGACAATATGGTTTTAACACCATGTGAGATGCTGGATCAGAACTATATGAAGAAACATTACAAATGGGATTACATAGTTCTATGGTGGAAATAGTGATCAGAATGTAAGTTTAAAACATGGAGCGGAGTGTTATGACAAACCTATGGTGTCATGTTATAACAACTATAGTGCGATGATGATAATCTAATCTACAACCATGTTTCGAGCGCTGCGAGAATAATACGGTTTTCAAACCATATAAGGTTAAAGGAACGATATCATATAAACATTACAAATGGGTGCCGAGAAGACATATATGATGATCGTGTTTGGTGGTCAAAGTATGCTTAAAACATGGAACAAAATATTTTAATAAACCATAGTGGCAAAGTTGTAACGTGGCCCGTTGATTAGTCAAAACTACATGAATGAAAGTTGCAACTTTTATATCTCCCAGTCTGCATGGCAACCGTCGCGGTGGAATAGAATTCGAATCATTTATGTGTTACGACTATAGTCATGGACCGAAAAGTTAGCATACAATCCGATTTTGTAGCCCCAAAGGTGATATTATGGGATATAATCATGCTTCAAATCTACTATTAATAACCTGTGCTAGGCCCGTTTAGAAAGATGCTATCATTACATATTCGTTGGAAGCTGAATTTTCGATAGTGCCACTACTGACCACGTCGAGCTGTCTTCACAGAGCTCAATATTTGATGATTCCTAAGGCGCTTTCTGTTACTATGTCCAAAAGCACTGAAAAACCAGATCTTGCATTCCACGTAGATTGATTCAAGACTGTTTTCAGTGTGTTCAATTGCAGGCCCGTGAGAATAATGACCGAAGCAAAGGCTTTCAATACTAGATTTCCTATACAACTAGCTTACCTAAAATTTGAGGCTGAATGGTGGAAACTATGTATAGAGGACTATTTTAAGGAGGAATTGGAGGAATAGTTGCATTTTACGATGTGTTGCGGACCTAGAAGAATAGTTGCATTGTACAATGTTTGTTGCGGTCCTAGAGGAAGAGCTGCACTGTACGATGTGTTGTTGCCTGGAAGAGGTAGCCCGCCATCGAGGCTTGGAAGAACCCGTTTGATAGTTAGTGTTAGATCTAGAACGACACTATCATTGGGGTCTTTGGGAAGTAGAGATGGCTTCTTACCTCATCACTGATCTAGAATCGGAAGCAAGGCTACTATCGTTTTGTCGCTTGGTCCCTTTAGCAGATGGGAGCATCATAAAAACGGAAGTAATCGTTCAGGTGGAGATCGTTCTACAGGGTTATCAATGGATGTTATATAATAGCTAGCCCAGGGATGGGATCTTAATATGGTGGCTCTCGAGCCGTCCAAAGGAAAGCTTTTGGAAAATAAAGATTAGTAGAGTTGGGCTAGCTATGATTTAATGGTCCTAACTGACCAGCCCTCATTGTATAAGACTGTTATAAGCCTTCCCTAGATCGTCGTACCTAACCAGTTCTCCTCAGTCAAGATACCTAATATTTTCCAATTGAATATGACAAGTACTGCTCCTCTAATGGAAGCGAAAATCGATGAGTATGAAGACCTACGGCGAACACTGAGAACGTGAATGAAGAAGCTCGTGCCTATCAAGTAATTTAATCCAGGACTTGAAGAGAACCTTGTGCGTGGGGAGAATAATAATCCTGAAAGAGAAAGGGCACAGAAAAAGCTTACCCTAGCCATTCTCTCCGAGAATTAAGTATTTGACCACACAGGGGTCTAAGTTATTATTTTCATTCTTACAATTGATTAAAATGCCCTTAGCATTATTATTATTCCATCATGAAGACATGTGACTTGTGTTATTCTATTGCAGGAAGAACCTCTCTATTTGCACATAAGAGCCAAGGTTTTCCCCAGCAAACAAGGGGACATTTATAAAACAAGTAGATGATGGCAAAAATCCAAAGAACTCACTGATCTGCCCAAGGTCGCAAGTCGCATATCTGCCTAGATCGCAGGTCGCGGATGGTGTAGGGTGTTAAATCCCAGGAGGTCACAGGTCACATGTCTATCGAGGTCACGAGGTTGCAAATCCCAGCAGGTCGCAAGGTCGCATTTCTGATTTTTCCCGAAATTTGCGACCCCGCGACCCAGCAACCTAGTCGCAAGGTTGCAAGGTCGCATTTCTAATTTTTCCCAAAATTTGCGACCCTGCGACTCAGCGACCTAGTTGCAAGGTTGCAAGGTCACATTTTCATATTTTTTCATGATCCATGACCCCGCGACCCTGCGACCTAGTCGCAAGGTTGCAAGGTCGCACCTTGGCCATTTTGCTTACAACCTGCGACCCCGCAACCCAGTCAGATCGTAGGTCACAACAACAGCTCAGGTCGCAGGTCGCAGAAAAGACTGGGTTTCAAGGCAAACCAACGGTCAAGAAGATGAAAAGTCAAGGAAGCCCAAAGGGCAGGTTTTGTATTATAAATACTCCTTCGGGAGCTTGTAAAACGATCTTTGGTTGGGGACTCGTACGGAGTACACTGTATTATCTGGATTATACATTTGAGCATTAATACAAGCATTTTGAAAAATCCCTTTGTGGATCTGATGTTTTTTTATGTATGAGCACTGTTGAGTATTATATCTTCAGTTTCTGAATATCTTTATATTAATGGAACTGCATTTTTAATTCATATCACAGTTGCATAACAGTTTGCTGATTATGTTAATGGTGGTTGAGTTTATTTCACTTTCTTAGCGAATGTTGATGACTTTGTTTATCTACATTTGTGTTATCATTTAAACCTTTAGGAAGTGAAGGGTGTTCTCACCATGAGGAACTGTTTCTTTCATGGTCAGAACAGCCTACAGGCATGAACCTAATGAATTGTTGCTAACAAAACTTCCTTTGGTCTTCATGCTTTATTATTTTCTCTTGCTACTCATAGTGTCGTATGTACATTTAACGCATCAATCATATGCCTTGTATCAGTTGATTAGGTGTGTATCCACTGTTTTATAGAGTTTAAGTGAGACCCAAAGCAAAGGAGAAATTAGTGGTAGCCGGACCCACACCCCGGACGGGATCCCTAGTCCAAACGGTTCAAGGTCTAATTGGGACCTTTTACCGGGGAGATCCCCTGTTGTTGGCAGGATATATTTTCCTGTCAACAGAATTGGCGCTAGAAGGAGGGCCAAATGACAAGTTGAGCCCTGAGAGCCTGCAATTAATCTCATATATGTAATGGCTCGTTCCGAAATCATTCTCCCGAGATGTTTTCCGGAGTTTTATGAGCCTTGATACTTCATCCCCGATGAACTTATGTATCACTTGTCCCAGTTAAAATTTGATGGTGAAAATGGGGTGTCCATAACTCAACAACTTTTAGATTTTTGTGACTTTGGTGAGTGCTACGAAATTGACGATAAAGGTTTGATTTGTTTACTTTTCTTCCTCACTCTCGAAGGTTGCACTAAGCAATGGTGTCACACATTGCCAGAAGCTTCCATCCATTCATTTGAACAACTTGCCAGTGAATTACAACAAGATTTTCACAAGTACGATTTTCAAAATGTATTGATAAATTTGAATGACATTAGAATGAAACCTCAGGAACCTCTAGATGAATTCTCTATCAGATTTGTCCATTATTGTTCTGAGTTCCCTGAAAAGGATGTCGATTGGATGTTTTTAAGTGAACAGTTCAGCTCTGTAATTCTCGTTTGCCTTGAACAATTTCAATTAGCAACCCAGCCTGAACTTAGTCTTCCCTATGACGACCCACAAGCCAATGGCAATCCTGACTTTGAGTCTTTTACACACCATGTCGAATCAGAGTTTGAAAACCCCAGTGGCTCATTATCTCTCTTGGTTCATGAAACCTACCTCGAGCCCACTCGATGTTTCCCTGGACACAATCCGAAATCTGATTCACATACGGATTATGAATCAACTCCCATCCTGGATGTAGTTGTTTCCCTTACAAGGCATGCCAGATCATTGTGTTCTCTAAATGACACGAATGCACGTGGTGAAAAGCCTTGTATGGTTAATGCCCCTGCGACTCAATCTATTCGTTCATTATTCCCTGGTTTGTTTTACAACCCCGCCATACCAGTAATTTCTTTGAGACTTTCAAAATTTCCTTATAATGGTATTGGCAATGATCATAAGCACGCAGATGGTGTTTCACAATCACAGTTCAAAATCGATAAATCTCTTAGATCTGATCTCGCTCACTCAGAATCTTTAGACAGTCATAGGAGCAATTTCCTGTCTGAGCAACCTCAAGATGTCCTCTTTATTGACCCATCCCAGTTGGTAAATCCCGAGGAGCCTAACTTTCCAAGTACCCAACTTGATCAAATCAATGGCTTCAATTCTCCCTACCTATCTGAAAACATATTCCATCATACCACTGACGACTATCACTCGCATCTCTTTTCTGACCATATGGAGACACCAGAATTCGATGATTCGCTTTGGGAAGATTCAAGTACCCATCAGAAAGTCGAAGCACTTCAGCTTCTGTCGACTGTTTCTAAAATGACGATCCCCAAATACCATGATCCTCCCAGCATAACCGCGGTAAATCCACCCTACCCTGGAAAATCTAAAGAATCTGATATACCGATCTATCAATCTGTCAGCACACAAACATTTGACCAAATTGATACAAAGCCCACTGACATTTTGCAACTCACCACAACCCATGATCACATCCATTCGCCTATTGATCTCGCCAAACCATCAAATTTGGGAAGCCCCCCACTCGAAGGTCCAGAGTTTGTTCAAGGCAATGAGGAATTGCAACCTACATTGAAAGTGGATTCGAATCCTCATACCCTTGACCAAACCCAAGAGCAACCCCAAGCTAAGGTTTTCAAAACTAGGGTTTCTGCACCTCGATGTGCAATCATATATAATTCACCTGGAACCTACTTGTTGCTTCCACCCCGTAGAATCAATCATCCTCACCACCACAATGATGTTGTTGGTTGGCTCGACGAACCTTATCCGGTTGATGTGCCTGAAGATAGGAAGTGGCTTACCCAGTGCCCATCAAACCTAGGATTGTGCATGAATGAATGTGTGTCATTTATAAATGTTGAGTTTCAAGAACATATTGTTGTGTATCAAGATGAGAGTGGGATTCAGCTTCCACAATCTATTATGGCATGTTCTTTGGTAAGTATCTATGATCGTCTTGTCATTGCACCTGCTCCTCAGGTAAGTTTTGTTGTCACTGCACTTTTTTGGATACTAGCTCTAATCTTGATCATTGTTGTCGTTGCAGGATGCGAACTAATCCGGTGGCTACACTGGAAAACTGATTTTACATCACCCGGTCACCTCATGGGTTAAACTAGGATTTAGGTGTAGGCTAGCTAGAACCTGTTAATAAAATTTTAGTTCAAAGTTAATTAGGTTTACTTGCCAAATTTTTACTTTATGATTTAAAAGCGTGTTTGCTATTTTTTTTTACGATTAATATTTTAGGCATCATCATGTTACAAGTATTTTCCTTTCATTTCCTTTTCAGTTACTTGTTGTTGCATAAATAATCACTTCTTGTATTTTCACTTACAACTGGTTGATCTCTCTCACACACGATGTTGCATTGTATCTTGAGCCTCGCTTATTACATTGTGTCATACACTCTCTTTCTCACATCATTTTGTCATATCGCCTGCCATTGCATGAGCCCTCATTGCAGCCCCATCACCTTGCGGTCTTGTTTCGCCCTGATTGTTGAAATAGTAACCCCGTTATTTTGTATGAGGTTGTGGTAGCTATCTCAAGAGGCAGCTTTCTCTCAGGAAAAGTCATCAAAGTCACATTCTCAACAAGATTCTTAGGAGTCTAAAATTATTTAGCCTGGGAGATACGAGCCAGTTGCTTGAGGGAGACCTGATGAGTTTGAATGGCCCATACCCATAGCCTAAGCCTTGTGCCCAACATCGTCTTGGGCACCCTAAAATGATCTGTTTTGCACACTTCGCCTATTGTGGTAAATGGGATGTGAAGGTGCAGCACAAGGGCAAACCCAAATCAGGATATCTTTCAGTTTCTGTAACACGAGAAACAACCTCTCTTGCTCGTAAAATAAGTCGGGATCCCTCATCTTCCCATGAAAAATAAGTGACATGAGCACATGAAAATAAGTGCTGTGAGCACATGAAAATAAGTGTTGTAAGCACATGAAACAAATAAGGGTAAAGGATCGAGAAAGGCTTCCTACGTAGAGAGGTAATGCAACGACTCTGTCGGGGTACTGACCAGGCTCGCTGGGAGCGAAGCAACGTTTGTGATTTCTTGAAGTGACTCTGTCAGGGTACTGTTCAGGCCTGTTGGCAGCAGAGCAACACTGGAAACTTACTTTAAAAATCCTGAGAATAATAAACCCACCGCCTTGCTCTTCACATCATCAACAAGCTATTGGCGTCTGTGAGCTCTCTATTGATGTGTTTCTGATTAGAGAGACCTAGTTGAGGCACAAGGATTAGGCATACCTGTAAAGGGACAAAGTAATTAAAAGGGTCCCCGCAGAACTTGTTCAATATTCCCTGCATCACTATCGTCACTCAGACTTTTGTTGTGATACTGACAGAGATGCTGGATTCTACCAGTTGTTTGCCATTTGTTGTAGCCGCTATTTAAAATTTTGGGTCCCCCTCTACTCGCTTAGTCGTTAAGGTCTTTCACCGAACCTGCAATCAGTGACATCCTAGCAACCTATCCCAAACCCCTCATGGGTTGTCTCGCCATCATGATCAGGTGTTGTTGTTGCAATCACGCCATGTGCGAAGGATCGCAATGCATACATTCGAATGGAAACTTGTGTGTATTTACATTAACAGCGCTTGCATCATGCATTGTCCAAGAACTTCATTTTAGCACTTCGCCAAGCTCATAGTCTAATATTTATTATTTGGGGGCACCATTCTCTAAAAGTTAACTGTAAACTAATTAGTGTTATAATGTTATGTGCAGGCGATCCCACAACTGATATACCAAAGAGTGTCACCATCACGTTGGGAGGGAGAGATTGGAACCCAACTAACATGAGCACAACGGTTAGGGAAGTTGTCAATCGCAAGGAAGAAGAAACTCTTACAAGAATACCAATAAAGTGGCAAAGCTGATGTTTTCTTGGACATGCGGTCTAGGGAAAATGATGATGCTCTTGAAGATGCAGATAAGGCTATCATTAGATTCCAGCGTGAGCGACAGTCACGGATGCTTAAGAAGGAAAATACACCTTATCAGTTGGAGAAGGTGACATTCTTACTCATCATGGTGTTGCTCTTGAAGACCTTGAGGATGGGAGTGTGTGAGGATGAAATGATGATGACATAATTGCCAGGAAGTTGCATTTTGGTGGAGGTGCTGATCAAGGAACAATCCCAAATGATGCTATGTTAGAAGGAGACAAAATAAGCATTGGAAGGGTCATTACTGTCAATTTGGTGATTAAGTTTGGATTTTCTCCTTTTAATGCCTCATCATCCATCAAAGTACAGGTGTAGGTTTGTTGGTGAAATTTAGGCTTGATTGTTCAGGAAATTGGTGCATTAATAGTTTTGGCACAATTTCAAATATCTAAACACACGCTTGGGAAAAAATAGCTATTAGCCTTGAGCTACATGGTGTGCATAGATATGAGGACCAAGGTTGCGTTTTTTAAGCATTATACAATCAAACCAAGGTGCGAAAGGATAAAAACAATATGGTTTTAACACTTTGTAAGATGCTGGATTAGAACTATATGAAGAAACATTACAAATGGGCTTACATAGTTCTATGGCGGAAATAGTGATCAGAATGTATGTTTAAAACATGGAGCGGAGTGTTATGATAAACCTATGGTGGCATTTTATAACAACTATAGTGTGATGATGATAATCTAATCTACAACCATGTTTCGAGCGCTGCGAGAATAATACGGTTTTCAAACCATATAAGGTTAAAGGAATGATATCATATAAACATTACAAATGGGTACTGAGAAGACATATATGATGATCGTGTTTAGTGGTAAAAGTATGTTTAAAACATGGAACAAAATATTTTAATAAACCACAGCGGCAAAGTTGTAACGTGGCGCTTTGATTAGTCAAAACTGCATGAATGAAAGTTGCAACGTATATATCTCCCAGTCTGCATGGCAACCATCGTGCTGGAATAGAATTCGAATGATTTATGTGTTACGACTGTAGTCATGGACCGAAAAGCCATCATACAATCTGATTTCGTAGCCCCAAGGGTGATATTCTGTGATATAATCACCCTTCAAATCTACTATTAATAACCTGCACTGGGCCCGTTTAGAAAGATGCTATCGTTACATATTCGTTGGAAGCTGAATTTTCGATAGTGCCACTACTGACCATGTCAAGCTGTCTTCACATAGCTCAATATTCGATGATTCCTAAGGTGCTTGCTGTTACTATGTCCAAAAGCACTAAAAAACTGGATCTCGCATTCGACGTAGATTGATTCGAGACTGTTTGCAGTGCATTCAATTGTAGGCCCGTGAAAACAATGACCGAAGCAAAGGCTTTCAATACTAGATGTCCTATACAACTAGCTTACCTAACATTGGAGGCTGAATGGAGGAAACTATGTATAGAGGACTGTTTTATGGAGGACTTGGAGGAATAGTTTCATTTTACGATGTGTTGCGGACCTGGAAGAATAGTTTCATTGTACAATGTTTGTTGCGGTCCTGGAGGAAGAGCTGCATTGTATGATGTGTTGTTGCCTGGAAGAGGTAGCCTGCCATCGAGGCTTGGAAGAACCCGTTTGATATTTAGTTTTATATCTAGAATGACACTGTCATTGGGGTCTTTTGGAAGTAGAGATGGCTTCCTACCTCGTCACTGATCTAGAATCGGAAGCAAGGCTGCTATCGGATTGTCGCTTGGTCCCTTTAGCAGATGGGAGCATCATAAAAACGGAAGTAATTGTTCAGGTGGAGGTCAGTCTACAGGGTTATCAATGGATGTTATATAATAGCTAGCTCAGGGATGGGATCTTAATATGGTGGCTCTAGAGCCGCGCAAAGGAAAGCTTTTGGGAAATAAAGATTAGTAGAGTTGGGCTAGCTATGATTTAATGGTTCTAACTGACCAGTCCTCATTATATAAGACTATTATAAGCCTTGCTTAGATTTATGTACCTGACCAGTTCTCCTCAGTCAAGATACCTGAGATTTTCCAATTGAAGATGACAAGTATTGCTCCTCTAATGGATGGGAAAATCGATGAGTATGAAGACCTATGGCGAACACTGAGAACGTGAATGAAGAAGCTCGTGCCTATCAAGTAATTTAATCCAAGACTTGAAGAGAACCTTGTGTGTAGGGAGAATAATAATCCTGATAGAGAAAGGGCATAGAGAAAGCTTAGCCTAGCCATTCTCTCTGACGATTCAGTAGTTGACCACACAGGGGTCTAAGTTATTATTTTCATTCTTACAATTGATTAAAATGCCCTTAGCATTATTATTATTCCATCATGAAGACATGTGACCTGTGTTATTTTATTGCAGGAAGAACCTCTCTGTTTGCACATAAGAGCCAAAGTTTTCCCCAGCAAACAAGGAGACATTTTCAAAACAAGTAGATGCTGGCGAAACTCCAAAGAACTCACTGATCTGCCCAAGGTCGCAGGTCACATATCTACCTAGATCGCAGGTTGCAGATGGTGCAGGGTCACAAATCCCAGGAGGTCGTAGGTCGCATGTCTGCCGAGGTCGCAAGGTCGCAAATCCCACCAGGTCGCAAGGTCGCATTTCTGATTTTTCCCGAAATTTGTGACCCCACGACCCAGCGACCTAGTCGCAAGGTCACAAGGTCGCATTTCTGATTTTTCTCGAAATTTGTGACCCCTTGACCCAGCGACCTAGTCGCAATGTCGCAAGGTCGCATTTTAAATTTTTTTCACAATCCGCGACCTTGCGACCCTGTGACCCAGTCGCAAGGTCGCAAGGTCGCACCTTGGCCATTTTCTTACAACCTGTGACCCCGCAACCTAGTCAGGTCACAGGTAACAACAATAGCTCAGGTCGCAAGTCGCAGAAAGGACTGGGTCACAAGGCAGCTTAAGGGTCAAGAAGATGAAAAGTTAAGGAATCCCAAAGGGCAGGTTTTGTATTAGAAATACTGCTTCGGGAGCTTGTAAAAGGATCTTTGGTTGGGGACTCATACGGAGTACACTGTACTATCTAGATTATACATTTGAGCATTAATACAAGAATTTTGAAAAATCCCTTTGTGGATCTGATGTTTTTTTATGTATGAGCACTGTTGAGTATTATATCTTTAGTTTCTGAATATCTTTAGATTAATGGAACTGCATTTTTAATTCATATCATAGTTGCATAACATTTTGCTGAGTATGTTAATGGTGGTTGAGTTTATTTCACTTTATTAGCGAATGTTGATGACTTTGTTTATCTGCGTTTGTGTTATCATTTAAAACTTTAGGAAGTGAAGGGTGTTCTCGCCATGAGGAACTGTTTCTTTCATGGTCAAAATAGCCTATAGGCATGAACCTAATGAAGTGTTGCTAACAACACTTCCTTCGGTCTTCATGCTTTATTATTTTCTCTTGCTACTCATAGTGTCGTATGTACATTTAATGTATCAATCATATGCCTTGTATCAGTTGATTAGGTGTGTATCCACTGTTTTATAGAGTTTAAGCGAGACCCAAAGAAAAGGAGAAATCAGTGGTAGCCGGACCCACACCCCGAACGGGATCCCTAGTCCAAATGGTTCAAGGTCTAATTGGGACCTTTTACCGGGGAGATCCCTTGCTGTTGGTAGGATAGATTTTCCCGTCAACAGGTTAGAAAGCAACAGAGTTATAAACGTTGTCAAAAGGAATACCAAAGGTTGGAAAGCAAATAGAAACGTTGGAATTAAAATTAAATTTGAGAAGTTTCCTGGCCAAATGTCGGGTCTGTTGGAAAGATGGTTTCCAAGAGTAAGCATTGAAATTTTGAATGACATTGGAAAGGTGGTTTTCATTGCATAACAATCATCAAAAAAAAAAAATTCACATTAATCAGAAGAATATTGTAAAGACTGTATTATCGAAGACTTCTCTATTATCGAAATATTTTGCAAAGTTGTTTTTAATTAACGTGAATGTTAAAGCTAACATTAATGTTAGCATTAACATTAATGTTAACTATATACTTCGATAAGTTGGAAATAAAATGTTAAGATTAATGTTAAGTATATATTTTCATAAGTTGGAAATATATTTAACGGTGAATACTGATGTGAACAATGACATTATTATTAACATTAAAGTTAATGTAAATTATGCAAGCATAACATTAATGTAAATCTTTTAATGTTGTTTTTCATGTGAATATTTTCAACATTATTAGGAATTAATAAACATAAAGCATGACATAAAAGATAGCACAAGTTATTAAGATTACAGAAATAATTAAATGTAAGAATAAAACATTAAAAATAAACATCAAAATTAACATTAAAATTAACAATAAACATAAATGTAAATTTTGAAACCATTGTTATAAAAGCGTTCAAAAAATTTTAATTTAATCAAAAAATTTACAAATTAATTATCGCATGAGTGAAAATCATTGGAACAAACCATTGGGTGGAGTTGTTGCTTCTCTCCCCCCACTTTTCCAAGCCTCACCATGCGTTTCAAATATGGGAAGGTGAAATGTCAAGTAGTGGTCTAGCGAGAAGGTGAATATATTTCTGGTGTGGATACAGTGTACCATAATTTTGGCTCTTTGTATGTCGCAGTTTCACAATTCAACTGAATATCTACACTCTAGAGGATTTGATCATGCTTGCTTTTAATTCTGTTAGTGGAGCGAGATTTGGAAGAATAGCTTTCTCCAACTAGAATTTTTGTCTCGTGTTGCAGAAAAGGTTAGTTTAGATAACGTTAATAAAATTCTCCTTCTACTTTATTACTGACTTGTTCGAAGATTAGTCTACAATTATAATTATTTCTCTAGACACTTATGAAATATGGAATTAGTAATAGATATAAATAATTTTGGAATGAAGTGTTTAAAATAGAGCTAGGAACAAAGAATTAGGAATTTAAATATTTTTTACAGACAAGTAGAAAGGAGTAATAAACCCAAACTAGCATTATAATAACTGAGGCTCGTGGTTATAATTGAGTGTTTCTAGGAATCAATTTAAGAACTCATTCGTTGAGACCAGGATAGTTCCCTTGCCAAGCCAGCTAACTGGTAGCCTGGGCACAGTCCTGCCTCAAGCCAACTGCATCGTAAAGGTAAACCTACCATTATTTAATTCGACCAACAGAGATGGAAGAATATATCTATATGTCTTAACCATATCTTTGTCAACAACATGCATGCAATAACAAAAATCGTTAAAGGGAAGTATGTGATAAGACTGTAAAGGAAAAAAACATTTAGTTAGTAAAACAAATTTAATAAACTCTAGATTTTAGCGTTAAATTGAAAGTTCCATTCTTTAAAAAATAGTTTAAAGGCTTAGTCCTATATGCAATATGACTTATCATTTCAAAATGATCAAGTCATATACATAATCTAATTATGAAATCAAGAGTTTATACACATTGTTTTTATTTCCTGACCTACACTCCTCAGCATTAAAATTTCTCATAATTATAATTTGATATTATAATTCTCATATTTCTATCCACATATATAGGAGCGGTAAAAAATACTCACGCTGTGTTACACGATAAAATATATAAAAATGACCAGTGAAGCATTATGTTTCTTGCAATATCATACATAGATATTCGATCGCTGAAGCGTAAAATAATAGTGAAATAGATGGCGAGAAAAATTTCAAAATCCTTAAAAAATTTATTATGAGAAGGACTAAGTATCCTTTCATACATTACGAGGTGAAATCTGGGGAATCTGGGGAATTGAAGAAGAAAACATTTGCAGTAAATAACTCAAGAATCATCATGCAACACAAATTCTTGGAAATATTCCATAATACAATGAAATCAATACACACCATAACATATGTAACCCTGGAAAGGTAAACCCGAATAGGAAATATGATTACAGAAAGTTGTAATCATAGCCAATGATTAACACATTAAAATATTGCATATAGAGTCTCTTAGACACCATAAAGATGCAGAATTGTAAAATGATAAAATCATTAAATTGTCCTATTGTGAGATGTGTCACTGAATGTAGCAGAAGAATAAAATTAGGTGGAAGTGATGATGATGTCAAGGAGCGTGAAGTGTTGCTATGTCGTGGAGCTTATGTGATGTTAACATGTAATTTATGGGTTGAGGTTGGGTTGGTTAGTGGTACACTTGGAGATATTGAAGATATTTTCTTTTCACTTGGTTCGAAGCTGCCACAACTTCCTCAATTCTCCATAGTTATTTTTGAAAATTATTGTGGTGTTCCATTTGATAGGGATTGTCCAAATTTTGTGCCCATTCCACTTTTTCTTAGGGGGAATCTTAAATAAATTCCATTGAAAATGGCATGGCGTTGACAATTCACAAATCATAGGGGTTCACTTTACGTCAAGCCATTGTAGATATTGGTGATATGGAGAGACAGGGCTTCAAATTTACAGCCATGTCCAGAGTGAAATAGATAGGTGGTTTTAGGATTTCACTTCATTTTATTTTAAATTTTTTGCAAAAATGCAATATAGTGCATATGTTACACTTCGAAAGAAAGAGGAGGAACGATTGAAGTCGATATCATTTAAGATGTTTTTATGTTGATTATAGTTTAGTATTTTTCCATCTCTTTTTTGTTGGTTGAAATTATTTTTTTGCACATTGATAGATTGTTTGTTGTGCTTCTTGTTCATTTCAATAGATTTGTTGAATGCTCAACTTAGTAAATTGAAGATTTGGAAGAATTTTCACGTGTGAATATTTTTTATGTCATTGTGTTATTATTTCGTTCGTTAAAATTTAGCTACTTATACTTTCATTTCCCCCTTTTTTCAATTCTATTACATTTATGAAAACATTAATTTTTTTCAGCTTTTTCTTTCATATATATAATTATGTACTATATTTAATTTTATTTTGATATCATTGAAATGAAAATGTGGAGAACAATGATGACATCTATTACCTGAAAGTGATAAAATATATTAGAGGAGCAATAAGTTTTGATTCCTATATCCGAAACATGCTAGACAGAAAACATGGTTTCCATCCTGCTTTTGTTGATGAACATTTTCATCTTAAATGAAATGAAATCGGATGTTGAATATTTGTTTCATTTGCATCAGCGAGAGTCTCAAAGGAAAAGAAGAAGGGATTGGTGGGAAAGCATGAAGCATCGGGACCATTATCTTGTTGATTTGAATTGGTGTTCCTTTTGTCATACGTGTGCTTTGGAAGAGGCTAGCATTTAGAAACTTTATTTTTTTTGTACTATTTAAGGTTGAAATTTTTACCTCGACTTGTTGATGTAAGAAAAAACCATCATATATGTGAAATAAATATTTTTGTTTCAGATGTTTTTAATATTTATATCCAAGTTTTTGTAGTGTGAGTATATTGATATGTTTATGTTTGATCTAAGACTTTTGTGATCCATAAATTTAGATAAAAAACTTTCAGATTAACCACATAATTTTGAATTGGTTGGTATTCCAAACCCTCTAATGTGGTCCATCCTCACGACAAGATGAAAAAATCTTAATCTAAACTCAGAATAAATATTAAGGATGCATCAAACCCAGATATAGCCATTAAAAACTAGCTGTTAGTTAGTTAGCTCATTAATAAGTTAGTTAATTATTTATTATATATATATATATATATATATATATATATATATATATATATATATATATATATATATATATACGATGATGATGAAGATGATGGTGGTTAACGTCCAGTAAGACCAATCTTTGGTCTATCGAACCTAGAGAAAAGAGGTATTTAGTTTGATTTAAGATTTTATTCCTATGCTCAAAAAGCTTGGAGAGAAGCCTCCCGAGCTCACTATAATTTTAACATCATAAAAGGCTAGGAAGGTCAGTATTGCAACAAAGATTATGAAATTGAGCTTTAATGTGGTTTTATGCCGGGCACTCTAAGAGGAAGTGATTTTCATCTTCGATGTTCATATTCTCACAGAGATGGCACATCCTTTCCATCCATGGTGTTTTAGGAACTGTCCAACGACCTGTTTCATTATGGAGCTCATGAGAGTTCGTTCTAATCTTGGCTATATTAATTTTCTTCTTTGAGCTAGTTAAAACAGATAGATACTTTTGATCTTCTAGGGTGGGGTTGATGACCTCCTTATAATATCTTAATTTTCTTTTAGCTACTACATCTTTCTAACACCACTTTTTTTATTTGAACTTAGAAGTAACAATTTTTTTAATGTTATTAATGTTTTGCAATGCAACATTCTCGTCGATCTCCCAATGGTTTAACCAGGCCCTGGTGTCTTTATACCAACATCGTTTAAGCTTTAGGTGGTTTTAGCTGGAATTTAAAGCTAGCTTAGGAAGTCTATGGTCTCCTATGCTATTGATCTTGTGCTTGTACAACAGAAGCCTAGTCATAGCTAGGCTCTCGATAGGGGAAAGACCCATTTCTATAAGGAGAATAGGATAGGGTGTATTGTTTTTAATTTTAAGGTTATAAGTTATAAAATGCTTCTGGATTTGCTCAATCTTTCTCCAGGATTCTCTAGAGATGCTGCAACCCCAAACCTCACATCCATATAAGATAACATGAGTGACTAAAGTTTCAAATATGAACTTCTTTCTATCCCGCATTACGAGGTTTGTCATTTTACAATTATTTTCAAGGCCAAAATAAGCTTTCCACCCCCATTAATACTTTTCTGAATGCTATAGTTCCAGTTGAGCTTGTGATGAATATCAATTCCTAGATACTTGTAAGAAGACACTTCCTCCAAGTTGCTATTGTCATACATAAAATTAGCGTAATTGTCCTTCTTGGATTTTATAATCATAACTTTTGTTTTGTCAGTGTTAATAGACATACCCATGGTAGAGCAGAAATCCTTAAGAAGTCTAAGTTGCTTATCAAGATCATATGGGAACCTTGCAAGAAGAATAATATCGTTAGCATAGAGAAGAAGGATGATGACTATCCCAGCTAAGATCATGCCAGCACATACTGCTTCCTCTAAACAACCTTCTAGCTTGTCAATGTAAACTCCAAATAGGGTAGGGGAGAGGGGGAAACCTTATTTAACTCTGATATTACACTTAATATCTTTCGACCACCCCTCATTTCTCTTTAACTTGGCAATTACATTCTCGTATGACCTTATAGCGGCCGCTCTTAATTCGTAAGGAACATTTAGCTCTTCTAATCTATTCCATAGATTTTATCTAGGAACCGTATCGAAAGCCTTTCTAAAATAAAAAAAGCAACGTAAGGGACTCGATTTATCATTGCGAGATTCCTCCACAATGATCCTAAGCATAACGAGGTGGTCCATTGTTGAGTGTTGCCTTCTAAAATCCACTTGTCCTTTAGCCTGCTTACCTTCACTTTCAAGCCAAATGCTCAACTTCTTTTCCAAAATAATACCATATAACTTTGCTAAGAGAGGGTTGATCATAATTGTCTGATAATTATAGGGGTTATTTGTATCCCCATTTTTAAAAATATGGATAATGAGGCTTTCAGTCCAAGGTTTAGGCAACCCTCGCTTGACTTCTTGGTTGAAAGGCTTGTGGATGTGGGGGATGAGGATAGGACCTCCAAATTTTAAGATTTCTACCTGGTAACTTTCAATGTCTTTAGCTTTCCCATTTTCCAGACGTTTAACCCCAAAATCAATGTCTTCTAATGAGAAAACTTCTTTCGTTGTGAGCAGGGTTTCAAAATCCATGGCATTTGGAGATTCATAAAGCTTTTTAAGATAGGAATTCCAGTCGTGTAAAGAAATTTTATTATTATCTTTAGTTTTCCTAGTTAGAATCTGCCTCCAAAATTTCTTAGGAGCCACCTTAGAGAGGTGCAAGAGATTCTCTTGTCTTTTACGAATATATTACCTTTTCTTCCTTTTAGTTAGGGCTTTGTAAATTTTTCTCTTGTCAATTTTGAGAGATTCATCAACAACTTCCTTAATTGCTCTCCTCACACTTTTACAATCTTTGTCATACCATATGTTGGTTTTTCTATTTCTTTTATTACTTTAGACTTCAATTGAGAACTTGTTAATAGAATATGAGAGGGTTGTAGTAAATTTATGATAGAGGTCATCTATGTTGTTTATACTAGATAAAGGAAGCAAATTATTTTTTAATTAATTTAGAAAGAGATCATTTTTATTTCTATCAAAGATTAAGTTCTTTTGACTATAAGGATTATCTTCTATGGGATCTCTATGCATCACAAAATTGAGAGTTATGAGTAAAGGCCTATGTGTGGTCGTCTAAGATGTCAAAACTTACTATTTTGTTGTATAAAGGGAGATCGGAAATAGCATAGTCTAACACGCTGTTGCCAAGCCCATGGATGCAAGTCATCAAGTCATATATATATATATATATATATATATATGATAAAAATAAAAAGTAAAAATAAATAAATATAAATATAAAAATAAAAATAATAAAAATCAGAACTAGAGAACTGAGGTACTCAACTTCCATCCATCATTCCTGTTTAGATTCTAATAAAATAAAATAAAAGAATTTAATATAATTTCTAATAACTAATTAACTAACTTATTAATGAACTAAGTAAATAAAAGCTAGTTTTTAATGGTTATATCCGGGTTTGATGCATCCTTACTATTTATTATGAGTTTAGATTAAGTTTTTTTCATCTTGTCCTAAGTATGAACCACATTAGATGGTTCGAAATGGCTATATCTGGGTTTGATGCATCCTTACTATTTATTCTCAGTTTAGATTAAGATTAATCTGAAAGGTATTTATCTAAATGTTTATGCTTATTTATTTTTATTTAATTTGTAGGATTTTTAAATAACGAAATAAAAATTAGATGAATGGCTTTCTGATTGATAACATCATCACGATTTTGTAAATAATAAAAATTATTATTCTTAATATAAAAATATACTTGGAAATAATAATATAATAAATTTATTAACAATATTTTAATTTTAATTTTAATATTTTTATTATTTTAATAATATTTAAATAGCACAATTTTTATTAAAATAAATAAATTTATTTTACTATTAATATTAGGAATTTGGCTTCTGTGATCCATAAAATGTGTGTACAAATTTTAGGTGAAAATCACATGTAACAAAATTTTGTCGACCTGTTTCCAGTGTGGTTCATCATCATGACAAATAGATAAGGCGAGCTCTGTAAAATAGTGGCTAGTTTGACTAGAATAAGAAATTAAGTTAGATTTTATCATATTTTATTATATTTTAATTTTAATCTTATTAAATTTTAATTCAATTTAATTATGTTTTTATTTTTATTTTATTATATTTGAATAAGTTTTTTATCTATATTTTTTAATAATTTAGTATTAATACTTTTTTAATATAATTTGATATTTTAGTACTTTAAATTATATGTTATATAATTACAATTCATTAATAGTTATATGAAATAATAATAATAATAATCATAATAATAAAACAAAAGTAACAAACAGGGAGAAAGAAACCGAGAGTAAGAGATGAGGGAACGATAGAGGGAGAATAGGGAAAGAGACAAGGCAACGAAGAGTGAAGGGCAGGAGTCTAGCATCTTCTAACACTCCACCCATCATCCCTATTAAGGTTAACTGACCTCTTATCAATTTTCAAGGCTTCCCTCAACTTGCGGTGGTGGAAATGATCAATCCTCGCAATAACCTCAGCATCTTCAATACAAATGTGATGATTTGTCTTCTTAGCATGCCCTACTAAGGCAGAGGACCAAGATCTACAATGTCTAAGGTCAGTGATATGGTCATGAATTATTTGATTAACTGATCGACCAGTTTCACCGATGTAAGGTGTCCCACCCTTACCATACTTAGGGAAAATTGGGTCATTAACAGATCTAAGCGAACTTCGAATGGTGCGGAGGGGGTTGAAAGTTGAGAAAACATTATGTTTCTTCAAGATCCTAGCGATTTTATTAGTAGTACCTTGGATAAACGGAAGGAGAACTCCAGATAACCAATCACAAGGATCTTTCTTAACCATAGGACCTTTTTCAGCTTTTTGAACAGCTCTAAGACATTGAACCCTGCTATAACCGTTCCTACTGAAAACAATAAAGAGATGAGATTTTTCACCTTTAAATATAATAAAATTAAAATTAAAATATAATCAAATATGATAAATTCTAACTTCGTTTCTTATTCTAGTCAAACTAGTCATTATTTTAAAATGGCTAGTTGGAGGTTGCCTTATCTATTTAAACAGGATTCTTGATGTGCTTTTCACCGAAAGATTTTATAGATAATTTATGGATCACAGAAATCAAATTCCTAATAATTTTTTATTATTTAACTTTAGTATAAATTTTAATTTCACTTATTAGTTTTTATTATTTATTTTGTATTTAACAATATCAATAATAATTTTTAATATTACTATTTAAGAAATAATAAATTTTATTATGATAATTATTTGTTTCCTATATAACAATATTAATATTAAAATTAAATATGTTTATGGACATTCTTCAACCACTTTAACTAATGTGATTGTGAATCGACATTCTTCAACCACATTAATTGTCCATCAACATTCTTCAACTATATTAACAAATGTGGTTATGCATAAAGTTCATATATACTTATTGACATTTACCAGCCACATTTATTAAATATAGTTATATTTGTTATTAATACTTTTTCAATTATTTTATAAAGACCAATAAACTAATACAACCCAATTAATAAAAAATGCAAATAATATTATGATTCATTTTCGTCGAATGGACACCACTCTTCACCTCCTTAGATTAAGAATTTCCCGCAAGATATATGAACATTCTCCTTAGATTAAGAATTTTCCGCAAGATATATGAACATTTTATAATGATACTGTTGATAAAGAATTCCAAAAAAATGTTGGCATAATCTTAGAAATAAGAAAATGAAAATGTGGAGCCAAAATTCTTACAAGAATCTAATATACAGCCTCAAAAGTAGTAAAAGGTTACTAACGTAGACCATAGAATTAGTAGTTCTAAATCATCTTAGAATACCAACCGACTTTTGTGTTCTTCATTTCCACGTCAAAAAAATAATATAAATAGATCATTGGGTTGCATATAAACTAACAACTGCTCCCGTACACCCATAGTTAGTGTTCTGAACAAAAGATCTCGCGGAGGATATCGATTTCCCATCTGATTCTGCCGGAACCCTGGAATCTGCGGCAAACTTTAAAAAATGGTTAAGGAAACCGGTTACTACGACCTTTTAGGAGTCACCCCTACGGCCACTATAGCAGAGATCAAGAAAGCTTATTACATGAAGGCCAGGCAAGTTCATCCTGACAAAAATCCAAATGATCCGCAGGCCGCAGAAAATTTCCAGGCGTTGGGAGAAGCTTACCAAGTTCTCAGTGATCCAGCACAGCGGAAATCGTATGACGCACATGGAAAAGCAGGTGTATCAATGGAAATAATGATAGATCCAGCAGCAATCTTTTCTTTGCTTTTTGGAAGCGATTTATTTGAAGATTATGTAGGCCAGCTTGCAATGGCTTCAATGTTTTCTTTTGATAAGTTTGCTGAAGGTAAGCAGACAGATACCAAGAAACTACAAGAGAAGATGAAGGTTGTCCAAAAGGAAAGAGAAGAAAAACTTGCACAGGTTTTGAAAGATCGTCTTAACCGGTATGTACAAGGTGACAAAGTAGGGTTTATACAAGAAGCTAAATCTGAGGTTCAATTGCTGCGTGGTGCTGCTTATGGAAGTAATATGTTGCAAACAATTGGTTACATGTATGAAAGGCAAGCTGCAAAAGAACTTGGAAAGAGAGCCATATATTTGTGTTTGCCATTTATAGCAGAATGGTTCAGAAGTAAAGGGCATTCCATAAAATCTCAATTCACAGCAGCAATAGGTGCTTGTGCTTTACTAGGGTTACTAGAAGATATCAAAAAGCAGCGGAGTACAGAGGGGGATTATTGTGAAGCTGATTTGGAAGCATTTTTACAGTCCAAGAAAGAATTGATTGTCAACTCACTTTGGAAAGTAAATGTGGTTGACATTGAAGGCACCCTCTCGCATGTGAGCCACATGGTGTTGCAAGATAAGAGTGCAAAGAAAGAAGAACTTCGAGCTCGCGCGAAAGGTTTAAAGACTCTGGGACAGATTTTCCGAACCGTGAAACTACAAAATGAAGATCGAATTCCAGAAAAAGACACTTCTCGTCGGCTGGGTAAGAAAGAATATAAAAATGAAGCAATCTCTCCCGAAGCATCACCAAGGAATCATGGCGGCAATACTCCATTTTTCTGTGAGGGCTGTGGAACTAGATCGTGGTTCCGTCAATCAATGGACACTGTTTTGCGGTTTTGGAACGGTGTTGCAAGAAAAGTTTTTCGAACCAGATTTAAGTTCCAGTAGAATGATTTTAAGTTCCAATGTATATATAGGAAGGATTTTATGATTCATAGTTTATAGGAAATTTTTCGTGCTCAGTAGCTGTCATTTCTTGTCTCAAAAAGGCAACGACGATGATTTGAAATGGAGCATTTGGCATACTATTACATTTACACTCCGGCTTCTAATCATAAAATCTTAAAAAGGTAGTATCACATCTTAATATATAAAGTAACAAAAAATTGTAAAATATAATTGAAAAAATTGTATTTTACTTTTTATAATCAAGTAAATAGCAATTAAAACATTTGAGAATTATGTATATTTATGAGACAATGCCTAATATGTTTCTCTGAAAAAGCCTTGGTTATTGGTAATAAAGTGAAGAATCTGAGCATTTATTTATTAGATCCTCTGCATCCATGGTAAGCCTGAAGCAATGCTAGATTGCATAAAAATCTAGAGAAACAAGTCCGTATAATATCACGGTTGTTGTAACCATCTTTGCAACATTGGTTGAATGGGGCCCACTAACCATCTCATCTAGTCACTACTGGGAGCCTTTTTTTGGAGAAGAAATTCCTCAAAGTCTGAAGATGTTGCGGATTAATCCATCAAAGGGAAGCACTTGAGTCAGAAACTTGTGGGTATCTTGACTAATTGAAAAAATACTGTAGTAACCATGATCATGGAGTTCACCAATTCGTGATATCATACATATATTAGTATTTACTATGATAAATAACAAACATGAAAGTTTACTCACAGGTTCACATTCAACACCTAAGCACTTGAGTCAACAACTTGTGGGCATGCTCACTTATTGAGAAAATACTCCATAACCATCATCATGGATTCATAAGGTAAGCACTTGAGTCCAAAACTTGTGGGCATCTTGACTTATTGAGAAAATACTCCCGTAACCGTCATCACAAAAAGACAAGGCATATTGTATTTTATGCCATTTGTAGTGTCAAATGAATATGCGATTTTGAAATGATTTTATTTCTAAGTGTTACAAAACACAAAACCCTTGATATATGATAGGTTCTTTATTATCACTTTTGAGTACATATTCACACTTCCAGTATATATAATATGTTTTGTCACATAAATATACATAATTTGATAGTATATTTTTACCAATAAATTTTATTGTCTTAATTATTACATTTTACATGATATTATATTAAGCTATAAATTTTTTAAAGTTGGTTGGAAATAGATTCTGGAAATATATTTCTATACACTTGCTAGGGTAGAGAAAGGACTAATAAAACGATAAAATATGTAAAACTAAAATTGACAATAACTAAAAATGTGTATCCATGAATATCTACTTACTTTATTTGACACATTAAGACTAAAATTTTCAACTAAAAATTTGTATCCATGAAAATCTACTTAAGACTAAACTTTTCCTACTCCATAAATCACCTCTTTCAGCGCAACAGTTTAAAAAGGGGAAACAAACAGTGTTGAAAGACTCTCAGTAATATAACTGTTCACAAGCACCCACAAAAAAAAGGACGGACACTAAAATGCTTCCACCATTTAAAATGCCGAAAGCACTTGATATTGGGAAAGTTTCAATATAATTATTAAGAGGAAATATCGGAGCTCAACCTAGATCGAGTTGTCCATATCTTATTAACAATCTTTGTTGGTATTTTTTCTATGCTTGAGAAAAGAAAGATGCGACGATGGGAAAATTTGGGAAAAACTAATTCCAAGGAAAATTCGGCAGAAAATTTGTTTAGCATGATTACCTATAACAACCAATGGAGGTAGTACGAACGTAAATATAAACTGGATGCAATATTAGCAATGATCAAGCGGACTATTTTGATTGTGATTTTTGTAAATTTAGGTTGAAATGAGTTTTTATTTTAAAGAAAACTTAAAGTGGGCTTGATTAAATCATAAGTCTCCAAATTTAAATTTAGAAAAAATAGGTTAACCCTCTAAGATGCAGAGATACTTGGCCTACTTAAAAATCTGAGCAAGAATGAGAGTGCATTTAACCCAAATTTAGAAGATAGGTTAATCCTCAGACATAGAGACATCTTGCACGCTTAAAAATTTAAGAAACCCGTGCATTTGTAGATAGAACTATTTTAACGAAAAATAATTTCAAAAGACTAAGATAGGTTAATACTCAGACACATAGACATCTCTCATGAGTAAAAATTAAAGCAACCTGTGTTTTCATAGATTCATTTAAAAGACAGAAAAATAACTTCAAAAGACTATAACAGAAGGAGAATTTAGGGTTTCATAGATTCATTTAAAAGAAAGAAAAATAATTTCAAAAGACTATAGCAGAAGGATAATTTAGGGTTTTTGGCTCAAAGGAAAACAATGTTAAAAATCTAAGCCAGAAGAAGAGGGAATTTAAGGCTTTTCATTGTTAATTGCCTCAAGCGCCTTGAGTTCTCTTCTTAAAGATATGAGATCCGGCCTTCCATTTCCATCAATTTGTTGTTGATGTTTTCATTTTATGTATCCTCGTGTATAGTGTTGTCGAGTTTAGAATCAAAGTCAGTTAATGCACTCACGCTTTCATTTTTGAGATCAAAATTGTCCTCATTATTAATTTTGTGAGCCATAATTAAACCTGTGGCTCAAGATTGTCTATTCGGAATCAAAACTAGTTAATTCATTTCCCTTACCCTTTCATTGTCTTGATCATAATTATCCTCATTCTTAATTTTGTAAACAAGCTTCTCACGATTGTTAACTTCAGATATTTTTGTATCAGGTGCAGAACTGTCATGCACAATGATCACATCTTGTAATCCTTCAGTGGAATTCTCATTAGCAACAATTGGATCCTTTGAAAAATGTGATTCTAGGAAACCATCACAAGACAAGGCATCATGAGAATCTATTTCAGGGATATGCTCATGATCACTTTGACCTGCTCCTGCAAATATTTTCCTGTAATTATGTCATCAGCTATCTCTTACAGTTGAAACACTCAGCGATTTACAATCCTCCTTGACTCTTGCACAAACGAGTTCACACCCTACACAAAAAGGATAAAATTATTTAGTTAAACATAATGGTAAATCTGTAATAAGGTTTCATGCCCATTAAAAGTAGTCAAAATAAATACCTAAATCGCACGAGTCTGAGCAATAGATACATGATCTAGTGGTCAATTTTAAGGCCCTACTCCTCATTTCCATGTATCAACTGAGTTTGTGTTGCATATTCTGTAAGATGCCTCCCCTTGTTTCATCAGCTTCTAACTTTTCTTGGCCTATAATTCTCAGCTTCTCCAAGGGCTTTGAATTCTGAAAGCAAAACCCTCTGAATGTAGATTGTATTTTCACAAAGACAACACCCTTCTCAATCTTAGGAGCCACTACCTTTTCTTTCGTAGTCACAAATGGTGATTTTTTGCCATCATAAATGGGAATCGAAATGAATTTTCCCTTTCCAGTTCTAGTTGGCCCCAAAGTAGTAGGAGTAGAGTGGCGTGAATAATTTGAGTTTGCCTTTGGTTTCGAATCACCACTTGGGATCATTACGTGATCCATGTCTGGGAACCTCTAACGATGAGCCTGATGAGTTTTCCTCCTGCATTTGTGGAGTTTGGTTGGTAAGACAATGAACGTTGGGTCTGCCTTCTTCTTTGTAGAAATGGATTCCTAACAAGTCCAAACATATCAAAGGGGTTGAATTCCATCCTGTCACCTATATTGTACTGTCACAAACCAAATTTCGAGTGACCTAGTAGTGTAGTGTGAGAGAACCTAACACAACATAGTGAAAGAGTTTACCTGTAAAAGCGCAAATGAGTTTATCATTTGGTTGGAGCTCTTCGCCAATAACTGAAATGCCTATCCTTCCACCCAAGATTCAAGCATGAGGCAATACAGTTAAACACATGTTAGTGAATTGGAATGAATTGGAAAAGAATTTTCCATCAAAAGAGAGGTGTGATGTCGATAACTGAAATGCCTACCATTTCGTCGGAAATTGAAGACCATGAGGCAATATAGTTAAACATAAGTTAGTGAATTGGAATGAATTGGAATAGACATTACCAGGCAGGTGTCAAATTAAAATGAAAATAGTAGACAAAATTTGGAGGTAATTTGATTCAAAAGTTAGGCCTATCGGCCTAATGAAACTAGTAATTGCACCAGATGTTGCAAAGGAAATGTCGTAAGGCATAAATTTGACAATAATCATGACATATAGAATATCATGTGCAACTAATCCAATAAGGATAATGTGTAACTAATCAAACGATTTATACTTGATGATAATTCAATGTTATTATTTTAAATTTATGCAAAATATTATTTAGAAAATGTTATTTAGAAGTATAATTGAACAATTGCATGAAAAAAGGTTCAATATAAATACAATAGTTCAATGTTAAATAATATGAATAACAAAAATGTAATCAGTGTAACATAGTTTAGAATATCCATGTATTTTATTCTACTTTTCTTACAATAACATTTTTTTTTATAATAACAATCATTAATGTTTCATATTACTTTTTTTTTTTGTTTAAAATCATCTAAAAATGGAACTTACAATTATAGACCATTCAAACCAACATTTTAACAACACATTGTATTAAACATCATATCTTCCCTCTCTTACTTGCCACAACCAAGAAGAAGTGATAATGGAATATTAAATATATCAGCAAAATTCTATATCAAGAAATCAATGCACTTAACCAAACACAATATACTGCAATAACTACTAAAAATATAACCAAGTTCCAACCCATAAATAAATATCAATATTATTAATGAGGAACAATAACAATACAAAAATGAAGTGGTGTATAAATGGGAAACCAAGTATATTAACCATGGAAACCCATGATGCAATAAAAACATTTAGAAAGAGGCCTAGCAATTTGAAAGAAAAATAAGTACTAATTATCCTAGTGTGAAAATAATAATAAAACTTTTCTACTTAGTCAACTAACAATAATACAATTTACATCCAAAAACAATATACTAAAATCGTAAATTTCTTATAGATTAATGATAAAAATTATTTAAAATTAAGACACATCTGAATAAGTTGTTGTTGGGACAAAATGAATTGGCTTTTTCAGAGTTATATAGATATCTCATCATGCAGCTCACATTTAAATTTTTAAATAATCAAATTGCTTTGAAAAAAAATGAGTATAAGCAATCTAAATCATATGTGACGAACTTAGGCTAAGTTACAATAGCAACTTATTCAATACCTGAGCAAGTGTCTTAAGGAGACTTTAGGGAACTTCTACACTCCTAGACCTAAATGTTAGAGCCTAGCTAACTAAGCTAACACTCTAAATAATTAGTGATTTTATTTAGAATCAAAACTACGAGCTAACTTGACCTAGCCCTCTATCTTGCAACTCGTGTGATACCGAAAGGTGACCCTTATTCAATGAGAATGCACTAGATCAATATGTATTGCGGCTTGCACTGGGATGTGTGCTAGTATTTAGGTGTATTCTTGTTGGAGATATCCTTTTATCTTTCCAACTCTCTCTCTCTCTCTCTCTCTCTCTCTCTCTCTCTCTCTCTCTCTCTCTCCACATTTCTATCTTCTCCTAACCATCCCATTCCCCTTTTATTTTCCTCACACTGTCTCCATCCCTCTGTCACACTCCCTTCCCCCCTTTCTCTCTCCATCCATACCTATCTCTTTCCATCACACTCCTTCCCTCCATTCCTCCCTCCCTATCACACCCTCTCCCTCACTCTCTTTCTCCATACCTCTCATTACCTCTCTCTCTTCCCACCTATTTGTCTCTCTCCTCCCAATTTCTCTCTCAAAACCACTCTCTTGCTATATATAATATATAGTAATATATATTATATCAAAAATAATATACAAATGTATTATCAACACTATAAAATGTATAAAATTAATAACAATAACAAATTCTAAAAATACATACATACATATATGTAATGAAATAATAAAAAATATACTAAGTATAATACAAAAAGGTAAACCATACTATACCATGTGCAATACTATTGGATACTCAATGTCATGAGCCCATAAAACGCTATCATCAAGTTGAAGAAAAATTTAATGGAATATTTGCATATTATATCTCTATGAATTTATATGTCTCCATCAAGCTCCATAGCACGATGGAGCTATGTATGTTAATTGAGTAATTTATTTAGCCCTAGATGAACCTTTTAAAAGTTTGATGGAGGGCTTAAAAAATACCCTCACAAAGCTACATTTTCAACCTTTGGAACACAAGTTCTTCCAAAAAAGAGTAACCCACCTCCATGGATTCACCCTTATTTTAATTTGAAATGACAATAATATAAACAATATCTATCTCAATTGGCTTATTCATAAAATAAATAATAATGTATTTATTAACTATTCTTATACATTAAAATAAATTTAATGGTTGCTGTATATTAATTTTACTAGAATGACATGAAGTGTATTATATTTCACTTGCTTCTATTTGCAAGTTTACACTATCCTATAATAAACCAGGAAAAAAAGGAAATCAATTAAATTTATATTTATATATTTTTAAAATTAATGCATATTTAGTTACTATATTTTTATAATAATTAAAATAAAAATTTTATTAATTAAAATAATCAACTTTTTAAATAAACATGTGGTTATTATTTTTTTTAATATAATTAACATTTTAATTAATTTAGAAGTCAATCTTTTTCTTATTTTAATTTTTTAATATTTTTTATTTAACTATATAAGTTTCTCAACTATATGTAGTATATAATGATGGAAATTTTAATTATATATATATATATACTTTTGATGAAATAATTATTTATAATATATAATGATGTAACTTTTAATTATTATTATTACTATTATATTTGTGTGTGTCTCTGCGTGTGTATCAAATGAAATAATTATGCGTAGAATTACAAAAGGTTTATATCTCCATATACATTATCTTTAATATTTTTTCATAAAATTCAAATTTAAAATTTAATAAATTTAAGTAAATTAATTAAACTATATTTCATAAATCAACGCATGTATTTATTATGTGTTGGGTTTCCAAAATATGACCAAAATTATATATATGATACAACTTGAGTGGGCCTAATGGTTAATAGTATGTGTTTCCCTCTTAAGAGGTCACAGGTTCAAAAAGTGAGGTAGAGTATGTATGCCTTCGTAAACTTAGTAGTTAGTAGTCTAGTAGTCAAATTGTTGCGGAGAGGTGGGTCCCTAGTCCCACAAACAAGGTAATATCATGCACCAATTTGGTGTTTGGCTTGGTCATGACCTTAAAATTGGATAAAAATAATATATATGATTAAAGTTTGGTATGTAATTATGTAATTTATATTGAGTTTCCAAAATATGACCCAAATTTCAGGGTCCCTTGTCCCACAAACAAGGAGATCTCATGCACCATTTTGGTGTTTGGCTTGGTCATGACCTTAAAATTGGTATTTAGGTATATTCTTCTTGGAGAGATCCTTTTATCTTCCCAAATCTCTCTCTCTCTCTCTCTCTCTCTCTCTCTCTACATATGTTTATCTTCTCCTACCCATCCCCTTCCCTCTCTCTCTCCACCCATTCCCATTTTATTTTCCTCACATTGTCTCCATCTCTCTGTCACTCTCCCTTACCCCCTTTTTATCTCCATACCTTTCTCTCTCCATCCATCCCTGTCTCTTTCCATAACACTCCTTCCATCCATTCTTCCTCCCCTATCACACCTTCTCCCTCACTTCTTTGTCCATCCCTCTAATTCCCTCTCCCTCTCTCTCAACACTACCAACTACCTTGACCTAGCCCAAGTTCTTGAAACTCGTGTGATACTAAAAGGTGTCCCTTTTTCAATGAGAATGCACTAGATCTATATGCATTGCACCTTGCATTGGGATGTGTGCTAGTATTTAGGTGTATTCTTCTTGGAGATATCCTTTTATCTTCCTAGCGTTCTTTCTCTCTCTCTCTCTCTCTCTACACATGTCTATCACCTCCTAACCATCCCCTTCCATCTCTCTCTCCACACATTCCCCTTTTATTTTCTTCACACTATCTAATTCTCTCTATCAATCTCACTTCCCCCCTTTCTCTCTCCATCCATCCCTATCTCTTTCCATCACACTCCTTCCCTCCATTCCTCCCTCCCTATCACACCCTCTCCCTCACTCTCTTTCTCCATCCCTCTCATTCCCTCTCTCTCTTCCCAGCTATCTATCTCACTCCTCCCAATTTCTCTCTCAAAACCACTATCTTGCTATATATAATTTATAGTAATATATATTATACAATAAATAATATACAAATGTATTATCAACATTATAAAATGTATAAAATTAATAACAATAAAAAATTCTATAAATACATACATCCATATATGTAATGAAATAATAAAAAATATAGTAAGTATAATAAAAAAATGCAAATCTTACTATACCATGTGCAATACTATTGGCTTCTCAATGCCATGAGCCCATAAAACACTATCATTAAGTTGAAGCAAAATTTAATGGCATATGTAGATATTATAGCTCTACCAAGCTATGTATCTCCATCAAGCTCCATAGTACGATGGATTTATGCAGTTTAATTGAGGGTTTTATTTAGCCCTAGATGGACCCTTTAAAATCTTGATAGAGGGTTTAAAAAATACCCTCACAAAGCTACATTTTCAACCTTTGGAACACAAGTTCTTCCAAAAAAGAGTAACCCACCTCCATGGATTCACCCTTATTTTAATTTGAATTGACAATAATATAAACAATATTTATCTCAATTGTTTTATTCATAAGATAAATAATTACGGTTTTTTGTATGGTTTTGTGTATTTATTTGCTCATGGGAATAATATAAAAAATATATAGTTGAAATAAAATATTTAGAAAACAAGTACTTTGAATTTGGCGTATTTATGGTGCAAACTTACACAAATGAATTTTAGTTTTATATGTAAACATGATAAACAAAATAAAACAAATAAATATTATAAAATAAATATTTGTGAGTTAGTTCTAATTTATATATTCATAAAATAATATTTGTAAATTTGTTATGTTTATGGTAGCAATTCACATAAATAAACTCATTTGTACATGTCAACATGACAAAAACAAAGTTAGCTACTCTACTTTATAGAAGTTGCCAATATAGAATACACCACTTCATTAAATATATGATGATATACTCAGCTTTCAAGATCGATAAAAATGTACTCTACTTTAACGCCACATAGTATGAATGGTGCTAACTTGTCCATCAAATATGATAATATACTTCATTTTTAATATGATACATAAATATTTACACCACATTAGCACAACATAACATCAGTAGCGCTAACTTATGGTACTTAAAAAAAAAAAATCTTACACTCTTGCACAATGAAATAATGACTTGTACTAATTCAATTTGTCTTATAATATAATAAAATGCTACACGTGAGGAGAAAATTTGTTGTAATATGAACAACCATGAATCAATAAATGTTATAGATATTACATCTAAACATGCGATGAAAAAATCAAGACAACTAGGATGACAGAAGAGACTTTACTAATACAAATCAAAATTGAGACAGAAAACTAGGTCAAAGGCTATAAATAAGAATGCAATATGATGCACTAAATTTAAATCTATGTATTGCATCAAGAAAAGGTTGTAAAAGTATGTGATGGGATTATGTAATTAATGTATGCAAGAGGTCATTCAATAGACCATGTAGAAGGGTATATATTAAAACACATATAATTGTATTATTTCAAAATACTGCACATGCAATAAGACATGTGATTTATTAAAAAGAACTTTTAAAACATGCATTTCATCACTGCAACAGTATATTAATAGTGTAATGTAATAGAAGTCACTCAACATATGTAAAATTACGCTAAATGTTGTAATCAAGGCCATGTTTGTCAATGAATACAAAGGTTATATTTTTAACATCGCTGCGAAAGTTACATCCTGAAATGCATAGGTTACAGGTTAAATCACTGCCCAAAATTAAAACCATGCAAGGTCGCAAGAACAAAAGAAATGTAGCTATGTGAAATTCATGCGCTAATACGTTAGGTGACGTTATGTATTTGGACACCGCACTAAAATTCATGATAATGTCATACAACGAAATAATATTTTGAAGTCATGAAAACACCAGAACAAAGGGTTTTGAAATAGTCAAAGGTTGTCTTTATAAATGCAATGATAAATATTAGTAAAGGGTACATCGAAAACACATCAGGATTGGAGGCACATCATTGAAATTGATTCAATGACCTTTATGCACAAAATGGCTCGACAATACAGAGGATCTTATGCATGCTCAATCTTCACCGTTGTTGATCAGTGATATAGAGGAAATGGTGGCATTGGGATAGACAGAGTCTCTCGAGGAGGAGAAGTGATCCGTGTCTCACCGGTTTCGACCTCCTCCATGATTGTATCTTCCTCCTGTGGCGATGTAGTAGTCAAACAATCATTCAACCCATGGAAAGGTCGTATAGATATTCGCCAGCACAATAAAATAAGGTTTCAGGAGCTAGATGGTCGGCTAAGCCTGAAGACAAGTGAAAGGCGATTGTACAAGTCAAACAATCAGTCAACACACAAAAAGGCTGCATAGATTCACCAGCGCAGAAGAATAAGGTTTTAGGAGCTAGATGCTGAGCTAAGCCTGTAATGGACAGACGGGAATTCGTCGTAGCAGTTGCCGATAAGTTTTCCAGCGCTCGTAAAGCTGTGTCCCAAATGTTATGACCCGAGTTCCTCTATACTCCTGACTTCCCACGGTAAATATGAGCTTTTTTTCATCACCGCCAATTCTATTTCCACCATGCTCGAGACGTCCCTAGTCTCTAAAATCCTGTCTCTAGAGGAATGCAAAAACAAAAAAATATATACCTCATATTGACTCCATAAAATCTGAGAGGGTGTTTTTACAGAACCTGAGCAGATTCAATCAGGACATTCATCTGTAATAACCACTATCACCACATTATGCAAACACAAAGAATCGATTAGGTGGGGCGATGAAGAGAATGAAGCTTGGCTTTTACCTCATTGTTGAACAAGGACCTTCTTCTGCAATACTCAGAGAGAGGAATAAACCAGTTAAACCATCCAGAAATTGTAAATAAAAAGTAGTTATGATTAATTTTTAATTTTCTTATTAAACCTCATAATTATTAGCTTTCTCTTAACTATTAATCTAGTGGCCTAAAAAACTTCAATCATCTAACCAATGGTGAACAGTTAAACAGAGTAGCAACATGCGGGAATTATTTTCAATGAAAAACGTCTTACTAGATAATAAATAAGGTCATTTTAACTAACAAATTTATTTTTTCCTTCTTTTAATTTTCTTTCACTTATAACTTTCATTTTTGTGTAACGTTCTTATTATAAATGATTCAATTCCGCCTTCTAATAATAAAATTGTAAAAAGGTAATATCACATCTTAACATATAGATTAAATAAATAGGGTCATATTAACTAATAATTTATTTCCTTTTTTTCATTTTCTTTCACTTATAACTTTCATTTTTGTTTAACTTTCTTTCCTTTTATCTACCTTATTTTTCCGAGAGTGATAGCCACCTTCCCTTAAGTAACAATTTTATAGAGTTATCCTTTAAGGGAGTGGGAAAGGTAATGCCAAGAGTCATAGCCCACCTTTCCTTGAGTAACAATTTATAAAATCCATTTTTTTTGAGTGACTCGGGAAGGTAATGCGCTACCGAAGGAATATTTTGATTCCTTCCATAGGGTTATTACTCATCTCCTTCCTTGAGAGGTAGGTTTGTAAGTTTTTTTACCAGAAAACATTGAAGGTGATTCCTATCTTTTCTATGTTTTGGTTCTTCTCTTTTATTAATATATATATATCAACTTGGAAGTTTTTACTTTGGTTTTTCATTTTGTATGAGATTTTTGAGATATTGCTAGTACTTTAGACAATTTCTTAAGAAAAATTCAATTTTAATTCTCCAAAGAGATAATGCTATACATTTTTTTTTACTTTGAAGTTTATTTTAAGTTTTTTTATTAAAAATATACAATTTTTTAAGGGTGTGAGCTCAAATAAGATATAGTTTTTAGCATGTGAATGGAAAGAAGGTGATATTGAGAGGATTACATCTTATTTTATGGGTTGATTTCAGTGCTTCTTTTAGAAACATTAAGGTGTTTTAAGGCTATTGGTATGAATGGTACTAATTTTAGTCTAAAAAAAAAGTCTGATTTTTAGACCACTAACTTGTCAAATGATATAAATTAACCACCAAAAGTGATATCAAAAAGAGGTAGAAACTTTGAAGACATCTTTGAAGTTGGTAACTAAAGAAGAATGTATTATTTTAGTGTGAAGTGTGAATTTTGATTTATGACTCTTTTGTTAAACATCAAACCTTATTCCTAACTAGGCAGTTTGCTCTCTTAAGATATTATCATTCTTTATCCTTTACCTCACTTCATCCATCCCATTCACCTTTTACGATACAATGACTAATTGGGAAACAAACTCACTTTCAAATATAAGATAGTTGGTTTCTACAATATGCATTTTCTAAAATATATCGTAGTCTTTTCACATTGAAACCGTATTAAATGGAAACATTATGGCTATAAATAGTGCAATGCATATGTTTCAATATGTATTCATATTCTCGATGTGAGTTTGGATTGAGGTAATTAACTCTTATTAGTATTTAAGATTTCTGATTGCTGATATTGAAGGTTTATTTAAATATAATTTTTACAACTTGCAAACTTAATTGTTTTATTTGTACATCAAACAAATAAGATTTTGAAGAAAGGATAATGGAATTTTGTTATAATGTTTTATGAGTCTTTTATAAATTTAACACTTACCAATTTTTCCATTCTCTTTAACAAGACCCAAATATGTGTATTTTCGTAGAGGATAAAAAAGATAAATAAACCTAGAAATTATTATCCCATCTTTCAATTTTTTCAAACCTAAAGACATTTCCAATGTTAACATTACCTATCATCCATTTAAATTTTTGGTAGTTTTAATCTCAAATCATAAAGGTAAATATTCCAATTATTACCATTATATTACATTAATGGTTTCCTTATTGGTGTCTTTTTACTACTAAGAAAGAAGGTCAACTTTGAGAGTCATTTACAAAGTTTTTTGTTTTTTTTTTTTTTTTTTTAAGAGAAATGAGACTCACTTCTTTTATTAAATGAATGATATTCTATGTTTTTTAAATGAATGTTATGGGGGACTAATGTGTGAATAAAAGTTAAAATAAATTTAGAGATTGATTTTATATGTTTCATAAAAATTATATCACTTTTTTTAGATTGTGAGTTCAATTGAGATAGATTTTAACACTAAAATGAAAAAAAGGTGACATTCAGAGCACCACATTTCATTTTAGGGGTTGATTTCAATTTTTCTTTTAGAAACATTAGGGGGTCTAAATTTTATTGCTATGAAGGATGGCAATTTTAGTCCTAGAAGAATGGGATTATTTTGGAACCATTAGCTTGTAAAATGAGTTAAATTTCCTAACTACTAGGAAATGTATTTCTTGTGAAAACAATTGTACAAATAAACTAGGCAATGGAAAGATTATGGCTATAGATAGTGGGATGCATCTATTTCAATATATCTTTATATTTTCGAGGAAGAGTTGAGATGTGAGTTTGGACTCAGGTAACTAATTCTTATTATTACTAAAGGTTGTGTTAATCGTTTGATATCAAGAGTTTATATAGTAATTTTTTTTATAGCTTGGAAAGGTAATTTTTTTATTTGTAGATCAAACAAATAAAATTTTGAAAAAGAGAGAATGAATTTTGTAATAGGGTTTGGTGAGCCTTTTATAGATGGTGCACTATTGTTATAACATTCACCCATGTTTCCATTTACTTTAACTAAGCCAAACACACATGAATCTATTTTCCTTGAGGATTAAAAATATGAATGCATTTAGAAATGATTATGCCTCATTTGTAAATTGTTGCGGATATCCCATTGGAAAACTCATCACAAAAGATTTGATAATATTATATTAAATTTTAATATATGTATATTTAACTATAATTAGTGCGTGCATGTAAATCTAAATTATGCATAAACATAGAGAATGAAAAAATAAGATCACACACACATAATACATAATATATTGCCTCTAGGAAACCCTTTTGGGAGAAACCCCAGTTGGAAGGTGAGCCTGCTTTGCTTTCTTTCTCTATCCAGAAATATGGCTGCATGTACAAAGAAGTAATGTCTTTGGCACGTGGGTTGCTATGGTGCATAGTTTCTATCTATGTTATTTACCTCCTTTCTCTCCTGGCTATATTTTCCCAAATATGGAACAAAATTCTCTTGAAATAAATGGAATTCCACTTCCTACTAGTGGTCCGGTTATCACACAACCCAATATTCTATTAGTGGTTAGTTTTGACTACATAAATCCTTAAATAGAGAAAAAAAATAGAGTATTATACATTCTTTTGCATCAAAAACATGTGTCAAACCCATTTTTCATGAATAATGGAGCCTCATGCAGCATCCTCCTGAACTATAGGTGTGAAAACAGGAAGTTCGACTTCTGAGTAGCATAGCTTTTGCATACATACTCTGATTAATGTGATTATTTCATTTTTGGAAAGGTTTGTGTGTGGAGGATAGAATGAAAATATCTATTATTAAGTAGAAATTTTTTACCCCCACAAACTTCGTTTGATGCCTCAAAACACTCTTGGAAGGCTTTAGACCCTGTTTTTCCAAACTAGATCTCACCAGTAAAAACGGTCCCATGAGATTATTCCTCCACTTTTCCACTCAAAATGCATTGATATGGATGAAAATTAATATAATGTACCAATCGCAATCCCTTCTGGCCTTACATTCATTCAAATTTAATTAAATTTCCAGCTTTAAAATTTTTGTGCTAAATTTTCAATCAATTATAATGTGTCTATCTACACCCTATATATGTTGTTCTTATTGACAATATATCCTCAATATTAGAGGGTATTTATAAAGTTTAGTTTTTAACATCATATAATTTCCATGACACTGCACGTAATCAATACAAATTTCCATGTCCTCTGGGATCCCTTTAGTTTGATAATAAACTCATCATCAATTTCGAAGAATGGTAGGTTTTATGGTAACTTTTATCTCAACTTAAAAAGCTGAATATAACCATTATTACCATTTTAATTACTTCAATAGTTTCCTATTGGTGCCTTTTTCCTACTTAGTAAGAAGGTCAACTCTTAGAGGCATCTACACAAAAAGGTCTTATTTAATTTGAGAGAAGTGGAAGTAATTTTATATGAAATGAATCATATTACTTGTTCTTTTAAATGAATGATATGCGAGGGTAGTGTGCAACTAAAATTATCAAACCTTAACATCACATTAAAATTAAAATTAGATTCTTTAATTAACGTGAACGATATTGTTAAGAACAAATGTTCACCAAAAAAGGACTAGCTCACTTCATATCACAAAAAAATATAAAAAAAAAAATAATTATATATATATATATATATATATATATATATATATAATTTTGTGCATTAGAAAACAAGTTAAAGGAAAAAATGTAGAGTGGACATTTTAGTTTAAGAAAACTTTACATGATTTAGCCATTAATATTATAAATATGTACAAAAACGTATAGTCGGTTTTTGTTTTATTACTCCGTAAGGCATTCTTATTTGAAAACAACTCCTCTAGTTGCTACTGTGTCCATGTTTGAGCCATTAGATTAAATGTTAGATGATTGAAATGTTTTAGGCCATTAGATCCACAAATAAATAGTTTTATATATGTTCTTTATAAAGTTAGTTTTTTTTCTTTTTAATAAGTTAGATTGAATTTAGGTTTTGGTGACTTTGTCAAGTTACACAAAAATAAAAATAAAAGTAAATTAAATAAAAATATTTACATAATGTAATGAAAATTTTAACTAAAAATAATAAAATAAAATAATACTAAATTATAAAACCAACCCATGGTATTCATGTGGAATGTATTTTATCTAAAGCGGGGAATTAAGATGGCCTAACTCTGGAACTACCAAGAGCCAAGAGAGATCAAATGTCTTGATATGAAAACCTCATTGATCCCTATGATCAATAATATAGATATAAACTAACTATTTAATAAAATTATTTCTAAATGTTTATAACCATTATTCTTTTAAAATTTTACTTAATAAAATGTATCTAAATTTTCATACATCCAAATATACATATTTTTTCTTGTTCTATATTATTTTTGTTACAACCATTTTATTATTCCAAAAATATGTGGTTTTTTTCTTATATATTATTTATGTTACAATTGTTTTATTATTCATGAGTAGTATTTCTTAATATATAAAAAATTAAATTAATAATGAAAAATTTTAAAATAAGTGATTTTTTATTATTATCTTGAGAAATAATGATGAATGTTCATAATTATCATTTCTTAAATAACACTAAATTTACCTTTAATTACTTAATTGTAATAGTTTTTAACTACATACATACTCTTTCTGATTATTTTTTGTTAATGACTATCAAATTTCTTCCGTTGAAAAAAAACTATATACATATCTTTAATTACCTAATTGAAAAATATTACATTTTTTTGCTTATAATCATAAAAAAATTTCATATTGTATGATGTCAAACATACTCAACTTTTTATTTTGAAATTTTAAGCAAAGTTTTTCACTACATAATTTTAGCTTTTATAAATTTATTTTTTTCAATTCCAAACAAAACTTAAAAAAGGAAAAACCCACTCAGTCCTTACTGTAGATTATAGTTTTACAAAATTGAGACTATGTGATTAAAAATAGAGTAAGCTAAGACAACCCTAAGGGGTTTTTTTGTACAAGTTTTTCCATAACCTTTCCCTCCATCCAATATGTAATGTAGATTTTTCTGAAGAGAGAGCATATTCTAGTTTATAAATTGATCCACAATCAAAGAAAATGGCTAGGGATTTCACAAGTTATTAGTTTATAAAATGATCCACAATTAAAGAAAATGGCTATGGATGTCACAAGTTATCATTCGCACAGTGATGTATTCACATTCTTAGTTGAAATGGATCCTATTAGATGCATGGTGGCCAGAGACACTAAAAAATTCAAAAACTATATATGTTATGACATCCGTATTGTCTACAAATCATCTAAATTTCGCATCTTATTCTAACAATAACCACTCAATTTACTCTCCAATTTTTTAAATCGCCACCCATGCTCGGGAGATCACACTGTAAAATCAAATGTTCCTCTGGTTTTTTTAAAGGGTTCATAAACAAAACATACAACAAGAAAGTCAATATTGTGGTATAAAAACAGAGTTTTGAATCATTGTGACAAACAAAACATCACATTAGCTCACAGAATATATCTAATGCTATAAGGATCTAAGGTGATAACAAAGTGTTGAATCATGTTAACTAGGTGAAAACCAAAACTAAGTTGTAGCCAAAAGAAAAAAATCGCAACAACTCACATAATATATCCAAGGTTGCAATGAACCCCATACATAGTGATGCACCTCATGGGAATTTTAGTGCACATAGAACACCACCCTAAAAATTATATACTATTGATCAATTTAGAATAACCTAAGATGTGTAAAGTATTTTAATAAGAAACTACATTTGTAATTATAAAATATAAAACTATAAATTAAATTTGTGAATTTACTTTGTATTTTTTGTTCTTATGTATATAGAGAAAGTCTAAACCAATTTTGGAGTTAAGACAATAAACCATAACATAAAGAACAATATTTCCCTCCAACAATGCCTCCATATTAAAATAACATTCACTTTCTTGTATACCAAGACTATTGTTCTTCATATACAATTTTTGATAAGCATGCAATTGGCACTCAGATATGTAGATGAACTTGGACTAAACTCTATTTTTGTTAACAAAAATTATCTTTATTTACATCTATGTTAGATAGATTGTACTTGAATGTATTTAAAATATCTTATTTGAGTTACATGCTCATTTCATGCTTGTGTCAGAGGATTATTAATCACCAAAATATTTTCACCCCCAATTTCTTATTTCAATATCTATAACAATTATTTTATATATGTGAATAGATTATGTTGGTTTACATATATGTTTTCACCCCCAATTTCCTATTTCAAAATCTATAACAAAATTTTCTGGTTGATAACTCTTATCATCAATATCTTTGAAACCTACACGACCTGCTTCTATGGAAGAAAAATTTTCCTTTCACTCCTTCACAATGGCTCCTTCTGTGCAACATCTTATTTCTTCTAGGCTAATATTTCGTATGCTATTGTATTATTATTTCTTCTAGTCTACTCTTTCCTATGCTATTGTCTTACGACATTTTTTTGGAACATGTGGTGCAATTTCTAGTAAAAAAAATTATAATCATGAAAGCTAGGTTTCCCTTTCTATCTCTTTAAGGATTGTACTTATAAAGAACAAAAATCATGATACCAAAGTGAATTTAGTGAAATTTAGCTCAAAAAAATTTCTTATGTATAATGGAACCATACCTTACGTTATCAATAGCAAATTATGTCCAACATTTTCTTATTTTACTTTTAAAAAGTACTCATGCGACTATCATATTTTTAAGGTAATCATTTTTTATAATATTCAATTCTTCTTCCATCTCTTTCTTCATAAAATGCATGTTATATATTTGTTAGATTATAGGGCCTATGGAATAATATCTAGTTTTTATCCATTATGTTACTATTGGATGATGGTTGAGATAATCACTCAACAACTTCATTTTGAATAAGTAACTATATCTAATAATCATTAGCAATCTCTATAAAGGAGAGAAGCATTATTGTGATGATGAAAATAACTAATATTCCATATCTTCAATTTTTTCTTATTGTTCATTATTCATTTTGTTATCATTATGTGTTCCATTTATACCCTATCCTTATATGGGATCACAAATATATTTTATCATATCACTTGTCTTACTAAACAGAAAAAGGGTCTATTTTCTTTTGATACAAAGCTTATCGCAAATAAAAATGCTAATAATTTGGTGTTTTCAAACTCGAAAAAATATAATTTATCTTGACCAAGAATTTAGGTGTTCCATGGTAAAAATGGGGATGATTGTCATATTGAATTGTAGACAATAAGAAATATGTTAAAACTAGATTATTTATTAATAGATGATTAAGTCCAGACCCTAATCTCTTTAGAGAATTAAAAAGCTTCTCAAATATAACATGGTTACCTTTGGTCACATACCATAAAAAATCCAAAATGAACTCCTTCAAAATATTTGTTGATTGATTCATTGTAAGAAAATTCATATTGTGCCAAAACCAATTGTCATTGTCCTCGTTTTTCTCCCCTTAGAATTCTCAAAAAACTTCCAAGACTGTATTTTACATCATCAATGTTTTTCATCCATTTGTAGATGGAAATTTAAATTTTACAACAACTTGGAACCCAATTTATTCATATGTTCCCTCCAAAATTTCTCAATGAAATTGGTATCTCTATCAAAATTTATACTCCATAGTGATCCATGTAATCCCATAACTTTTCATATGAAAAAAAAGACCACTAAAGTAGAATCACTAATTTTATTGCATGGTATGAAATTTGTTGTCTTTGAAAAAAACTCTAGTGTAACCATCACAAAATCATCATCATTTTGTGTTCTAATAAGCTCAAAAACAAAATCCATAATTACAACTTCCCAACATCTCTCCAGTAGTAGTGGTGGAGAATACAATATTATGTTATAACTCTTTCTTTTCACCAATTAATAATTTATACAACACTCGACAAATTTTCTATCATCCTTGTTCAAGTTAGAATAAAAGTATATCTACTTCACTAAATTTGTGGTCATTTCAACACAAAAAGCTACACCCAAAACTCTAATATGCATATATTTAATAATATTACTACGTTCTATGTAAAATTCACAAACTTTGATTCATAAATAAGAATCCTTCTTGGATGTGGAAATAAAAATGTGGAGATCTATCAATACTCCATGGTACCTTGTATGCCCTCTATGCATATACAAAAACATGCATCGTCATCATATATCTCTTCCGTAAATTCCACTTCAATTTAAAAAGTATTGAATAACAATATCATCCAATTTAAAGGATCAATAAACTTAATGAACTTTCCAAACTTGATTCAAAACAAATGTAAAAATTTGAAAAAAAATCCTTCCATTTGGAATGTTTTTAATTTAGGTTACATTTACCATTGATATATGACAATGCCTTATGCTCGGTAAATAATACAAACTCCATAAATTGCAAGTAGTGTTTCCAAGTCATAAGCATAGTACTTTTTTTTTGGCATCATTTTTCTTCTTGATAAAGAATGTAATCGGTCTTCCTTCATGACTCAAAATTACCCCAATTGCTTATCCACTCACATCATAGTCCACTTGAAACATATTTTTGAAATGTACAAGCACCAAAATTAGTTGTTTAATTACCTGCTTATTTAAATTCTTAAATGATTTCATGGTTTCTACTATTCATTGGAAATTTCCTTTTCCCATGCTATAGGTGTTGTACTGAGCACATTGAAATTTCAGATAAATTTCTTATAGAAGCATGTCGATCAAAGAAATATTCTCACATCAAAGTCACACTTAAGCGTTTTTCAGTCCAAATTTTCCTTTTCCTTTTTAGGATCCATCTTAAATCCTTCGTTGGAAATGATAAATCACAGGTATACTAACTCTTCCTAAAAAAATGTGCACTTTTTTAAATATGTCAACACATGCACTTCCCTCAACCACATTCATGTTAGAATATTAAATAAATCTAAGAGGGGGCATGAACCAATATTGACAATTTTTAACCTTAAAAACTTAAAATTCATCCACAAGTATAAAGAAAAAATGTTAACCTAAAAAAATTATAAATGCATCCATAAGTATAAATAAAAACTCGCAAATATAAAGAACACGAGGATTTTATGTAGAAACCCTAGAATTATTTTCTTAATATATATGAAGATTACATTCAAATGTATCATCATTAATTTAAAGTAATAACCAAATCCCTTGTTTATTAGCACCAACTTAAATGGAACACCGACTCCTTTGTTTATCAACACAAAGTCTCGTACAATTCAATATTAGTCAAATGAAGTCTCCCCTTCTAGTATTCACTCCTATATTCTTCAAACATGAACTTGACTTCCTAAACATGGTCTTCTCAGTAATAGAAATTCCCTCAACAAATGATCCTTGAACTTTTCATTTCCTATTAGTGTAACTTGGCCTTTGGAAATTTTCCTTCTCCATATTGTTTGGCCTCCTGAACAGAGAATAGGGTAATATGTAACATTTTATCTCATTTGGAAAAACATTTTCATGAATGAAAAATTATTTCAACAATATCCCCCTTTGTAATTAATGTAAACCACCATATTCCCCCTTTTATCATGTTCCCCTTATCCTTTTTCCTCTTTATATTTCTCTCCACCTTTGATGTCAATGAAAGGGTAATTCCCCAAACACTATCTCTCCCCTTGTACATCTTTGATGAATTACTACAAGTTTCTATTTAGGATACTCAATTGTCCCTCTAGGAAGTGGTTTGATGAGTATGTATGCAATATGTTCATTCATCCCAACATACTCTATCTTGATATTATTCTATGTGAATTTCTCCTTAGAGAGTGAAAATATCTATGAATATGCCTAGATGTGGAATGCATCACTGGATTCTTGGATATGTTTATTCAATTGATTTTTTCACAAAGTATGAAAATAGGCTCATCAAATTTTACATGTATTTATTGCAAGGTTTGCTTCCTATAAAGGACTTATTGATCATGTTGTCTCATGGTGTTGCCATTGATGTAAACCTAAAATGTCAATGACGTTTTCTGAGTCGCTTGTGGATTTAATTGTGTTAGCATTGATGTCAACAAGGTTAGAGGTGTTTTCATGATGACCATAAGTTTTATTGGATGTTATTGAGGTATTTCTTATGATTACATATGGTCTGCAGGTTCTGTAGAAGCGTGTAGGCGTAGATGACCAGGTTTAGGAAGAGTTGGAGTGGGTTTAATTCATATTTGTGTTGAAATTAGAGTAATAAAGGTCTCCAGTGTACAAGGAGCATTATAATGAATGTATCGAGTGCACAAGGAAATTATAGTGCACTTCCTAAAGGGATAGGAAGTTTTTCCCTTTCTAGAGTGATTTTTCTAGATTATATGCGCATTTGCAATGAATTTCAAAGGCATCACATCTTAAGATATAAATTAAATAAATTGGGTCATTTTAACTAATAAATTTATTGCCATTTTTCCATTTTATTCACTTATAACTTTCATTTTTTTTAGATTTATTTCCTTTTATCCACCATACTTTTTCAACAATCATAGCCACCTTCCCTTAAGTAACAATTTTATAAAGACATTCTTTAAGGGAATGGGAAATTTAATGCCAAGGTTCATAACCCACATTTCCTTGTATTAATTTATAAAAGCCATTTTTTGAGGAACTAGGGAAGGTAAGGACCTGCCAAAGTAGAGGTGGTGGAGGTGAAAAATTGTTTGTTTTGACTCTTTCCATAGTGGTTATCACTCGTCCTCACTCCTTGATAGGTAGGTTTGTAAGTTGTTTTACAAGCAAATAAGGACAAGGAAAATGAGAAGAAGGTGATTCTTATCTTCTCGTTTCTTTATTTTATTTTTTATTAGTTTTATATATATATATATATATATATATATATATATATATATATATATATATATATATATATATATATATATATTTATTTATTTATTTGAAAGTATTTTTACTAGTCTATTTTTCTACTTTGGTTTCTTATTTTTTATGAGCTTCTTGAGATATTACTAGTCTTTAGACAACTTCTTAAGAAAAATGAAATTTTAACTCCCCCAAAGATGTAATGCTATACATTGTTTTTTACTCTGAGGTTGCTTTTAAGTTTTTTATTAAAATTATACAATTGGTTAAGGATGTGAGCTCAAATGAGATATAGTTTTTAGGACGTGAATGGAAAGAAGGTGATATTGAGAGGATCATATCTTATTTTACGGGTTAATTTAGATGCTTCTTTTAGAAACATTAGGGTGTTTTTTAGCTATTATTATGAAAGGTACTAATTTTATTCTAGAAATAAAATTGTGATTTTTGGATGACTAGCTTGTCAAATGAGCTTATGTAACCACTAATGGTGATATCTAGAAGAGGTATGAACTTTGACGACATCTTTTCAAGTTGGTATCTACTTAGGAATGTATTATTTCAAAGTGAATTGTGAATGTTGATTTATGACTATCTTTTATTGAACATCAGACATAGATTCCTAAATAATCAGTTTTCGCTCTTCAGATATTATCATTGTTTATCCTCTACCTCACTTCCTCCATCCAATTCACCTTTTACAATACAATGACTAATTGGGAAACAAACTCACTCTCAAATATAAGATAGCTGGTTTTTACAATATGCATTTTCTAAAATATAATGTAGTCTTTTCACATTGAAGCCATATTAAATGGAAACATCATGGCTATATATGGTGGAAGCATATGTTTCAAAATGTCTTCATATTCCCTAGGAAAAGTTGAGGAAGCATATGTTTCAATATGTCTTCATATTCCCTAGGAAAAGTTGGGATGTGAGTTTGTATTGAGGTAATTAACTCTTATTAATATTTAATTTTCCTAATTGTTGATATTGAGATTTTATTTAAGCATCATTCTTACAACTTGCAAAATCAAATTTTTTTTTTTTTTACAACAAATAAATAAGATTTTGAAGAAGGGATAATGAAATTTTGTAATAATGATTAGTGAGTATTATATAAATTTTGAACTATTATTAAAACATTTTCCCATTTTTCCATTCTCTTTAACATGACCCAACTACATGTGAATCTATTTTTCTAGAGGATAAAAAACATGAATGAATCTACAAAGGATGATGTCATATTTCGATTGTTTCAAACGTAAAGACATTTTCAATGTTAAACTTTTTGTGATAAATTTTTTATCAATTCTCATTTCCTATATATAGCCAATATATGCATTTGTATTTGAAAACCAATATCTCCCTAATATTATAGGGAATCCATTAATTTTAGTTCTTAACACCATATAATGTCGATGACACTGCCAATAATCAATAAACACTACCATGTCCTTGATCCCTTTTAATTTGATTGTGGACCTATCATCCATTTAAAATCTTGGTAGGTTTTATCTCAACTCAAAATGGTAAATATTCCCATTATTACCATTATATAACATTAATGGTTTCCTATTGGTGTCTTTTTACTAGTAAGAAAGAAGGTCAACTTTGAGAGTCATTAATTTTATGAAATGAATGATATTCTTTGTTCTTGGATATTAATGATATGGGGAGTGATGCGTGAAGAAAACTTATAATCAATTTAGAGATTGACTTTGGGTTTTTCATAAAAAATATACTATTTGTTTAGAATTTCAGTTAAAATGAGATAGTTATTAACACAAAATGGAAGGAAGGTGACATTGAGAATTTAAGTTTACGGGTTGATTTCAATATTTCTTTTAGAAAATTTGGGGGTTTTATTCTATTTCTACGCAGGGTGAAAATTTTAGTCCTAAAAAATGGGATGATTTTGGAACTACTAGCTTGTAAAATGAGCTAAAGATCCACTAAAGGTGATCTCCAAATAAATGGAAAAAAATTAAATAATTTGTATGAAGTTCCTAACTACTATGATATATATTTCCTATGAAAACAATTGTACAAATATACTAGTGAATGGAACTATTATGGCTATATATAGTGTGGTGCATATACATCAATATGTATTTATATTTTTGAGGAAGAGTTGAGATGTGAGTTTAAATACAGGTAATTAACTCTTATTATTACTAAAGGTTGTCTTAATCATTGATATTAAGAGTTTATCTAAGAACAATTTGTATAACTTTGGAAACCTAATTTTTTTATTTGTAGATCAAACAAATAAAATTTTGACAAAGAGAGAATGAATTTTGTAATATGGATTGGTGAGCCTTTTATAAATGTTTCGTCATTGTTAAATCATTCACCGATATTTCCATTTACTTTAATTGAGCCAGACACACCTGAATCTATTTTCCTTGAGGATTAAAAACATGAATGCATCTAGAAATGATTATGCCAACCTTGGATTCATTCAAATTTAAAGAAATTTCCAATATTAAACTTTTTTTGCTAAATTTTCAATCAATTATAATGTGGCTACCTACACCCAATATATGTATTTCTTGTTGACAGCCAAAATATCCTTAATATTAGAGGGGATATACTAATTTTAGTTCTTAGCATCATATAATGTCTATGTCACTACTAGTAATCAATAAAATTTACTATGCCCTCTAAGATCCCTTTAATTTGATAATAGACTCATCATCCATTTCAAGGAATCGTAGGTTATATGGTAGACTTTATCTCAACTTAAAAAGTTGAATATTGTCATTATTATCATCGTTATTACTTCAATAGTTTCTACTAAATAAATAAGAAGGTCAACTTTGACAGGAAACTACAAAGAAAGATCTATTTAATTTTAGATAAGTGGAATTCATTTTATATGAAATGATTGATAGTACTTCTTTTATTATATGAATGATATGGGAGGGTGATGTGCAACTAAAATTATCAAACCTTCACATAACATTAAAATTAGTTTATTTAATTAACGTGAATGATCTTCTTAAGAACAAATGTTCATTAAAAAAGGACCGTCCTAAATGTTCATTAAAAAAGGAATACAACCCTTTAAAAAATAACTAGCCCTTTTTTAATGTTCATTAAGAAATATGCTAAAAATAGATTATTGATTAATAGATTATTAAGGCCAAGCTCCAACATCCTTAGAGCATTAAAAAACTTCTCAAATATAGCATAGTTACCCTTTGACACCTACTATAACCAATCCAAAATGAACTCCTTCAAAAGATTTGATGATTGAATCATTGTAAGAAAATTCATATTGTACCAAAACCAATTCCCATTGTCCTCATTTTTCTCCATTTAAAATCCTCAAAAAAAAATCCAAGACTTTAGTTTACATCATCAACCTTTTTTATCTATTTGTGGATTGCAATTTAAATTATATAAAAACTTCAAACCCAATTTATTCCAATATGCCCTCTAAAAATTCACAAGGAAATTGGTATCTCTATCAAAAGTTATACTCCATAGTGACCCATGTAATCTCATAACTTTGCATATGAACAAAATAAATAGTAAAGCAACATCATTAATTTTCTTGCATGTAATGAAATGTGTTCTCTTCAAAACAATTTCTACTATAACCATCACAAAATCATAATCATTTTGGGTTCTAGTAGTACTAGTGGTGGAGAATAAAATATTATGTTCTAACTCTTTTCATTCACCAACTAATTTCTACAACAAAAAAAAATTTCTAACATCCATGTTCATGTTAGGCTAAAAGTATCTCTAATTCACTAAATTTGTGGTCTTTTCAACACCAAAATTTCCACCCGAACCTCCAATAAAAAGTTCTTTCACAATATTACTACATTCTTTGAAAAAACCACAAACTTTGATTCATAAATAAGAATCCTTCTTGGATGTGGAAATCCAAATGTGGAGTTCTATCAATACTCCATGGTGCCTTGTATTCCATCTAGGCTTCTACAAAACACACATCCTCTTCATATATCTCTTTCATAAATTCCAAGGGCACAACTTCAATTAACAAAGTATTTAATAACATTATCCTCTAATGTAAAGGATCAATAAATTTATTGAAGTTTCCAAACTCGTTTCAAAGCAAATGTGAAAATTTGAAAAACTTCCTTCCATTTGTAATGTTTTTAATTTAGTTTATGTTGACTATTGATATATGAAAATGCTTTATTCTTGGTAAATAAGATAAGCTCCATCAATTTCAGGTAGTGTTTCCATTTCTTCAAAGCTTCTAAAATATAAATGAACTCCTAATCATAAGCATAGTAATTCGTTCTAGTATCGTTATGCTTCTTGCTAAAGAATCTAATCAGTGATCCTTCATAACTCAAAACTACCCCAATTTCTTATCCACTCACATCATAGTCCACTTGAAACATATGATTTATTTAATATAGATGCACCAAAATTAGCTATTTAATTACCTTCTTATTCAAATTCTTAAATCATTTCATGATTGCTACTATTCATTAGAAATTTCATTTTCCCATGCTATAGGTGATGTACTAATCCCATTGAAATTTCAAAGAAATTTCCTATTGAAGCATGTCAACAATGAAATCTTCTCACATAAAAGGAACACTTAAGTGTTTTCAAATCCAAAATTTTTAGGATCCATCTTAAATCCTTCCTTGGAAATGATAAATCCTAGGTATAATAACTCTTCCTCCAAAAATGTGCACTTTTCTAAACATGTCAACACATTCACTTCCCTTGACCAAATTAATGTTAGAATATTAAACAAATCTAAGAGGGGGCATGAATCAATATTGATAATTTTTAACCTCTAAAACTTATAAATGTATCCACAAGTATGAAGAAAAACTCACAAATATAAAGAACACCAATATTTTTATGTAGAAACCCTATAATGCTTTTCTTAATACATATGAAGAGTACATTAAAATTTATTAGCATCAATTGAAAGGAAGAACCAACTCCCTTTTTTATTAGCACCAAATAAAAAGGAAAACTAACTCCTTTTTTTATCGATACCAAATCTTGTACAATTCAGTTTTAGTCAAAGAAAGTCTTCCCTTCTAGTAGTCATTCCTCTATTCTTTACGCCTAATCTCAACTTCCTAAACATGGTATTCTCAGTAATATAAATTACCTAAATAGACTATCCTTGAACTTGGCCTTCCTTATTAGTATAACTTGGCCTTTGGAATTTTTCCTTCTCCATAGTGTTCGACCTCCTCAATAGGGGACAGTGTAATATGTAACTTTCTATCTCATTTGGAAAAATTTTGTCATCAATGAAAAATTCTTTCAATAATATTCCACTTTGTAATTAATGGAAACCATCATACTCCCCATGTGATCCTGCTCCCCTTATCCTTTTTCTTCATGATATTTCTCTACCCCATTGATGTCAATGTCAAAGGGTAACTCCCCTGACACTGTCTCTCCCCTTGTATGTCTTTTTTGAATTACTCCAAGTTTCTATCCAGGATACTCAAATATCTCTCTAGGAAGTGGTTTAGAAAAGATGTATGCACTATGTTCGTTCATCCCTAAAGAAAAATAAATAAACGTAAATAAAATATCAGAGACAAACTTTGGAAGAAAAGGATTTTGAGCCTTAATGTATTGTATTTCTCTCATAAAATCATGATAATGTTACAATATTTTATAAATAAATCAAGAATATGTCTCAAGATAGTGCATCTATCTTGGACATAATCACTTTGGTTGAGTGAATATCTCAACCACACACAAATATAGGAGCCTAACTAGTTGGAGAGAATATGTCAACCAACTACACCTAAACAAACTCCCAAGTTTGAGGAATTAACTCATTCTAGAATAGATAGGTAGGAATAGATCCAAGTCTCATAAGTTTAATTATTTTGAATATTTTGGACTTATTATAATTTTTATGTGAGAGTGAGGCTAGAATTCCCTCCCTCAATTATAAGGGCAAAGTAATATCATGGAACCATCTCCAGGTTCTCATGTTGAAATGGTTGAGTTGATCCTTAATGAAAAACTCCCTGAAAAACTGCCAAAATAGAATGCCTAAAAAAACTTCAATCTAAAGAGAACAAACCAAGAAACATGGATCAGTTGCAATTTTCTTGACAACTCCATCAAATGTCAAGATAAAATTCAAAAGGATCCATCTCTCCTTTTATTTTTCCAATGTCCATCAAAGTGAACAAAAAATTTCCAAAAATGCTCTCAATTAGCATCCCAATCGCTTGTCCATTGACTAAATGTTGAAAACGCTGACTTGCGAATTTGTTGAATTTAATATTCACAATCGCTTTCCCACTGGAAATTTTCACGATGCCTACTATCTTTTTGGATTATTACCACTAGCTGATTTGTTGATGTTTTCAAAAATTTCAGCCTTACAACCACCTTCAATCCCATTATCCTTTCCCCCCTTTTTCAATTGAAAAATATAGGAAACCACAACTCAAAAGAAACAAATAAGACTAACCAACCCTTCCTTGAGACATCAACCAAATAATAACTAAATAACTAAGAATTCTTGTAGCAATTTGGAACATCAAATCTTACCCATAAATTTAAATTTGAAGATTCTCATGGATTAAAAAAACTATCAGATCAAAAAAAGAGAAAAAACCTCTTTGTTATGTGAATGGTCAACAAAGGCGTTGAAATAGATGAGATTTGTGGAGAGCATGTCAACTTTATAAATGGAACTATGTGACTGAATCGTTGTAAAGTAAATCTATGTATGACAGGTGTTTCACAAAAAAAATATTTGTCACAATAGTCGCAGGATTTTGCTTCAACACAACAGAAAATTGAGATCGTCACAAATTACAACACTTGGAGCATGGGCAAAAATATTCAACAACAAATTTCTTGAAATGTCCAATGGAAAGGATTTAAATAAACATAAAATAAATAGGTACAATTCCAATTCTAGTCATCATCCTTGTTCCACCGAGCGTTTTCCTAGTGACAGCTATCATCTTAGATGAAGGAATGTATCCCTTCGAAGCCTCAGATCTTCCATTCATATGAGTTGTTCCACCATCATTTCCATCAAATATAGACATTCCTCTTGTATCTTTTGGTTATCCGAAAACACCATTTGACATGGGAAACATTTAATCTATAGGTTTCATTATAGAAAAATTGAGATTGATAAATTGCAACTACTGCAAATCAAGATCGAAAGAAGTTGGGAGCTGATGCTTATGATGATATATGCACAAACTCATTCAAAGTATCTTTTAAGAAGCGAAGATAAGGATGAAATAATGCCACAAAATGGAAGTGATGACGATACCAGTCGTGCACGAGAAATATTTGAGATGATTAGTGATCACATGGAGAACGCGTCAAATAGAGACATGGTATGGGAAAAATGTGTACCTTCCACTGCGGGAACCAAGTTTCGTTGTCTCAGCACCTTCTTCATCTTTCCTGATTCTGTCAAATTAGTTGAAGCATAAATTGGATGCCTATTCTAAACTTTAGCGCTCTAACTTTTGTATCGATGACTCCACTCCACTACAGGGCTATCACTGACAATTTCTCCAAAGCCCTTCCCTTTGAAGGGAGACTTTTGATGTAACCCATGAAATCGGTAAAAATATCGTTCTCGTTCGTCTTCAGGAGTAGATAAGAGTCCACGGCTGGCAAAACCGTCTATGGTGTGGTAAAGTTCTAATTAGAACTATAGTTTTTTTTCAGGTGGCATGTTAGAGTGGTTTTACTCTCGACGTCATTCGACTCATTCTCGGGGTCCGCAAAACATTTAAGGGTGAACTCGGCATCGATAGTAGGAGAGTGTTGAATCAAAAAATTTCTCTACAAAGTGAATGAACGCAACACAAATGCAACCATGAACTCTATCATTCGCATGCAAATTTCATCTCCACATCGTTGCCACAAACAGAGAATGGGGGTTTTTTAATAAGAAGAATGGTATTCTAGTGTGATGAAAGAACCCATGACCATGTGCATGCCAATTATGCTCTCCCAACAATAATACCTCCTCTTTTGACTATTCTCTCGGAATTAAATGAGGCGATAAGTACATTCAAAATGCGACAACACACAACAAAATGCATTGAATGTGAAGATTTTGAGGCCTCATTGCACACAATTTGTCATATTGGATGGAATTTTACGCGTAAATATTGTTTAAATTTTGCAAAATCGTTAACATTCTACGTTCAAACTGTCAAAATGGGTACATAGTTCGTCGAAACTGTCAATTTTGGCATACTGTTTACATTTGAAATTTCAACACATCTGTAATGTACAAAGTTTCAATCCTCAGCTAATTAAACTATGAAAAAAAATCTTCTGGACAACGCCAAGGATGACTATGGTCTGGTTACAATGATTTATGAAGTACTTGCAAAGATGAAAACTAAAAGAAGGTACGTCGCAATTAAAATAAGCATATTGATTTTCGGCCCTAAACATTTACCGAGGGTCTGCCAAATTTTACCAAGGAAAGGAGCCCCAGGTTCATGAATTCCATCAGTGTTAACGTTGTCACCTGGTGTGTGGATCTTAAATCAAAATCATCAACACCAGCTACCTATCTAATACAGATATGGAAGCCCCATTGTCATATCTTCTACTTGGATCCACTTCCACATTGAGATGACCGATTGCGCAACCTTTTTTATCAGAAAAATATGGATTTGATAGAATTTTTCTCTTGCTCTACGCTCACAACTTGGTACACCATTTCTTTGCGCAAACCCCATAATTTGACACCATCATGTCCTATTGTCACAAGGAAATATCCATTTTCTGAAAAATATATATCAATGATTGCACCACTATGCCCATCAAAAATTCACAACATTTGCCTGGGTTTTCACATCCCAAATTCTCCAATATCCAAAATCTCATACGCTAACCAATTATCTCGCTCTGATACCTAATAAATAAAATATCAGAGACAAACTTTGGTGTAAAATGCATTTGAGACTTAATGTAATGTATTTCTATCATAAAATATACATATATACACACACACACACACATCAAGAATATGTCTCAATATAGTGCATCTATCTTAGACACGATCAAATTAGTTGAGTGAATATCTTAACAATACACTAATCTAGTAGCCTAACTAGTTGGAGAGAATCTCTTAACCAACTAGACCTAAGCAAACTCCCAAGTTTGAGGAACTAACTCATTCTAGAATAGATGACCAGGAATAAATCCAAGTTTCATAATTTTAATTATTTTCAATATTTTAGACTTACTATTGTTTTTAACTGAGAGTGAGACTAACAATCCCAACATACTCTGTGTTGATATTAGTCTATGATAATTTCTCCTTAGAGAGTGACAATCCATATGAATATGCTTGGATAGGCTGATCATATTTTAATTGTTATTCTTGCAAGGTTTGCTTCATATAAAGGACTTGTTGGACATGTTATCTCATGGTCTTGGCATTGATTTCAACCTATTATGTCAGTGATGTTTTCTAATGAGTCAACTGTGGAATTAATTGTTGATTGCATTCAACCTAGGATGTCTACTTAAGGAGTGAGTTGAGGAGTCAATTGTGTTGGAATTAATGTCAAAAAGGTTGTATGTGTTTTCATGATGATCATATGCTTTATTACATGTTATTAAGGTATTTATTATGATTACATATGATCAACAAATTCTAGAGAAGCTTGTAGGTGTATATGATTAGGTTTAGGAAGAGTTGGATAAAGTTTAATTGAGATTTGGGTCGAAATTAGTGTAATAGAGGTCTCCATTGGACAATGATAACTATAGCGCACATATCCAGTGCACAAGGAACATTATATTTCACTTACCGAATGGATAGGAAGTGTTACCCTTTCTAGAGTGAGTTTTCCAGATACTATGTGCATTGCATTGAATTCCAAAGGCATTATCCATGGTATTTGCACCTGGTTTTTGGTGGACGGAGTTGACTTTAGTTAATCATCATTATAGATTTTAATCAAGTCAAGTGAATGAGGATTACTTTTTTTCATGAGTTACATCTTCCTTCAATGATAAAATTCAAAAATGTGAATTAGAAGGGGTTGCACTAAATGAGAGACTATAAGAGAGTGCGTTAGAGTTTTGTAGAGATAGTATGTAGATGAGAGCCCAGATCTAGCGAAAATTATAGATGATGATGGATTTTTAGCAAATATATGTTCCTAACATATTCTTGTTGCAGATTGTTTTGATGCTAGTTGCTTCTAATATGGTGTAATGCCCGCAATTAATAATTTTTCTAAGGGAAATTCTAAATTTTTAAATTTTGGTGAATAATAAATATTTTTAGATAAATAAAATTAGGAGAAATAATTTTTGGATGTATTAAATAAATTTTGGAGAAAAGGAAATGGTTGGGACATAGGAAAATAAGAACAGTTAAAGTGAATAAAAGTTGTGGAGGTTACCAAAAAGGGAAATCGAACCATGGGAAGAATCAAACCATGGTATCAAAGCATAGTGTGAGAGAAATCGAACCATGGTATGAGGAAGTGAAAGAAACAATAAAAGGAAGGCTAGAGCCTTATTTTGACCATTCTATTTTGGAATTTCATTTCTAATTTTGGAGAGATTTTTTTATTTGATTTTCCAAGTCCACTAGTGTTTTTTAGCACAAGGAAATTCCAAGAGGAAATTCCACCTCTAGCTTCGATGAACTTTGAGTGTCACCTTAGGAGAGCAATTGGGATTTTATTGTAGAATTTTCACTTAGAAATTTATTATTTTTGGGCGTAGAAGAAAAATATGGAGGGTATTTGGAACATCATCTTTCTATTGTAGGTTTCGGGTATTTGCAAGATATTTTCTACTTGTTAGAGGATTTTGGCACTAGTTTTTAGATATGTTCCTGTATATTTTAGCTGGGGCCGAATTTTCTCTTAAGGGGGTTGGAGAACAAATTTTTCTTTGTTGGTGTTTAGTGCTGATATTTTCCTAGAGTTTTTAGTTGGGAGTGATAGCTCTTTACTGGAGGATATTTGTGAAAAAATTTCTCAACCACTTGCAGGAGATTTTTGTCATTTATTGGAAATTTCTCTTTATTTGGGTGCAAAAGTGTGTAGCTCAGAGATTCGCTCTATTTTGGGCATTCTAGGTCAGTTGGAACCAGCCCAAATGATTTCTACATTTTGTTGATCTGGGTATAAGGAGTCTATAGCTAAGTTTATAGAATTTTCCAGGTAGTATTCGAGCCAAAATCGTACATTATTATAGTAGGATGTATGTTTGGTTAGCTCGGAAGTTTGCATCATTGTAGGTTCGATTTTGGCTTGGAGTTAGGCCAAATATTTTTGGGGTTTTACTTGTTTATAGGAGAAGAGTCTCTCGCTACAATATCAGATTGATCTGCGAATTATAGGGGTTTAAATTTTAGTTTCTTATCTATTAGAAATAGTAGAAACTATATTATTTTCTCGGTAATTTACACATTTTGGGGATTTCCAGGTCATCTAGAATTATCCTAAGGTTTTTCTAGGTTTGGGTGACAGAAGGCTTAAGTAAATTTTGTAGAATTTTTGGAGAAATTTTTTGTGTAAATCACATTTCACCTCCAACAGCAACAACAAAATTTCCTGGGCAATGTGTTGCAACAAATTGAAACATTTCAATTGGATTTTTCTTAGATCTTGACCTGCATATTGCATTATTTCATTATTAGGCCTAGTTTCTATCATTCCTTTCCATTTATGTACTCAGTTTTCTTTATTAACAAAATGGCTCAATTGTTTGGCTCAATTTCTTGTGTATTTTGATGTGCATGTTTGGAATTTATTTATGGTTGCTTCTTCATTGTACATGTCTCTATTATTTTCTCTAAATTTCAATTTGGGCAAATAAATATGAGATCAAAGTGTTGTTGTAGATTGTAGATGAGAGATCATATTGGTGCATGTGATTAGTGTTGCATATATTTGCATATGCTGTTATGGACACATTTTTATGCTACTATTATCATGTGTAGATGGATTTAGGTTGATGTGTTAGTTGAGATTGTTTTTCATATATTGACAGAATAGGACAGGCCAATATTTTTATGAAGATTGTATTGAGTTGATTGGCATAGAGGATATTGTGAGCCCAATATGAAAATGGACGAAATGAGTCTCATAAGTGTTTGATTTCAGAGATCACATATCCACTATGAATAATTATGAAACTTGGTCCATATGAGAGTTTGAAGGTTAGGGCATTGGGTGAGAAAGTGGCAGCTTCTATATTTAGGGTGTAGCAACATCCTTCATGTAGTGGCCTGAGAAATTGGGAGTGGTGGCTTCCATCGAGTGGTGGTTGGGAGATAATTATTGGGATTGGTGGCTTCTTGTAGGTGGTAGCATAAAAATTTCATATAGGTAGTGGTCTGGAGCAAGTATCAACTTGCGTGATAGGAAAGTTGTGGCTTGCTAAATAGGGGTGGGTAGTGACTATGTAATGAAGATTTTATAATAATAGAATATGAGTGAAGCAAAAGAAGAAGAATGAATCCTTCGGGAATATATGTCCTCACAACTGTGAATTTTAACGTATGGCATGAAAATGTGAAATCTAAATTATTGTCTTGGAGATATAATATTTGGAGATTGGTATGCGAAGGATGTGGAAAGGATCAACTTGCACTTGATGTATTGTAGTAGGATTCTCAAGAAATATTAATTTATGAAAATATCTATAATATATATCTGAATAAGATAACATATCTAAAATATGCTAAAGATACATGGGATAGGTTGGAGATACTATTTGAAGGTGATAGTAGTGAGAATGTAGACGTTGAGAGGAAGAGAAAGAAGAAAAAAAAGAAGAAGGACCTCAAAAGAAATAATTTCAAATAGAAGGAGAGACAACCCCCAGCTAGAAATAGGTCACTGCCCAAGAAATTTATTTAAAACTATAAAAGAATTAATTTGTTGTCCCATCATTTTATAACACCCCAAAACCTTGTTTAAAGCCCTTTAGTATTCAATGTGTGAACAATGCTTTCAGAGTGGCCTTCAAATGTTGAATACAAATGAAAAAGGGAATAGAAAGAAGTGATGGTGGAAATTCTTAGATAACATGTTGCTTCACATAGAATCTTTAATCTTCAGATTTAGGGGAAAATATGATTAGCATGAAATGGAATTTAGAGAAGAGGAGTGCATCATTAAGTCTTTTAACCTTTCATTTAAAGAAACGAAAACTAATAGAACTCTAAAATCAAATTCCAACAACTTCATTTACCTTTCTTATGAAGAAAACATTAACAAAAGATGTAACAAAGAAAACTTATCATACTCAACAAATTCTAGAATCACTGTGAAAATTTTATTGCAATGCACATGAAAAGTGAAAGTACAAAATTGTGATTGTTTCTAAGGTCCAAAATCCTGGGACCTCCAAAATGCCTCATTCATAGTCTCTTATTTTTCCCCTGGACATAACTATCTAATTAGTTATTAAACTAACCTTTTGCACCATTACAAAAAAAACGTGTCCTCTTTTAAAACAATTACAAATAAAATAAAATAAAAAAACATTAAACATTATATATAAAATAATATATATAATATTTGATGTTATTCTTATATAAAACAAAACTCTGACCATTTTTGAATTATTTAAACTTCAAGTCTCGTATTTAAACATTTAACAAATCATAATCATTGATTAGTGTTATGGGGGTCCAAACAAAACCACATAAGGTTTCTTGAAAATCTGCATCGATAGAACAAATGGAAACACTAGGAAGCTTTCGATTATAGATCTGTTGAATCCATGATCACCATTTTCTGGCACTAGATGGCGTGCATAAGCCCCCATTCCCCCTCATCTTGAATCTCTCAAGCGTTGGTGTTATTCAGTGGATTTGTTGAGGGATACATAGAAAAACTCCATCAAGGTAAATGTGGCCCCAACATAATGAAAACAATTTCGATGGATGGGTTAAAATGAGTGGCATAAGGGAAACTAATATAATTGTTGTTATCAAGAGATATATTTCCATTATCATAAAATATCATCCTAGTTAATGGGAAAGTAAAACTTAGAACCTTATAGTTTCCCCTTGACAAAAAGTAAAACCTGTGTTATTTCCAATAGGGTACTTTGAACGTTCAACAATGCCTATTATTTATAGTATTTTTGTTTTCTTATAAAGTTAAAATACCATGGGTAGAAACCAATTTTTATTCAAATTAGTGATGTGATTGACAAAGTATCTGTCAGCACTTAACGACAATTAGACATGATTGAGGTGGAAAATTCAACCAATAATAGAGTGATGGACAGTTGCGACAATTAGACATGATTGAGGTGGAAAATTCAACCAATAATAGAGTGATGGACAGTTGGGGAGGGAACATGCAAGCACAACATAGAGGGTGAGGTGGCAAGATTAGTTAGAAAAGGATTCTCAATGCTAGATCTAAGCAACATCAAATATAAAAAGGTTGATTTATGTAAATCAAGGGTTCTAAATTTTTTCTTCAACTCTAATTATAGTTCTTTGGTCGGAATTCTAGTTTATTGTTTTTTCTAGGTACTTTATATGACTTTGGTTTGTCCTATTTAGTATATTCTAAGTTTATTGAGGGATAATATGAAGAATTATGATCTAAATTTTTGTATTAAATATTATATGGGTATAAACCCTATGGCGTTGGTTAGAATTAATAACTGAGCTTTATTTTCCCAAGACCTTCTCTCAACTTGTGTATTATATCTAATGTTATGTTGTTGATTAATATTAATATAATGATTTGACACGATTTTTGGGTCTCATATGTTTGTTCCATGTATAGTGTTGATTTTAATGATTATTATCTTAGGTCGGATTTAAGTTTCGATTGAGTTCTTACGCAGTGTATGGTTAGCTTAATTCATAAAGAATGGATCCAAACTTTTTCTATTTCCTATTAAAGCTATTTTATGAAAAATAGTTGAGGGGTTATCGAAGGAGGGATCCTTGTAAAAATTGGAGCTGCATAATTTTTAACGTATACAAAATTATTAACTATAATATTGCATGATGGAAAGTTCTAAAATATTCATGTGTAAGTTGTGGAAATATTTTCGATGTATGACATTTGCGACGGGTTGAGTAGGATTTACCTAAGCCAAGATATTCTTCCATATCCCATATTCCTTGCATAACCTACACAGGTTTTTCAATCCCATCATATACCTTCGGTGAAACCTCACATGCCTAAAAATGTTTCTAATATTACCTCTGAGGTTTTTGTTACAAAACTCTTTAGCCTTAGGTCTTCCCCCCCCTCATTCCCATATGCTCCATAAGTGATTTATCACCACTATTGGTTGTTTTTTTCTCTTTAAATTCTAAGAATATCGTATGTCCCATTATTTATAGTTATAATTTATTATTTCATAAATGGGATACGATGATAACTTGAATAAAAAATCCTTTTGGAATACAAAATTTTTATAGATCTCTAAATTTCCATCGCTATAAAGTATATTTTTTTGACACCATTAGTTCATAATGGATGAGAATGTGGACTATCTTGAATGGAAAATATGAGAAATATAGACTTTATCAATTTTAGAGAGGCCCCAACAAATTACTAGAGATATGGTAGAATTTGTTGTCATACTTGTGGCTATTGGTAAAAGATATACAAGAATTCCTTCAATTTTTCCAACACCCACTATGAGTCATCATATAAAATAGGGATGTTGTCTACAAAGGAAAAATGAAATGAAAAGAAATAATTACCAATTAGGATACCTTTAAAGGAACCATTTTTTAATGTAGTCCTAACATCTCTAGCTATCCCTTATGTTGCAATGAGGAAAATCATGGAAGATGGTGGGAATCCCTGCTAAATGCCTTTCTAATATTCATCGTAATAAGAAGCTAGCCCATTAATTAAGACTATGAAAGTTTCCAAACTAGTGGAAGCCATAACATAATCCCCAAAGTGTAAGTTTAACACTAATTAAATGAGGGTGAGACATACGAAATCCATCTAACTTGATTAAGACCTTGGAGAGGTTAGCTTTGGAAGCCATAGCCTTCATTCTTTTCTTACTAGTGTAGACCCTCCTAAGAAACACCTACTACCTCATGGACTTGCTCTCCTCAAGAAAGCCAAAATGCTTTAGTGAGGCCTACTTTGAGGTAGCTTATTTTACACTCGAAGATATGATTTTTGATATGCTCATGTAAATACTATTACAAAATGATATTGGGTGGAAAATACCAAGTATTGTTGGGTTGTCTATATTTGAGATGAATTAGATAAAAGTAGTGTTGAAAGAGCATAGGATCTTTCTACAGAGTTGATATTCTTCCACAATATTTCATATCTCCTCCTTTATGATTTCATACCAACTAAGAATTAATTCTATGGGTAGCCCATCTAGCCTAGAGATCTTTTCTTTCTAAACAATAAGCAAAGTTTTGAGTATTTCTTATTTTCCCACCTTTCCCATATGGTATTTTTTCTTTTAAGTCTATGAATTTGGGTAAATAAACTATATATCTAAAGGATGGCATATATAGAAATTAAGTTTCTCTTTGAAAGAGGGTTTGAAAATGGATGACCCCTTCTAAAGCGATATTTGTGAAATTTTCAAGTGTCGAGCCATACCCTCCATAAATTTTCCAGATTTAACTCATATTTTTCTAGTAATTTGCAAACAAGACGAAGAATTTAGTATTTTCATTCCATACCTGAAGCCAAACCGATGCAGTTCTAACCATAGGGCATGTAAATTATTCATTAACACACACGACAAAATTCTAAATTTCCACACCAATAGGTATCCACACAAAATCTCAATAATAATGTATTAATAAATAAAATACTTACAGGAGGCTTATTGGCCTTCTGTTTGGCCTTTCATTCCTCACATTCACACCTTACACACCTCTACATACATGCATGCCTCATGGGATCACCTAAATTTATACAAGTAGGTTCTATATCCCTAAATTAAATCCCACAATATCTCTTATGATCCATAAAGTCTCTCATCCAATCCCTTATCCCTAGATAAGAGCTAACTAATCCACGATTCTCTAAAACATTCCAAAATACTCTCGAACCTTCTCCTATTTATGAGAATTATCACTCTCCTAAAACTATAGGAAAAATACATTAAATAATTAAATCCCAAATTTGTAAACCAACTCCCTTAGTAAACATTTGACCTAGGTTAGATGCACATGCATGAGACTCCCTACGTAAAAGTAAATTATGGTATCCCGACCATTAGTCTTAGATGATAAAAGTTCTCTTGGATCCCAAACTTTAGTATCTTGTTGATAATACATTCTTTGTTGTTCTTCTTCAATGGTTGTGACTTTTAATTTGCCAGGTTTCCAGACTTTATGCTGAAATTTTCCTCCTTTATTGATGTAGACTTGGTCAATCATTAGTATTTTTTTGTCATGCTTTATTTTTCTTTCTTCAATAAACATCTTTTGAAATTCTTTCAACATCATCTTCTTCATCACTTCAATTTCTATATCTAACTTTTCTTCTGGCTGGTGTGCATTATTGTTTCTTTGTTGAACTTTGTTATCCATCTCTATGATTCTGTTGCACCAAATTCATTTATTTGAAGGCCTGTTGCAACCCACCATAATTTCCTTTATGTCATACTCTTGCTTTGTATTATCCAACCATACTTCTATGAACTTTAGTTCTGCTACAATATCTCTCATGTTGACATTTGACCCATTTATTTGATGATCATTTTCCATTTCATCATAAGCTTCTATTATTTGTCCATATATATCATCCTTAGGCTTCATTTCTTTATCATTACTGCACAAAAAGTCAATATCAGCAACATATCTTGGATTCACACACCAATTGTTAGATTTAAAACCAACATAATTAGTATATGTCATCAATGATGCAATCATCATATGTGGATATTATGAATAATTGGTGGTGCCATATGTGGGATTCGAGCTCACATTCACATCATCATCGACATCACCAAGAAATGGTCCCTACTTTGGTTCACAAATGCATGGCATTTGTCTGGAGTTTCTTTGATTCCCTTAACAAAACATTTAGCTTGCATTTCTATCTCAATTTCTTGATTGGCCATTAATTGTCCTCTTTATTACCCATCCATGTTTCTGGATCTATAGTAGCTCCATCAATACGTCAAGTTGTGCCTTTAACTCATCGATATCCTTCTCAATTTCTTCATAACTAACACCAACAGCTATGAAACCTTTGTAAATTTTCTCTCGATTATGTAAATGAATATTTATAGTCATCTTCTTCTTCTTCTTCTTATTTTCTAAACTTCACCCTATTCACTGCAATCAAACTATCACTTTACCAAGTTACTTCATCTAACGTTTCCAATGGTTCACTTCACTTGAACCTCCTTTCTGAACATTCCTTTGTAATCTTCTTTCTTTGAAAACAATTGCAGTATATCTTCAAATTGTCTTTACAAAATATTAACCAGAATTTAGGTGTCAAACTCCACCAATCATGCACCCATTACATTCAAGGACTCAAAATTCAATTCACTTTTGACTTGACTTATGACTCGTTAACCTGAGACTTATAATTTAACATCAACTCTTTAATGGACCTTGGGTGTCGGGTACAACCGAAATTCCACCCTTTACAAAATATATTTATAACTCCACAAAAACTTATTGACTTTGATCTTACTTTGACCAACTTATTTCATTTGACATCAATAACTATCTTGACTTGAATTTTTACATTGAGAGTCACTATCACTTCAACTCAACTAGTGCAAGGACTTTGTTCATTTGAGAACTCAATTAATCCTCCCTTGGATTTTATGATTATGACTATTACCTCAACTCGAAACCTTTGACAAAAGCTTCCTTCATTACAAATTTATCAAAATATTTTATCGTACATAAACATGAGTCTTAATGACTTGAATATAAATGAATTTTCTGGACTCACTAATGCACTTTTGTAACTTTCTCACCACTTACAAATTAGCTTTCTATTTCACCATGTTGGAAAGGGTCTCTCGTAGCTTCGCCTTCGTTATCCAGTAATTGGGACCCGAACTTCGAAATGTTGTATGCATATTTTATATGGTTTTTTGAGGCCTCAGCACTATTGAAAATGATACAAGCATTCAATTTCCAAGTCATCCAATTTATGTGACAAAGAATAGAAATATTCAGAATTATTTTACAACTATTAGATCAAATGTTACATTATTGGATCTACCTTCTTGGAACTCTCCAATCTTGTTGTAATAAAGCATGTGATATCAATGTTGGAACAACACACATGTTCATTACCTTTGTTTTTTTTCAATCTTTATGCAAGGTATATATCAATTTTCCTCTACGAAACATCCCCTTTGTTGTTGATCCTTTCTCACGTATGCTCCATTATTCCCTTATCACAAATGCTGAGATTTATAGAAGATTGTATGTGGCCTTTTGTTCACCACATTTCTCTATGTAGAATGTCGTGATACTAAGCTAACTATTTTAATGGTAGAAATATGCCTCTTGGACCTCCTCTAATAACTATAATGTCATTATCTTCGGTTGATGGTGATGATTATGTTCGCAGATCTTCCACGCATCCAAAGCTAAAGCCACTAAATTATCGAGCATATTTTTCATGGTTGTTGTCAATTCTCTGTTGTTTCTCAACATCAATTGTCAAATAGTGATTTTAAAATATTTTTATAAGTTAGGCCTGTCATTCAGCTCTTAGTGGACGCAATAGAAGTTGAAAAATTATGTATACTCAACATACTATCCAGAATACATACCTATTGGTGCAGACAATGAAAATTCAAGAATACCAAATGCATTCATAAGTTCTCTTTCCACACTCCTCACTTCAAAACATAGGTATTCAGTGAGCCGGAGAATTACCTTGGCCTTGTTGGGTGCAACATAGTCTACATTTCTATAGCTTACAATGTCTTTTCAAATTCGATCAAATGCATAAAGATCACAGAGAATCTTAGGACTGCACGAGAATTCTTGTCTCTAGAGCTATTTACAGTCTCTATAAATCATGCAAGGATCGATGATTCTATATGTGATTCAGGAAGTATTAGTAAATGATTCAAGCATTTATGCCATACCTCAAAACTACCAAATGAATTTGAGTGCTTCGTTAGATGCAATGCAACAATATGTAATAATCTTGATGTCTGATACCTAAATGCATAAAGCTCAAATTTGGAGTCTCGCAAATGTTCCTCTCCTTCACGACACACAAACACTGGATTTTCTTCACATATACAACATGCTCAGGTTCTAGAACTTCATATTTTATAATGTGTCACCCCAATACACTCACACACAGGTACAATGAGGTGCAACCTATCTTCATTTCCTTCGTGGTAGCAAGAAAATCATCCTTCATGAAAAATTAATAGTAACTTGATCCCAAAGAGAGAGTTAATTAATCCTTCAAAAATTTTGGTCCATTGAGAATCTGACCTTCCAATCCATAGCAGACAATTTGACCTTCACAAAAGAACATGGATTTTCGGCCTAAGATAAATCTTTAATGAATACTTACCCACATTCTATCTCAAAAATGATTCACCAAGATCCCACACAGGCATGCAACAGATAATTTTCTATAAAATATACCTTGGACAACAACAAATCATTCGGATCTTAATCTAATCACCCTTTTAAATAACCCCATGGCTCTTAACATGTAGACATATTACCTCGACTATCTTCAAAGATTTCTTGGAAATGATTCTCCCATGATTCAAACACTTTTCATTCATTTCTAGTTACCGAATGCACAATTGAGTGCCAACAGCTTCAAGCACAACTTCAGTGGGTAACAAATTCTACCACTGTCTGTGAGATTTTGAGACACAAAGTTCTAAATTTGCAAAAAAATGAAAAAACTTGCAAGAGAACAAATGAGTGAACAAGAATGGAGAAAATAATGAAATTAATCCATCAGTATTAGTTTTAGAATTAGTACATAAAATAAACTAAGTTAAGCTTAGTTGTAAATGTAATAACTATGGATAGTTAAATCTAACTGAAGCTAAGTGTGCTTTATGTTCTACTAATGTGCACATGCACCATATGCAAGCACTAGAGTTAACTAACTAAGCCAACTGCACATCGCATGTAAGCACTTGAGTTAACTAGCTAAAAACAAGTGCACATCACATGCAATATCTGGAGTTGAACTAAAGCTAATTATGACGAACTATGTGCATGTAAGGAACTCAAGTTAACTAGCTAAAGAAAATTTCAGATTGCATGCAATCTCTAGAGTTGAACTAAAGCTAATCTAGGTGCATGTACACCAACACCCCCCCTTTAGGATAACTTAGGTGAGTGTGATGAAAAATGAATGAGTCCCGACAACACGACCATTTTAGGTAGCCATATACAATGCATGGAAAGGAAGAAAGAGGGAAAAACCAATGGGAAGAAAACCCCCCCCTCAAAATATAATGCAAAATTAGAGAAAAGGCAACTGCTAGGCAGTCGTGTCCTTCACACTGAGATGATCTCGCAGGACTCGAAACTTTTTCTCAATGAAATTCTTAGTGAAGATATTGGAAATCTACTCAGAACTAGGACAATATTGAAGATCGATGATCCCATCATGAATGAGTTCTCTAATGAAGTGCATCTACATCTCGATGTGTTTGGTCCGTTGTCCCTGCACTGGATCTATGAAAAAATTTAGCGTACTTTGATTATCGCACCAGATGACAGTTGGAAGATGGACACTGATCCCAAGCTTAGATAGGAAATTTTGTAGCCAAATGTCCTTAATAGTGGCATTGATTGCTCCTCTATGCTCAGCCTCTGCTGATGATAAAGCAATGGCAACCTGCTTCTTGCTTGACCAACAAATTGGGTCAGATCCCAAACTAAGTACTTAACCGGAGGTGGACTTGCAATCAATGTTGTCGGCAGCCCAATCTGAATCTGTGAACCCATTGAGTTTCAAAGAAAAATTGGCTGCATAATGAATCACATAGGGGATTTTCCCCTGGAAATATCAAAGGATGTGCTTTTTAGCTTTCCAGTGTAACTCATGTGGCTTCTGCATGTATCTGGAAATTTCTCCTATGGCATATGAGAGATTTGGACGAAAGTGAGTGAGATAAAGACGACTTCCCACAAGTTAACGGTACAATGTGCAATCAACCAATGGTGTGTCTTTGCCATTCTCATGCTTTATCCCTTATAAGAAAGGTGTGGTTGTTGGCTTGCAGTCACTCATGTGAAATCATGCCAAAATATCTCTAGCATACTTTGGTTGAGAAATGGTAATCCCAGAACCACTCTGATTGATCTCTAGTACAAGGAAGAAATTTAGCAATCCCATGTATGTCATATAAAACCTCTTATGCAATGCAGTTTTAATCCCAATAATGACAGAAGTTGAACTACTTGTTATCAAAGGATCATCTACGTAGAGAACTATGATTAAAAAGGAGTCAATTTTCTTCAAAAAATAAACATTGGAATTAGATTTGCAACGTAAAAAATTTTGATATAATAAATAAGAATCCATCTTTGCATACCATGCTCGAGGTGTCTGCTTGAGGCCATAGAGATACTTCTTTAGTTTGCATACTAGAGATGAATTGTGCATGTATCCCTATGGCTGCTCCATGTAGATTTCCTCCTCGAGATCTCCATGAAGAAATGCATTCTTCACATCCATATGATGCACCTCACATCCTCTTACTGCTGCAATGGAGAGAGCTAGACGAATGGAATCCATTTTTTCTAGTGGAGCAAAAGTCTCATCATAGTCAACACCATGCACCTGCTGAAAACATTTTTCTACCATTTGTGCCTTATATCGACTAACTTGGCCACTTGTTTCTTTCTTGATCTGGTAAACCCACTTGCGCCTCACAAGTTTATGATTGGAAGGTAGCAGAACCAAATCCCAAGTTAGGTTCTCAATGACAGAGTTATATTCCTCATCCATTGTTGCTTCCCATTAAGGATGTCGAGTTACTTCTCCATAATTTTGTGGATCAGATGCATGCATCATATAAGCATGCATGGACATGCATGGCTCCATAGCCAAGATTGCTTGTGGATCTTCCTCAAATTGAGGCATAGAGGCAGGATCATCAAGTAGATCACTCATGCTATGCCATTTCTGTGTTGAAGGTGGTTGATAATATTCCGAACTGCATGCGGAAGTATGATCTCGATGTTCAACAACTATTGGTCCAATAGGTGTCACGAGAAAAGGCTCACCTTCATCAAAATTCTGATATGAAGTTTCATCGGCATACTCATCAATGAGTAGTGATGGAAACTTCGTAACAAGTTCATATGTTGGCACATGCAAAATATCTTCGTCAAAATTTACACTCCTTTCAATAAAGAGATCTTAAGTGTTGATATCAAGCAATCTTCACCCTTTGAATTCATCAGAATATCCAACAAACATGCATGCTTTAATTTGAGGCTCCAAATCCTTTCCCTTCTCTGTAGGAATGAGTGCCCATGCTCGAGACCCGAAAATGTGGAAATGACTGACTTCAGGTTTCATTCCATTCCAAGCCTCAAAAGGTGTTTTTCTAGTAACACATTTATGAGGAGATCTTCTCTGATGTATGAGGCACAATTGATAGCTTCAACCCACAATTTTGACGAAAGAGATCTTGCATGCAACATGCAATTGGCCATCTCTTTCAAAGATTGATTCTTCATTTCAGCCACCCAATTTTGCTGTGGAGTGTAAAGAACTGTATGATGCAACTTTATGCCTACTTCGTTACAAATATTCTTGATATCTTTGACATATTCTACTCCATTATCTATGCGGAATATTTTGATGCTCTAGGCAGATTTTCCACATGCACTTTGAAAACCTTTAGATGGTGAAAAACTTCAGACTTGATTTTCAAGAATTAAACCCAAGTGAATCTCATGTAATCATCTATAAATGACAACACATACCTTGTTTTTCTCATTGAAAGCATTGGAAATGGACCCATGAGATCATTGTGTACAAGTTCCAAAGGTGAAGAGGCTCCCCATGCATGCCCCTTCTCGAACTTGTCTTGTGGATAGTTTCCAAGAGCACATCCATTGCAAACACCATATGAAAATTAAATGGTCGGCAATCCTTTGACCATCCCTTGCTTGCTAAGCTGCTACATATATCTAAAATTCAAGTGCCCAAATATTTCGTGCCAAATCCTACTTTCTTCATTTGCATGCGTAAGTAGAAAAGTAGAATCTGATTCAGGAACAAAATCAGAAAATGCATACAGACGAGATTGATCACTTACCTTACCAGATGCAATATTCAAGTTACTTTGCATGTAAAAAATGCTCACGGAATCTGGGGTAAATTCCACTTTCCTTTCGCTACATGTATACACTGAGAGAAGATTTACAAAAATCCTTGAGAATGTATGCAAGACATTCTCAAAACTTCCATCTTCGAATTGCACTCTTCCTTGTCCAGTTTTTGCAACTGCAGAATTGTCCCCCATGAGAATAGGAGGTCCTGAGTATGCATGTAGAAAGGAAATAATTCCTTTGAAGAATCCATATGATGTGAAGTTCCTGAATTGATGATCCATTCTTGCGGTGTAGAATGAAGAGCAATCAAACACTAGTAAAAAATGATGAAATTAATGACTAGGTGACTAAAGATGTTAGTCACCGCAATTATTTCAAGTGAATTACTACTAAATTTGAGAAATTTGAAGTGACCGAACTAATAATGACTAACTCAAATGACTAATCTAGTCTTGGAATAAACTATACGACTAGATAATAAGTGACTAAACTACAAGCGACTAACTTAACTGACTAAGTTAGTCTAGGGATAAAATATGACTAGATAAGAAGTGACTAAAGTAAAAGCGCCTAACTTGAATTACTAATTTAGTCTGGGATTAAAATATATGACTAGAAAATAAGTGACAAAATTAATAATGATTAATTTAAATGACTATTATAGTCCAATAATAAAAATATCGCGCCCAAATAACAAGTACAACAAGTATATGAATTAGTCATTTATGTCAGTAATTTTTAATTGTGTCACTCCATAAATTTCACTTTTGGTACCGAAGTGTTACATTTCACTATAGCTGTCTTTGAATCCATTTGCAGTGTTAAAATTTAGAGACAAATAGGTCTCTGAATTTACAGTGTTAAAATTATGAATACCCTTTTGTCTCTAAAGTTTAACGGTGCAGATAGATTCAGCTACAATTAACATAATTGCATGTATCATCTATCATCTTTACACTAATGCCTTCATTATAGTTTTAGTAAAGGTAATATTAATTAGATAGCCAAATTAATATTTATATTTAATATTTGGCCATAAAGTTTAATATTTAAACTTCATTGGTTTATGTTAAAAGTGTGAGTTGTTTTAAATATACGGTTAAATCTTCATATTTACATTTAATAAATAGATAAATATAATATTTGTTATGTTAAACATGTGATTTCATTTAAATCTAGTATTAAATTGTCATATTTACATTTGATAAATACTAAATAGATAAACCTAAAATATATATTTATAGAAATATTTAGTAAATAGGTATGAAAATTTATTAATTGAAGTATGAAAATTAATTAATTTTTTAATGATGTATGAACCTTTTGTTTTTGTAAGTCAATGTTATATTCATGTAGGAAAAAGGGAGTACATATAGCTAGTTACAAAACAGGTGGTCTCACCTCGACCTGATCTGTTGACAAAAATTTGCACTAGATGCAAAAAAATACAAAAGAGGGACTAGGCACATCATCCATAAATGGTTGGGCCAGAGGCACCAAAACACATATAAAACATAAAGAACACCAAATATCATACTATTCATCCAACGTGATGGATTCAGGGTTGTCTGGGGTTGTTCCTAGATGTGGTGGAGGATATAAATCACACTAACCACGCCCTTCAAAGTGCACCAACCAAGTTTCCAGCATTTCTACCTTTTCAGTGAGTTGATTTTCGCCTCGCCAAACCACTACCATCCGGAGAGACTTGGCACTGTAAATAGTGCATTCGGTTCAATGTTTCCATCTGCTCTGCATTCTCCTCACGATAAAATCTCTAAGTTGTGTCCACTCTTTCCATAAGCGTGTTGATAAGTGTACAATAGTTCTATAGGCAGCAATGTTGAATAAATTGGCCCTCATTTACCTCAAATCAATCAAACCCGTGATTCCCCTTGCTACCACAACCTCCTCCGCCCCAACGACTCTGCTTTTGAACCCTCGAACCCCCAACTCTATTATCCCCTCGCTTACCTCCTCCACGACCCCCATATGCACCCACACTGGTGAGTCGCGCACACCCACACAATGTGTCCACCATGGCGTGGAGCCACCATGATTATTCCTTAGTCTGCCACCTCCACAAGGCCATGGACGACAAGGGAGGGAGAACACCCACACCACACTGAGGGCTTCATAACTTTCCAAGGTCAAGGAACCCTGTTATGTGCAGAGTCCAGAGACTAGACCCCCCACTATAGAAAGCAAACACCACCAATGAAGGAGCCAAATGTCGTCTCCCACCACCACAAGGAAGCACAGAGACACCTCCCACTGGTAGATAAGGCTCCTTTTGGAGGAACGATGAATTTGGTACATTGATAGAGGTAACCAAATATGTATGATATCCAGTGTCTCAAGAATTCCATTTCTCTATCTAGATTTATTTTTCAAATATTCATAATGCCCCTTAACCTGACATGGTGCCAGGTTTATGTACCCAAGCTCACGCAGTGGACCAGAGACAAGATAAAAACCCCTACAATGTCACCATCTTAGAGCTCAAAGGTGTGACTATGAATTGGAGACAAGATCAAAACCCCTGCAACATCACCTTATCGGAGCTCGAAGGCTCGACCTACGATCATGAGAGGGTTTTCAAGCTTAGCGCCATGGAATTTTCCTTGACAGAACAATCTTGCCTCTCATATTAAACTGCACCAATTTAGACTCCCTCGACTTGTTGGAACACTGTTTGATCGGTGACATACCAATTAAGCTCCAATATATGATCAATGCAATCTAATTCCCTTGTCGTGAATCCTCTATTTTTATCTAAATAATAGGCTCATGGGAAAGGGTAGTAGACTTCAGACATTCAAAGACTGGATCCAAAGGTAGTTTTGTCCCTTGGGTACATTGATCCTGAATAATTTAAAAGGAAGCAATTGATAGAGAAATATGATGTGTATTCTTTCCGAGTAATGTTTCTGGAGTTCTTGTGTGCAAGGGAAACTCTTAATCTTCTTTTTCACAAAGAAAAATTCAATATAGAAGAGTGGGAAACACATTGTCAGAAAAATGGCAAGCTGGAAAAAATCATTGATCCTCACCTTGTTGGTACCATCAACCCTGGTTCTCTGAAAATGTTTAGGGAGACTACCGAAAAGTTCTTGGAAGATATGGGCTTTGACGGGGCTTCCATGAGAGATGTTCTATGGAAATTGGAATATGAATTTCAACTCCAAGAGATATCCATGCAAAATGATCTAGATGAGAATAGTACAAATCATATTGCATATGTTCCTTTGTGCTACCCAAATCCTGAGCCTTTTGGTCCAAGTTCAGTATGACTTCAAGTCTTGTACAAAATTTCTCAATTTATAGATGAAGATGAACATGTGCGATTTTGGAGTTCCCAACATCCCACGAAGGGATAGTTGTGATAATTTACCTATTGTTTTGAACATGTTCTCCTTCAGTGTATATGAAAAATAATGGATCCATACCTTGGTGCAACAATTCCTTACCTCAGGATGTTTTCACAAGATTCAGGGCAAAGTAAACATACAACACTACTGGCTTTGGTTTGGGAGGAGAGCTACAAGTATGTAGAAGAGATTGAGGGCGCATGCATTATGTTCCTTTTCACTTCCGAGATTGAGACTTTTTATACTAGAGCAACCAAATGAGGTGTTGGTGAATCCTTGTGGGAGGTGATCACAAAACAAGACTCCTTTGCCATGTTCCAAATTTACCAAATTAGCACATGCAAACAGAACATTGGTGAGTGTGAAATGGTTAGGTTCGGTACTTGTTTTTTTCATATCACATTAAAAATCCATTGCCTCTTCATAAAATCCTCTCCTCGTATAATCGACCACCATTACAGATGATTACACCACATTTGGTTTAATCGAACAAGATGGTGGCATTAGTTTTGAGTTTCAAGGAGTTTGGGAAAATATGATTTGTGTGACCCCATGTTCATAATATACCTTGGAGATTCAAATAATTTTAAAGTAACACCTTCCACTACCCAAGAATAACCCAAGGGAGTAGGAGGGTTTGTTACACTACTCATGGTTAAGGCCACTCCCCTTTCATAAGGTTAAATAATTACACTTCAATGCTAATTCGAGGCCTCACAACACAACAAATAGGGCCATGTAAAAACTGCATAAAAAAAAAATTAACCCTACCTTTAGTTCTTCCCTTCTCTAATTATGCCTTATGTTCTTTAGTCAAACAATTTTTCAGAATTATTTCAGGTCCCTGAACTTGGTGAAACCCCTCATTCATTTCCAATCCCCATTCACTTCAATGTTTAGCTCCACACCAAGTTCCCCTAACTCAAGAGGCTTCATATTGCCTTCCATTGCACATCACTTCCTTACACTCAAGTGTGGAAAGGTATTGTGCACCCAATTCATAGTTTACAATGCTTTTGTGGTAAAAATTTCTCCATGGTTCTCCTCTTGTTCCCTTTGCATTATTCTCTAATCTTCACCCTCTCTCTATTTTTTCCCAAAAGTTATTCTATTCCCCCTTTCTTATTCCTCAAGGTTTTTCCCTTCATTAATTAATTTAGTTAAATAGAAAATTTTCCCAATCCCCTCACAACTTTCCCTCAATGAAGTTTCTCTCCTAGATGTCAAGATTCATATAGATTTCCCCCTTCAATTTCAACAATACGTACATTTGAAATAATGTTTACATCATGATAAAGTCTAAAATGATACCCATACTGATTATTCAATATTAATAGTCTTAATTATAGTTACAAAATGAATGGTTTAAAAAATATGTCGTATAGCCTTTCTAATAGAAAATTTTGGAGATTACCCAAAAAGAAAACCAGTACACACCATATGATAGAAACCAACATGCACCTTGGAAGAAAACACTAAATATTGTATATATTGTTTAACTTCAAATTACATAATATATATCATGGCTATATAATATTAAATTCTTTGTTGCATGTGTGTATTGATAACTCACTCTATAGAATTAAGAAATATAACATTTTTTACTTTCTTCCACTCTATAAGGACATGTTTGGCTACTTTAAAAGCAACTCATATAATTAGGAGACACCACTTTGTGATGGCTGGATTAATTTCATTTTAAATAAATAGCAGGAAGTGAGAAGTTTCTCAATTTTCCTTTATAAAAGCAGTTGGTGGAATGATTTGAACTTTGGTGGAGAAGAATTGAAGTTTTTGAAAAATTAAAATTCTATGACATTTTAAGTGACCTGCCCCAGCTTTCATGAAATCCAAACATTACCAGCCTTCTCTGTAATTGGCACCAACTTCCCTCCAAAATTTTTCCACCCCTCCAATATCTTTAGTCTCCTTCACACAGCTACCCTCTTCATTCATTCAATCGCTCACAGCCTTCTACCGCCAATCAAAAAACTACCGAGGCTTACCTGCAGTGGAAGCTGTTATGGGAAAAATCACTACCAAATCACTTGCAAAGGCTCAGAAATGGTGAATACAAGAGGAAGGTAGATTTTCTGACCCTTAGCCAAAGAAATAAGAGAACCCACAGAAATGGCACCAAACCCCTCACGAACAAATGCCCTTCTTCTCCCGTAGAAAGCACGAAGAAACTATCGGATAATAATACCCATCTCGAGAACGAAACACCTAATTCGCCATCATTCTGCTTAGATCTCAAGTTCATGGTGGAATTTCCCTTGACTCCTCCTTCATGTTCGTCGTCTGATATTTCCAAAATTGTTTCAGAAATTTCACATTCTGAAACCCCTAATAGTGTGAAACTAAAAATGAGATCTATGTTAGAGTTTCTGGCTCGAGAGAATGGTGGGGCTTGTTCAGAGAGAACCCCATCTGAATTGTTGGAAAAATACTGAGAGGGGGGGGGGTGAATCAATATTTAGGGCAAACTGAAACTTTTTACTTTTTCATGCTCTAAAACCCATACGCTACTTTGCTGAATCCAACTAGTGTATACACGTGGATATCCTTCATAAAACTAGCGTATACATAGAGATCTAATTATGCCATTAGTTCTTCACTTATATCATTCCATCATTCATTCATTAGATGTTCTATAAACAGTAAACATGTGCAGTAAGAACAGAATAAACCATCACACAAAGCATCACACATGAACACCAGGATTTTTAGGTGGAAACCCAAGTCGGGAAAAAACCACCGCTGCAGTTGCTCAGCCTTCAATATTTTATTATAGAGAAAACATATTACAACATATGTGCTGGCGCAGACTTGACCAGCACGCAGGCACCCACCTGCGCTCGTTTACCAGCCTCACCTGGAAGGGAGCTACGACCCCCTGACTCATTTACCGGCCTCTCCTGGAAGGGAGCTACGACCCCCCGATCTCGTTTACCAGCCTCACGGAAGAAGGCTGCGACCCCACTCGTTTACACCGACCTCACCGGAAGGAAGATACAACCCCACCGATCGACTACAACCTCGACCTCTATGGACCATGTTTCATCAATTTTCATCACGGATCCAAACAACTTCAATAAGGCACAACTTACCGAGCCACGTTTCATCATATTTTAGGACTGGACCCTTTCCATAACGCAGCTCAGACATACATCACCAACAGATACTTATCAACACAGATCAGATAGCAGAAACACAGCAGAACAGATCAGATATTTCATACCCTTTGCTTCAGCAAACCCTAGCTTGCATACGCGCTTTCACTTCACTGATGTCGCGTATATACGCGCTTTCGTCCACACAAACCAGCGTATACCTCTGTGAATATTTCATTGCGCATACGCGCTTTCTCTTCACTGAAGCCGCGTATATACGCGCTTCCTCCGCGGCGAAGTAGCATATAGATCTTCAATGATTACAGAGATGCATACTTCATCAGATCAGATGTTCAATTCAGATTTACCCTTTTTACTTCAGACAGATGTTCGCCTCATCTCGAATCTAAAGTCTTCCATAAACGGATCTACTTCGAATACAAGTACATTTCAGATCTAGATATCCCACTTCATCATTTCTTCATAGGTGCATCATAGATTCAGATCTATCATCAAAACTTTACCCTATCCATGCAGATATACTTCACAGAGAAGTATTCATTCAAGCTCAGACATCTTGCTCCCACGCTCATCATTTTCACAATGAATTTCATCTCTTTATATAGGTGTATCCTTTTTCAATACCATGAGCCCCTTTCTCATGCAAGCCAAAACAATACCATGAACCAAAACAATACACGACCGGAATTTACATTACTTGGTGGTGTTCACGGATGAGGTCGATTAGGGGGATCATTACCCAGCCTGGCAAGGTGGTACTGCACTGGTAGTTACCCTGGTTTTGCACTTTTAGGGTGCTTTAGCCCAACGCGACTTGGAACGTTGTTTCCCGCGTGCATACGCGACTTCCCCTAGACAGATCCGCGTATGCCTTAAGACATACTCTTTTCATCATAGATCTAGCCCATAATGAATTCCTTTCTTCATTACCTTCTGAACTCTCTGTAGATACATCAGATTTTCATCTTTAAACAGGTTCATCAAGACATATTCTATCAACCACAACTTCATCAAGTAAGTTTCCATCATCTTCATCAGGTGGGTTGCCATCAAGGACAACACTCTTCATCATATTTCCAACAATCTCCCCCTTTGGACTTGATGGCAACCACAATGGTGTTTTTTTACCACAACAGATAGGTATATTAAGAATACATTGACACCATGTCACATTCTCCAATCAAACACCATGTCACTCTCCCCCTTTGACATCAAGGGAAAAGGGCGGACCAAAACCAACATAATCTCCCCCATTTCTCCTCATGTGGAAGAAGCGTTCTGCAGATTTGATATATACTGAAGTGACCAAGCTCCCCCTGATTTCATGCTGAATCTTCAAACATATTTTCAATGAAATACATGACTCTATGAACTTCCTATCACCAAAGACTCATACTTACAACACATATCCAACCAAGTGGATTTACATATGAGACTCAAGTACCCAACCAAGTGAGTTTACACAATTCAACTCAGCTACCCAACGAAGTGGGTTTACAAATTTGACAAGTCCTTACATGACTGAATATTACAAATTTTACATCATGGGTCTCAACAAGACCTTTTCATCAAATTACAACTATGACCATTTATGAACCAACACCAGAAAGTCCTCAATAAGGAGAACATATTTCAGAATCATCATAATGCCAACAATGCATTATACTTAACAACACTAAAGCTCCCCCTGAATCTATGCATCCAAGCATCCTTTCCATATGACTAAGGCTCCCCCTTAGTTTGTGCATCCTGAACACTTTCACCAACAAATCATCAAGGCATCTTTATCAAAACATGAGAAAAGAAATATGAGAACTGGAACACCACCAGATATACCAAACAGTATCAGAGATACCAAACAGCACTGCAGCTGTGCTGAAGAGAGCTGACTCCAAGCAATTTGACGATGGGACGCTACGCGGTTTCGTGAAGGAACTCACGTATATGCGCGAGCGTGTTTGGAAACCCGTGTATCAATTCCATCTTCTAAGTTTAACAGGATGCGATCCTCGCCAAGCAGGTGTTCAACTTCTTTAAGGATGTTGAATGCTTCCTGGACTACGAATAGGTAGAACAGTGTAGTTGTGTCTTCAAGCGTCATCCAATGATTGTAGCATAAGCACATTAGTAACCAAGCCTTCAGATTCTTTGCAGCATCAATACAATCTTTCTAAGAGAGATTATCATACCAGAACAACATCTTCAAATATGTGTCAAGCAATCATCCATGTGGTCCAATATCATCAAGTTCTTCAAGATTTAACATGAAGTAACATATGTAGGCAAAAGATCTCAACCATAGTAACAAAACTCTGCATGATTTATTTCTGAATCAAACGACTTCCAACTCATCCATGTGTGAACACAAAATATACTTTTCAGTAAACCGGGATAAAAATCTCATCATAATAAACCATGTACCAAGTCATGATTAAGCATGAGTATCACAATAACCAAGAATAAGCAGTCATATTTCCAACAATGCAATCATTAGTATTCAACCTGTTGCTCCCCCTAAACCAGTGCTCTTCCTTAACTTGTGCAATCTGGAACACCTTCAACAGTAAGTTATTAGCAACACTCTCTGCATGATCTGTCCTTGTCTCTGAATTATAAGACTTTCATCTCAACATCGAATGCTCTTCATTATAAAGCAACCAGGCTTCATCCATAATCTTCAACACAAGAACCCATATATCATTTCATTATCATGACTATAACCAGAATAATGCTAACAGTGCAATCATCAGTAGTCAGACTGATGCTCCCCCTGGACCTCTGCTCCAGATCTTCAGCTATCAGATAAATTCTCTTATCATCAATGCATACGCGGCTATGTCAGCTGGAACTCGTGTGTATACGTGACTTTGTTTCATAGAACCCACGTATGGAAAGTGAAATATAGAAAATTTCACACCTTCATCTCTTCCTGCAAATTTACCTTCTGATCCTGTCTTTTCTTCACACCAGATGCACTGTCAGAAATACATATAACCAGAATAATCAAATCAACCATGAGAGACATCATACATTTCTCCCCCTGTGACGATACATTACTAGATCTCATAATGTATCCCACATCATTCCTGCAGTCAATAAGATAAGTAAGCTTCAGAAGCGGATGACTGCAGTAGGGTCAGAATTCCCTACGTTTCTGATCGGTCCTCCATCTTTTTCCAGATTTGTTTGAATTTTCTATTTGTGTGCTGGAAATTGTCCACTTTCTCAGATCTGTTCAACCTGCATTCTTTTTCTACATGTCCATACTTGTTACAAGAATAACATCTCATATGACCAGAGAAATAAGCATAAGAATTATAATGATTATTTCTAATCTTCCTCCTTTTACAATCAACTGCTTTATGTCCATACATGTTACATGAGAAACAATATCCCCTGAAGGAACCAAAGTACCTTTTTATATAGGAATTATTTGTTTGAGGCTGAAATGATCTGCTTCTGCAATTTGCTGCAACATGCCCATAATTATGACATTTAAAACATTCAATGTTCTTGAATGAATTCCTTTGAGAATTCATGATTGTAGGTTGATCTTTTGTCTCTTTCAACACTTCAGATTTTGCATTGACATCCTCTAAATTTTTAGCACTTCCTTGTGAGCTAGATTCTCCTTTAACAGTTTCATGGAAACCAAGACCAATTTTGATAGCAGGAGACCTTTGATTACTCAGAATATTGTCCAAAATATTAGTACTATCTTGAAACCTCAAAAGTTTTACCTTTTCTTCTAATTTACCTTTGAGAATGTTTACCTCAACTTCCAAGGCTTGACATTGCTTTGTCATGCTTTCTTCTTTCCTTCTTCCATCTTCTACTTGATCCTTCAGAGTTAGAATCTCTTCTTTCAACCAATTTTCGTTTTCTTCACATGTTTGTTGTAGCTCTTCATTCTTCTTCTTCGATGCTTCGAGATCTTCTTTCAGAGATATGTTTTCTGCTTCAAGTCCTGCATTCTTCTTATTTGATTTATCCAGGTCTTCTTTGAGGGAAATGATTTCTGCTTCAAGTTCTTCATTTTCAAATGATTGTAGAGGTTCCTCACTCTTCTTACTTGATGTTTCAAGTTTTGCTTGTAGAGAGATGATTTCAGCTTCAAGACCTTCATTCTTCCTTTTTTATTTTTCCAGATCTGTTTTTAGAGAAACGTTTTCTGCTTCAAGTCCTTCATTCTTCTTATTTGATTCTTCAAGATCTGCTTGCAGAGAGATGATTCCAGCTTCATATCCTTTACTTCGATTGTATACATCATCGAACATCCTTTTCAGTCTAAAGACCAACCTTTTGGAGGCAGAGTCCTTCTCAATAAATATTCTTTGTTGATCTTTGATGACTTCTTTTAAACCCACAACATCACTTTCTACATCTACATCATTGCTTGCACTGATAAGAGACAAGGACCCCAATCACTATCAGATTCATCTTTTTCAACTTCTGCTATACATGTTTTCTGAGACATCTCCTTACTTTGAGTAGCCTTTTTCTTCTTTGCCATGAGCACTTGTAGAGCTTGGTCAGAATCTTCTTCATCTTCACTTTCACTATCATAATCTTTGCATATACAGTTAAGTAAAATACAAGAACAATGATTAATACCTGTTTCATCTTCTATACATGAGTTCCGAGGCTTCTTCTTTCCTTGAGTAACCTTCTTCTTTTGCTTCTTTCCCATTGCGATGGATCTCCTTCAAGCGATCAAGCTTCTGCAGAAGGACCCGCTCTGATACCAATTGTTGGGAAAAATACTGAGAGGGGGGGGTGAATCAGTATTTACTGCATATTCAAAACTTTTTACTTTTTCATTCCTTAAAACCCATACGCTACTTTGCTGAAGCCAAGTAGCGTATACACGCAGATATCCTTCATAAAACTCGCGTATACACAGAGATCTAATTATGCCATTAGTTCTTCACTTATATCATTCCATCATTCATTCATTAGATGTTCTATAAACGGTAAACATGTGCAGTAAGAACAGAATAAACCATCACACAAAGCATCACACATGAACACCAGGATTTTTAGGTGGAAACCCAAGTCGGGAGAAAACCACCGCTGCAGTTGCTCAGCCTTCAATATTTTGTTATAGAGAAAACATCTTACAACATATGTGCTGGTGCAGACTCTACCAGCACGCAGGCACCCACCTGCGCTCGTTTACCAGCCTCTCCTGGAAGGGAGCTACGACCCCCTGACTCGTTTACCAGCCTCTCCTGGAAGGGAGCTATGACCCCCCGATCTCATTTACCAGCCTCACCTGGAAGGGAGCTACGACCCCCCGATCTCGTTTACCAGCCTCACCTGGAAGGGAGCTACAACCCCCTGACTGAAGGCTACAACCCTCAGCACCACCTTGGACCACGTTTCATCAGAATTTTCATCTTTGGATCCAACAACTTCAATAGAACACAACTTGCAGGCCACGTTTCATCATATTTTCAGACTGGACCCTTTCCATACTTTTAAGCTCAAACATACATCACCAACAGATACTTACCAATTCAGACAACACAGATCAGATAGTAGTAATACAGCAGAATAGATCAGATGTTTCATACCCCATGCTTCAGCAAACCCTAGTTTGCATACGCGCTTTCACTTCACTGATGTCGCGTATATACGCGCTTTCGTCCACACAAACCAGCGTATACCTCTGTATATATTTCATTGCGCATACGCGCTTTCACTTCGGCGAAGCCGCGTATATACGCGCTTCCTCTGCGGTGAAGTAGCGTATAGATCTTCAATCATTATAGAGCAGCATACTTCTTCAGATCAGATATTCAGTTCAGATTTACCCTTTTACTTCAGACAGATGTTCGCCTCAGTTCAGATCTAAGTCTTCCATAAACATATCTAGCAGATACAAGTACATTTCAGATCTGAATATCCCTTCATCATTTCTTCATAGGTGCATCATAGATTAGGATCTATCATCAAACCTTAACCCTTTCCATACCAGATATACTTCATAGAGAAGTATTCATTCAAGCTCAGACATCTTGCTCCCACACTCATGATTTGCATAATGAATTTCATCTCTTTATATAGGTTTATCCTTTTTCAATACCATGAGCCCCTTTTTCAATACCATGAGCCAAAACAATACCATGAGCTCATAACTACATTACTTCCGATGGTATTCCTGGACGGGGTCAATTAGGCAGATCATTACCCAATACAATGGGTCAATACCATGGTGATTACCCCTGGTTTTGCACTTTATGAGTGCTTTTTCCCATACGCGACTTGGAACGTTGTTTCCCGCGTGCATACGCGACTTCCCCTAGACAGATCCGCGTATGCCTTAATACATACTCTTTTCATCATAGATCTAGCCCATAATGAATTCCTTTCTTCATTACCTTCTGAACTCTCTGTAGAGACATCAGATTTTCATCTTTAAACAGGTTCATCAAGACATATTCTATCAACCACAACTTCATCAAGTAAGTTTCCATCATCTTCATCAGGTGGGTTGCCATCAAGGACAACACTCTTCATCATATTGCCAACAAGTTCGAGGATTTTCATTTGGATCAGACAATCGATACTCATTCCGAGGATCAAATCCCATGGCAGAAGGAATTTTTATTAAATTAGAGGAATATCACATGGGATTTTCACCAGTGAAGCCTTTGGGGGTCTTAAATACTTGTAACATACTTTCCAAAGTGTTTGAACTAGGGAAAACATATGTTAAAGTTGATCTAGTTGTCCCCAGGGAAAAAAACCTCTTCTTAGCCGTGTTTAAGAAGGGCATCCTAATTTTGATACTCCTACAAAAGGTTGCTTCTCACAATCATGTTCCAACTAGGAAAAGAAAGCAAAGTTTTGTATAGTGAAACATGTAAAAAATTGTTTGTAGATTGGGCCATAGTTCAAGATGGTTGTTCTTTGTAAGTAGGCTTGTAGACTTCTTGCGGTTGAATGTGCACAGAGGACAATGAAAACGCCGCAAAAATTGACATCAAAGTTTGTGCACAGCCAAAAACAAATGCATCTCTGGGTGGGTGTAATGTTGGTCCTGACAATAAACAGCTAACCAAGATCCCTGGCCACAGAAAATTTGTAAGAGTGAATTATGATTTCCCTACTTTGTGTGCATTTTTTTGTCAAAAATTTGTTGCGTCCTTAGATTGATAAAATATAATTTTATTCATGTCCAACCAATGCCCACAATAATAAGGTCAATGGGATGATGTAGCATATGCTTAGTTTATTGTGATAATTTATAGGAAATTTTTATAGGAAAAGTGTTGAAAACAATAGTATTCTCCATCTGTCCCAAAAAATATCTTTAACCTCATAGCTAAGATAATTTCTTTCTTACTTAGTAAGTTATATGGTGTTACATGGTGTGATGCATAAGTTATATGTTGTGCTGGATTGGATTTGTTTTCAGATTATTAGCCATCCTTTTCATCATATAAATAGTGGACCCTGTAAAATGTTTCAACACGAATATTTTGGACACATGCTTTTTTATTATTGTTGGAGTGAGGTTTTAACGAGTTTTCATTCATGTGCAGACACTTTCTCCAAGTTCGCAGTTGAAGTTATTGCAAGCCTCAAATAACAGTAGCTGTCAAAGAATGTTTCCATTTTGCACTGAAATGACGAAGGATCTTGCAAGTCAGAAATGGATTTAAATTTTACTTTCAAATTGTTTTACATTTTTTTATATTTATTTTAGATATCGCTAGACACTTATGTTGTGCGCTCACAATGACCCCATTTTCAGGGACTTCAATTGCTCAATCTACTCCAAAAACTTTGTCAACAACTGTTTCTGTAGCTTTCAAGGAGTGTGATACACATACTGGCGAACTTTCAGAGAGGGAATTCTTGTTCAAGACTGAACAAATTGAACGGAAATAAGATCTGGTTTCAAGTGATGGTTGCCCAAACAAGGAGCCTATTTCCATTGAACATATTAACCTTGAACACTATGAGAGTCAAATGGAGTCGTTCTCCATTGATAAGTATCTGAGAAGGGAACAATTCTCCACTGAACATGATAAGCAAGCCTTTTTCCATTAAACATGTTAAGCTCGAGCAACCTGAAATCCAGTCAGAGTCAATCCCAAGTGACAAAGGTCAAGGTTGGGGATTTTTTCTCATTGAACATGTCAAGCCCAAGAAAAATGAAATTCAACCAATCTCAGCTTCCAATGATCAAGGTATTAGTGGGGATTCTTTGTTAATTGAGCATGGTCAGTCTGAGCAACATGGATGCCAATCATAACCATCCCCTTTTCTCTTCTACACTAGCCCTCTGATGACCTTGAAAATAATCTTGTAGCTCAGTCTTCTACAAACTCTACTCCCTTATTATCCTCCAATGAACACTTCCATTCCCCTCTTCCAGTGAAAAATACCTCGACAACAAATGCACATAACGTATTTCCAGTTGAGTATAAATAAACTCCTCCATATCTGCCCAGTTCTGTTGATTTCTCTTGTGCTCCAACTTGTGAAACTCCCTCTCTAGTAAGTACTAGGCACACATGCATTTGTGCCTTCTTAAGGGATCATGCAAGGGAACATGCATGTGCTAAAATTGCACATCATTTCGCCTTCAGGAAGAAAACCCTTCTAATTTTGCTGAAAGGTAGCTGCGAGATGTAGAGGCACTCGAAGTACCATTAATGAATGAACTTGCCAGCATACCAATGTTGATGGAGAGATATTTGACCATGAATACCAGAGGACCCAGGATTCCTTATGCCATCCATTCTAAGATACAAGTATCTCTATAATCTGTTGTTTCCATAATCATTTCTTCAATATTTTGGTTGTCATGAATGTACATTGTAATCTCACAACATTGTTTTCTCTTTCCTTCCATTTTTTTTAACTGGTTGCTTTCTCTTTCCTTCCATTTTTTTTAACTGGTTGCTTTCTCTTTCCTTTCCTTATCGACAGACTGGTGTACATATTAAACCTTGCAGCTTAACTTAACTTTGTTGAACATACTGGTTATACTTCGAACTTAATACAGTCCTGTAATCTTCGCATAATCATGCAACTTCACACAAAATACAATTATGAAATTTCGCTCTTTAACATAGTCATATATCTTCGTATATATATAAGATACTTCGTCTCCCTCCTTCACATCAACACACTCCTAAAATCACATTTATTGTAGACCTGAAGTTTCTTACTTAATAACAAAATCTTAATACACAAACTATAATATTTTTCTTTGCTGATATAACGTACTTATATTTTTCAATCCACAGTTTTGTTCTCTCTTTATTTGCACTTGTATTTCAGTCCTGAAACTCACACTTAATCTCAGAACACCTGACCAAAAATCACAGAAGTCTGATACTATGTTTCTATCTTTTCTGTGTAATACATAGGAGTATATATAATGTTCAACCCCTATATTAGCCGACCTGAGAGTCAATAGATGTGACTGTTCATCGAGCCGACCCACTGCACATACGTCGACTTGAGGAGACATTTCAACGCTGATCTTGAGCCACATTTTATGACAAGGTTTTGAAGCATACTTCTTTGACTTGAAACTTTATATTCATGAATTGTAATTAGTACATTTATGAGAAGATGACAAAGCTTTAAAAGACATCAAAAAAACTCTTTTGACCTATAATAAAAAAAATTCTCGTGAAACCCTTTTCATGAAGCATAACAAAAATACATTTTATTATATTTTTCTTCTTCATTACATAAATACATAGTCAATATGAAGAACAAACCTAGTTACACTTTTCAACAACTTCTAGTTAGCTCTTTGTTTTCCCTCTCATTAGAAAACCCCTTGGAGAAATATGATACTTTGTCTAACTTTGCACTTTAATAATAGATTAATAGGAGACTAAGTAATTTCATATATTAATTGCATCTATATTTTTATGTTTTCTTCTCATAATATTTGATTATTTCGAAAGCTACTTTTCATCTTCTTTTGTTTTGAAGTTGCTTTGGGTTTGGACCTAGTAATTCATGGCAATATTACTCTACAAACCACATACAAAGATTGCCATGTTTCTTCTTTTTAGCTCTTTGTTTCACCTATAATTTGGAAATAGTATATTTTAAACATTCCTAAGATGCTAAGATCAATTGCAGAGAAAATGCAACAATTATGTTGAAAAATCTACAATTACGTCGTTTACTTTGCATGTGTACATATTTGAATCAGTTTACTGAATAATAGTTGACTTTCAAGTCTTATTACACATAGATTTTAAATAGTTGTTTCTTCTAGAAATAACATCTGTTTCATAGTAATAATGACTAAATTTGATGTATAATTTGTATTGGATTTACTTCCCTTACGCTCATTCATTTTTTGCCTATGAAAGGATGCTTTCTCTTGCTATATAAGTTTCTAGGAAGTTTTAGACAATTTTCCATTGAATGATAATTTGGCAAAGGATAATACAGCTGAAATTGTGCTTGCAAGACAATTCTTATCACATCTTGATGCCATATCAATAATCTGATCAAATTATATATATTTATATATATCTATATATATGTGTGTGTGTGTGTGTGTGTGTGTGTGTGTGTGTGTATTCATTCTAAATAAGACTAATTCTATTAGGCAATCATATGGTACAAGAAGTGATTACAATTAAGAGAGGCAAGAAAAGGGCCAACTAGAAATGATAAACTATCAACCTCAATCCTGAAGAGTGAACATGAAAAAAACAAAAGAGCAGTGAAGTATGACTAAGAAATAAAAGAAGATAGAAACTGGGTTCTACCCAGAATAGACATAATCTTCCATGCGAAATTTTTTTCGTTTCTTTTTGTTGACTTTGACCCATCGAGCCTGATGCGAATGGGTTGAAGCTACTTGTAGATTGTTTTTAATTGTTGGAGGAGTCTCCTTATTTGTGTCGGAATATGAGAACTCATGGGTGTGTTTTTGGGAGGTCGTAGTGACAGGGGGTCTCTCAGGGATAGCAGTGGATGAGTATTTTCTCTGCTTTGCATGCTCCATTTCTACGTCAATATCCTTCTCATGAGAGCTCGAGTGCTCAACATCATACACGAGATGATAACATGGTATCCATATTTTGGGTTTTGATTTGAGTTTGTTTTGATTTTTTTGGGCAGGGAAAGTGGGGCAGGTGTTCTGAAGGTGCCCTGTTTGGTGACAGTGGTGGCAGCGGAAGGCAATGTTCTCAAAATCCATAATCTGTGTCCACGGGAAATTTCTGATCTTGAGATTGATTTTCTCAGGTAGACCTTTTCTTATATCTATTTCTACACATATTCTTCCATATTTGTATAGTTCTTGGTACTCCTGAAGGGGATTTGTTGTCAAATAGTGGCCCAGGGTGTTTCCTATTCCTTGAAAGACTGAAGAGTTCCATAAGTGAGAAGGAAAATTGGGAAGCCTGACCCAGACAAGATTCTTGGTGATGATAGCCATAGAGGGGTCAAAACCTCGGAATCAAGGGGTAAGGAATAACCCTACTAATCCCCAAAACCACGTACCTTCAGTTACAACCCTCTGGTAATCCTTTTCATCATCTAACATTATAATAAAGAAACCCTTTGAGGAGAAGATGATCATGCAGTTTTGGGTTCATTTGGAATAGATATAGTCATAAAGATCCTTTGTACAAGGCCAAATTCAATTGAATCTACAGATGATGGAAGCTTCTACATATTTTTGAAGCTAATCTGCAAGCTTTGGATGGGAAATCTCTATGGAGGGAACTTCCTCCAGCTTTTCAACCAGAAAAGGCTTAGGGGTTGCAGGGGATTAAGCATCTTTCTTGGGTTGTGCATGGAAAACATCCTTGTAGGAGAAAGCTGGTGCAAATGAAGAGTGCCCCGCAGCCCCCCTCTCAAACGAAAGGTTAAAACTATAGTAGTGTCTCTCTCAATGTTATAAAATGAAAGGGGAAAAGAGATATCAGGATTTTTACCTCCATATAGAAGTCTTTGAAGAGATGAGGGAATCCCCATCCTGTGCTCCAAGGCGTGCAAGAGTTTCTTTACTGTATCTGTTGAGCAGACCCATAGCATCATGGATCTGCCCGTGAGTAGCGAGATCTAGATTTGAAAGGAAGGAGAGGGTAGAGCTAGGAAACTTGGGCTGCCAAGATGCGTTACAGAGCCCAAATTGAAGACCCTTACCTAATCTCTGGATTCCACGCCCTTTTCTATTTTCCATCCGCAATCTTGTGAGCAAGGGCTACTCATATTTATTCTTTCCAAGGTATCACACTCGATCCTTGGGCTATGGAGCCCTGGAGACCAATTGAAGCATTAAAAGCCTAGATTATTGTAAATATTTGCGGGGAATATCCAGGAATATTTACGGATATTCGAGGGTTCAGGAGCCATATTTTTTCCGTGTTTAGGCTTGTTGGGGTTTTGCTAGCGAGGAGGTGTCGTATCCAGGTAATAGTCAATAGTAGCATCTCTCGCAGGGCTCCAAAAATGTGATCGCATACCTTGTTCCCTCGGATGGTTGCTCACAAATTTGATTGCAGGAGAAATCGGGAGTGGCGGCATGGACATTGTCCTCTGGACGCTCAGATCTTCAGTGCCATGCAATGGCTTGACGGTGGCGGAGGGATGGGGTTCCATAACAAGGGTGCTAGGGTTCCTGATCAAATTATATTATTCCGCATTCACTGTGAAGTTTAATATTTGTATTTACATTTTACCTAAAGTTTTAGTACTCCAAGTTTTCGAAGCTTGTCATGGTTTTTGGTGATATTGACCCATCAAAGTCTAAAGACAGAGAAGAAGCTACTGAAATTGAAAAAAATCATAGGCTTATCAAAGATTTTAATTTGAATGGTTAGTTCCGATGGATATGTGCACAAAAGAATAAAGTACATAATGGTGAGTTGTACTGTTACATTTGTGACAAAGGAGGTGCCTTTATACAGGTTAGCCTTTTCCTTTGTCAAATGCTAGCTATGGCTGATGAAGGATCGCTAATTTCACCTAGAGTAGTCAAGTCCTCTTTACAACTCAATATGGATGAAATTTGTAATTAGGTGAGGGTTCTATAACTAAATTTAAAGAGGCTGGTACATGCTATGGCCAATATAGCTGAGATATGTCACCAACCTATAAATAAAAAAAATAAAAAAAATATTGAATCCAATACTCCCACAAAAATTGAACAAAAAAATAATAGTAAGTATTAAGTATTAAGTATCTATCTATCTATATATATATATATATATATATATATATATATATATATATATATATATATATCGAGATGTATTAAGTATTAAACGACTTGTATTTTCGTTTTATATCTCTCTCCAAGTTTAATAAATCTAAGGTTAAGATGTCTTTGTGTTTTTCAATCATTCGTCTAGAAATGAATTGAATTGAGTCTATCACTACCATCAACATTTTTTTTTGTTATATATATATATATATATATATATATATATATATATATATATATATATATATATATATATTAATTTATTTATTTATTTTATTTTTTTATTTTTTTATTTTTTTCGTAAGAAGCCTCTTCCTATCACTCATTTTCTTCACAACATGAGCTACCACAACCATGAAAACCATTTTAATTATGTTTTAGAGCATTCACAGTAGGAATGATTTCTTTAGTAAATTGCTTCTCAAAATTTTGTTGTTCATGTCCCTTAGGCAAAATTCATGGCTTTTCAAGGTTTTGTTTTTTCCATGTCTTTAGAGTTAGTTTATCCGTGTGGTTTGGATAATGTTCCAACCACAATGATTCTCCATTAGGAGGGTTGTAGTTAGAAGATTGTACAATAATGCTTGATATAATGAATAGTCTCATCCTTAAGTGGTATGTACAATAGTGTTGAGGGTACACTAGTATTTGCAGAGGAGAGAAATGTGGTGCTCTAGGGTACACTAGTGCTCTTTTTTCCATATTCTATCATAGGTGAACAAATTAAAACTTATTCTTCCTTTTAATTGGATAAACAAATGATGGAAACTTTGTATTTTTTAGTGAGAAGGATAACTAAGTATTCGAACTAGACCTCGAGCCGTTTAGTGCATCATTTACTTGCCCTTCAAATATATCATTAATTATGTTTTGGACCATTGGTAGTAGGATTTAGTGCATTTTTAGAAAGAGGATAATTATTGGAAGTCATAAGAATTTTATGGGAAATGAATTCTTTAGTAAATTTCTTCTCAAAATGTTGTTGTTCATGTCCCTTAGGCAAGATTCATGGCTTTTCAAGGTTTTGTTTTTTCCATGTCTTTAGAGTTAGTTTATCCGTTTGGTTTGGATAATGTTCCCACCACAATGCTTTTCCTTGAGGAGGGTTGTAGTTAGAACATTGTACAATAATGTTAAGTATAATAAACAGTGCCATCCTTAAGTGGTATGTACAATAGTGTTGAGGGTACACTAGTATTTGTGGAGGAGATAAATGTGGTTCTCTACGGTACACTAGTGCTCTATTTTCCATATTCTATCATAGGTGCACAAATAAAAAGTCACTCTTCTTTGTACTTGGATAAATAAATGATGACAACTTTGTATTTTGTAGTGAGAAGGATAACTATGTATTGGAGCTAGACCTTCATCCCTTCAATGCATCTTTTACTAGCCCAACTATAGTGCTTTTCCTTCAGGAGGGTTGTAGTTAGAACACTGTACACTAATGTTAAGTATAATAAATAGTGTCATCCTTAAGTGATCTGTACAATAGTGTTGAGGGTACACTGGTATTTGTGGAGGAGAGAAACATGATGCTCTAGGGTACCCTGGTGCTCCCTTTTCCATATTCTATCATAGGTGCACAAATACAAACTCACTCTTCCTTTTACTTGGATAAAAAAATGATGACAACTTTGTATTTTGTAGTGAGAAGGATAACTATATATTGGAGCTATACCTTGAGCAATTGCAAGATAACTATATATTTTCATTAGAGGCAATTGCAAGATCAATGGAATGATGAAGATTATGTTCGGCAAGAAACCTACAAAGCATTGAAGGCTCTAAAAAACAATAGTACAAGCGGGTAAGAAAATCAAAATTTTCTACATTGACTGATTGAACTTTGTAAGATAGTGTTAACTAATGTCAGACTTTTTTTCTTTTTTTTATTGTGCACAAAACAAATAATATCAACGAGAACAAAATTCCTCATTTGTTTTTCTTTCTTTCGGTCATAATGGAAAATCATATGCACACTATATTGAAATGTATGAATTTTGAAATTCATATTGTGATGTTCTTTTACCTATGAAAATTGAGTTATATATTCAATGGATATCCTTTCTAAAAAAATTCCAGTTCTGACACATCGATATCAATATTTGAAACTCTCAAGAATCTTCATGACATGTGTAGGCTTATGAAAAATTAATGGTGATGGAAATTCTAATGGCCTCCAATAATCTCTAAAAAATTGACATAGTTTTGGCTATTCTTGAAGTATTTAACAAACCTCCAAATGTTTAGAGTTTTTTTATGTTTGGTTGGGAGACCATTTATTTAGGGAAATGTCTCAAGCTAGTTTTCATGAGCATGACATCTATAGCAAATGGCATTGCACTAATTTTATTTCCATTCAACTTTTATTTTATGATAGGATCCATCATTTATCATATAATACACTTATTTATGTGCACAATAAGAGTTGGAGTGTTTCTATTCCTAAACATTGGAAACACAGTATCCACTTATATCAAGGTCATTGGTAATGCCTTGAGGTGCCAAATTTACTCTAAGGTTCACAGGTAGCTTGGTTATCTAGTACTGACATCCTCTCATTTATTTCTTTTTGGAAGACAATAATTTAATGGCTTTTGAAATTTAAGAGCCTCCCATGATCTCATTATTTCTGCAACAAAGAGCATTGCAACATTTACATTCAATTTCACTTTTCTTGTAATTTGAGGCTAATGCACACAGTAGGATTTGAAGCATTTTTCGATATCTACATATTGAGATGTTTACAACCCATAATATCAACGACAATGATATTTTCTCAATGTGCCAAATATTTAATGTGTTGGAGTTGCTTTATTTTTTTTCCCATTTCATTTTTGTTTAAAAATTCACAACCAATAATATGAAGCATATGATGTTGGGGTCGAGAGGTTTCTAAATGAATATCCAATTGACAATTTCTGTGTTCATGTCACATTAAGCAGGGGAAAGGATATGCCTTAATTCAGAGCTTTGGCATGCCCGTGATGGACCGCTTGTTTCCTTACCTATTGTTGGGAGCAAGGTCGTTTATTTTCCACAGGGTCACAGTGAACAGGTGATGTGGTCACTCACTAATTTTTAATTTGCAATGTTCTTTTGGATACAAATGACTGAAAATAATGAATTCTTATAATATTTCCATCATAAAATGTGACTCAAGTATTTTGAAATTTTAATCTTACGTAATGAAACTGATCATAATCAATGTGATTTTAGGTAGTTTCTTCAACAAAAAATAAGTTCGATGCTCATATATCCAATTATCTGAATCTTCCAACTCAATTAATCTACCAACTTCACAATGTTACAATACATGTCGGTTCTCTACATTTCATCCTTGCTTTGTTTGTGAACACTTTTATTCATATCGTTATATATACAATATTTAAAATTTAATAAAAACCTTATTGAATGCGAGGAAGATGTGGAAAGATATGAATTATATACTCAAATGACATTGCAACCTCTTAATGTTTTAAGAAATTTCAGTTTCATTATATGTACTTTGATGTAATTTCCAATTTTGGTGAGAAATGCTTTGGTACTAGTTCCATTTGTGCAAGGAACTAAAAATTGATGATAATGTGCAACAAGAGAAAAAATGTTGTTTTCTTGGTTCTTACCTCGACACACCAAGAAAGCAACCGAATAATCACTTTTTTAAAATGTTGACTACAGGTAACACCAGCACCGATGCCAGGTTTTATGTGCCATGCCGTGCTGCAAAAAAAAAATTCCCTCCACTTGTGCGGTTCTTATTTTCCCATATTTGTTCTATTTGTGATTTAATAGATTAGTGCTTAGACTTTTAGACCTCTTTTAAGAGAATACTGCATTCTTTGAAGGAACAAAAGGTAAGGGTATTTTTCATATTTTCCTCCTATTAAGTTTTGTTATTGTTTTCTTTGGTTTTCTTTGTTTTGGGCAAGATTTCAATAAGCAACCACATTCCTAGTAACTAATAGCTAGGGATATTCATGAAAATGAATGGAAATTTCAACATATTTTTCGGGGTAAGTTACAACAGTTATTTGAATGTGTTTTGGAATAAAAGTGGATAATGAATATGTAATTATGTGTAGTTTCTTTTGGTACTCTTATACCATTGAAATGCATTTTTTAATGTATACAGGTAGTTCATATATCAAATTTGTTGTCACATTTTAGGTCATACGCGACAAATATATTTTAAAATTCTTGTTAATGGTTTTAGTAGCTACTTGTACGCTCTAAAAAGTATCTGATATAACTAGTCCCAATTACTTTACCTTTAAATGTTGAGCCAACAAGTTTAGTTTTTCTCTCAATATAATTTGTTAGCTTTTGGGAATTGGATTCCTTTTCCCTTGCAATAGTATGATGACAATTGAAGATTGTTATATTGAAGCTATATTCTCGGTTAATATCGTAATTAACAAAGTCCTTTCTTATTCTTTTTTATTTTCCTGTTGTAATCTTGTGTCAAAAATACTTTTCTCCACCCATTACATTTATATTGACTAGTTTTATGTTTGAAGTGTCATTTCTTCTTAAAGATAACTAGAGGAAATGATACAACTACAAAAGTGGAGCATGAGACATTCTTAGTAGAAATTTCTAGCTTTGATGTGTTTGACTATGTTGGATAAAATCAAAATTTAAATGTACCATGAGCATGGGATTTCAAAATATTGGGATAGAAATGTGTGTTTATATTCTCATTTATTACTTTAGTTGAAGATAACATTTCATCAAAATATCATGTACAATGAGAACACGATAGATACAAACTTTATTCTATGGTACTGATGTTTTATTTTATTTGGTTATACAAGTCATTTAGCTAGATAGTGGCCACTATTGCTCAAATGAAGAGAAATTGTTTGAGTTTCTTGCTTTTATAGGGAAAAATGACATTAACAATATTTCTTATGTTGAGTTATATATTGTATAAATTATTTATACTCTACTTTAGTTTATATTCTAGTGTCCATCGAATTTCATGTCTTACACTTTGCATTGTATCTTCTTTTTCTTTTCATTTCAGGAAATGAACTTAGTATTGATGGTAAGAAGCAAGAATTGAAGAAAGAGGAGAACAAGAGCACTAGAGCGACAGAATGAAAATTAAAGAGAGAGAGAGAAGAGAACTAGTTAAGTGGTACATGTAAAGCCAATATTCTGCTTAAGACATGCACATAGATACTGATGGTCAAGTCTTCAGAGTTGGTGAATTGACGTGAAATGCCTTGGTAACACAATGTTAATGTTTTCAAGTGATGAAACAATATTTCATGTGTAAATTTTACTCCAACCAATATTAAGTTGGAAACTCACATTGTAATACTTGACATTTTACATAATATATTTTATGTGGTTTGAATTATTTATAGTTGCACTTGTCAAACCAGGAGGTAACTCCTCAAATCAGAATGTGTTATTGAATGAAGAATGAACATGCATTTATACATGGAGGTGAGGCTATTGGGATTCATCTCCCAATGACTCTTGACCTTCCTTATTTCCCAATATTATTTATTATACAAAATTAAATATCCACACCCATCCCATAGGATTAGGTGTCAACATTCCCCCCTTTAATCCGAAGGGATGTTGGTGAGCCCAAGCATCGATCTGAACTTTTCAAACTTTTCTCTTCCAAGTGCTTTGGTGAAGATGTCAGCAGTTTGCTCGTTTGTGGAGCAATGATGTAGATGGATGGTTTTGGCCTGAACATGATGTCGAATTAGATGGTACTTTGTATTGATGTGCTTTGTTCGATCATGGAACTTTGGGTTCTTGGCCAACTTTATTGCAGAAGTGTTGTCAATCATGATTGGAGTGGAATACATTTGTTTCATCTGCAAATCTTCCAGGATCTTCCGGAGCCACACAATTTCCTTTGTTGCTTCAGCTGCTGCCACATATTCTGCATCAGTCGTGGAATCTACTGGAACTGACCATTTGCGTGATCTCCATGAGACAACTCCTGATCCAAGACTCATGGTGTAACCTGTAGTAGACATCCCTATTTCTTTGTCACCATCAAAGTCTGAATCAGAGTATCTGATCAAGCTGAAGTCGCCTACCTGTGTATATTTGAGTCCAAAGTCTTGAGTCCCCTTCAAGTACCTTAGCACTCTTTTTACAGCAGACCAATGTCCTTCACAAGGTTTTTGCATGAACCATGAGAGGATTCCAACAGCAAATGAAATGTCAGGTCTGGTGGTGGTCAGGTAGATAAGACTTCCTACAAGCTGTCTATACTTAGTCGCATCCTCAAATTCCTTCCCTTCAATAGATGTGAGCTTCAAGTTTTGTTCCATTGGAGTGGTTAATGGATTACAGTCATCCATGCCAAATTTGTTCAAGAGATCTCCAATGTACTTCTTTTGAGAAAGAAATATGAATATAGGATGTTGAATTACTTCAATACCCAAATAGTAATGAACATGACCCAAATCAGTCATTTCAAAACCTTTCTTCAACTCTTTCTTCATGGATGCAATATAGCTCTCATTGTTCCCTGTTATCAAAAGATCATATACATATACCACAAGATATACAACTTTTTTTCCAACTTTCTTAACAAACAAAGTTGCATCATCAAGATCAAAATGTTTGAAGTCAAGTTTCAGAAGATGCTCGGTCAATTTCTCATACCAGGCTCGTGGTGCTTGCTTGAGGCCATACAAGGATTTTACAAGTTTGCAAACTTTGTGTTCTTGACCCTTTATCACAAATTCTTCTGGCTTGGACATATAAACTTTCTCCTTTAGATCTCCATTCAAGAAGGTTGTTTTTACATCCATTTGATGGACTTTCCATCCATTCTGAGTTGCTAGGGAAAAGAGAGTCTAGATGGTGGTCCATTTTGCTGTGGGAGAAAAAGTTTCTTCATAATCAACTCCTTATTTTTGTGCAAAACCTTTTGCCACAAGCCTGGCCTTGTGCTTGTCAAGTGAGCCACCTGCTTTGTACTTGTTCTTGTAGACCCACTTACAGCCAATTGGTTTCGTTCCCAAAGGCGGATCAACCAACTTCCAAGTGCCATTCTTTATCAAGGCATCATACTCCTTCTACATCGCTTCTTTCCATTCATCATGAGAAGTGGATTCTTTGAAGGAAGTTGGTTCATGATCTGTAGACAAACTCAATTCACAGTTATAAGCAGTATCCATATCAACAGGAGAATCGGAATTATCTACATCACCTTCGATTTGTTGAGTCGAACTTCTTGTTCCTGTTTTTCCAACCTCATCAGGATGAACATTTTCCAGTGTCTTTGTCATCCATTTGGGAGGACCTTTCTGAGATGGCCCAGGCTGTTCACTTGACTGAGTTGGGATTGATTCAAGATTCAATCTCCCATTTTTGTCAATCACATCATCCAATGTGTCATTCGTGGTTGTTTCTTCATGTGGGGGAGAGAGTGTTTCAGGACATGATTCCACAGTTTGATTCAATATCGAAATCCCCCCTTCAAGATGTGGAATCACATTATCAAATTCTTGGAAGGAATTTTCATGTGTGAATATGTCCAGGCGATCAAGTTGCCGCTCAACAACCTTGTCACTCTTGGAAGATTCAAGAAATATGACATCTCTTGCTATCACAAACTTCTTATTTGCTTCATCATAGAGACAATATCCTTTGGAGGTATTGGAGTACCCCAAGAAGATACATTTTCTGCTTCTAGCACCAAGTTTGTTCCTTTGACCCTTGGGTATCAAGGCATAACAGGTGGACCCAAAGACCCTGAAATGATTTACCGAAGGAATGTGGCCATGCCATATTTCAAAAGGAGTTTTGTTTCTAATTGAACTTGAAGGACACCTATTCTTTATGTAATACATATAGAACTCACACCAAAAATCAATTTACATTCTTTGAAAACATGAGTGGACCTCATTTTAAAATAGTCGTGGTTCTTTTCACTACATCTGTTTGTTTTGTGATTATATGCATGTTGTATGCTAATTTTATCTCACGAAGATAATTTTCAAATTCGTTTGAAGTGTATTCTTTTCCATTATCAGTACGTAGAGAGCCAATATGTGTTTGTGCATCATTTTCAATCCATGCATGAAAATTCTTGAAAGTTTGAAAAGCATCAGACTTATTCTTCAGTAAGCAAATCCAACACATTCTGGTGTAGTCATCAATAAATGTCATCATGTATTTGTTTCCATTTGCAGAAGCAATAGGCATAGGGCCACATAAATCTGAATGAACAAGTTCAAGTTTTCTATGTGCTCTGGAGTGTGAATCATGAAATGGTTGTTTGCTATGCTTTCCTAGAATACAAGCATCACATTCCTTAGATTTTCTAGGAATTTTAGGCAGTCCATTAACACCATTTTTCTTCAACAAATGAAGGTTGTCATAGTTTAAGTGTCCAAATATAGCATGCCATAAAAGACTTGATGGGAATGTACCTTCATCATGATGTGAACTGAATGCAAAGTTTTGAGCATGAGCAGATGAACCTTTCAGCTTTAAGAGTCTCCCTTCTTCTATTCCCTCCATGAAAAGTGAGTGATTTGATGCTTTTTTGACCTCTGCCTTGCCATCAAACAAGTGAATTGAGTGTCCTTGCTGCCGGATTTTGACCAGGGGCAGCAAGTTTCTCTTCAAATCAAGGAGGTATAGAACCTCATGTAGGATATGATCTGGAAGACCAGGCAGTTTAAGCCTGACTGTGCCAAGCCCTAATGGCTTGAGTTTGGATTTATCTGCGAAATATACTGCTCCGTCAACTTTGTCAGTGAATTCTTCAAAAAAATATTTTCTAAATGTCATGTGACATGTTGCTCCTGAATCTAGCAACCAATCATCTCTCCATGAAGTAAATGAAACATCAAATAGGTTTTCAGTTACTCCATTGTTACAATGTGCTAGAAAATAATGAGCGGATTCAGGTGCTTTACCTTTGTCTTTGTCATTAGTTTTACCTTTTTCTTGATTTCTTTGCTGCTCAATTTTCTCCCATGGTGTTCTGCATTTGGATGCATCATGTCCATCTCTATTGCAACGTGTGCAATGAAGATTGGATTTGTCAGATTGTCTTCCCCCCCTTTCTGTGAAGTTTCTTCTTCCTCTTCCCTCTTCTGCCACCTCTTCCTCTGGATGAATCTGGATCATGACTCTTTTCTCTAGGTGCCAAGTATGCAGCCTCTTCGGAAGATAAAGGGATTGTCATCTTCCCAAAAGCTTTCTCTCTTTCTGCAAACTTTTTCTTAAGTGTTTCAAAGGTGATATGCTCAAAGTTTCCACTTGCTTGCAAAGACTCAAGATAATGTGAGTAAGTTGGATATAATGCCTTAACATATGCTATGAGAGATATGTCCATTTTTACACCAGTGTTTTCAATGTCATGCATTATAGATCTTACTTCTGAAGCTAAAGCAAGGGAATCATCATTCTTCATTTCAAGACTGAACAACTTAATCATCAATTGAACATTTTCTAATTCTGAATGTGAATCATAGAGTTATTTTAGCTTCTTCAAGGCATCATAGGCATTTGAGAATGATGAAATATGGCGACTCACCTCTTCACTTACGGAGGCTGCAATCAAGGCATAGGCCTTGCAGTTCTTATTTTCCCAAATGGCAAGCTCTTTGTCTGAAGTGGGCTTTGCTGGTGGATTTTCTTCTTGTCCTTCACAAATTCCTTTCCACGTCTCATTAAAAATGAGTGTGTGTTTAATCTTCCGAGACCATTCAAGATAGTTCTCTTTTCCGGAGAGAACCACCCCAACAATAGAGATGAGAGAATGCATTAGATTGCTGGAAAAAAAATCTTCTGAAGAGGAAAAATAATTTTGCTAGAAAACTTTCAATTCCAGAGATTTGCTCAATTAAAGGGGACAACTCTTTGCTGGAAAATACTCTGAATTTAAAATGATAAAAAACTCTTTTGCTAAAAGACTGAATTTAAAAAGGACACAAACTCTTTGCTAGAAAAAATGAATTCTGCACCAAAAAAAAATATATGTATTTTTTTTTTTTTGGAAAAAAATTTGTATGGGAGGTCGATATGGAATGTTATGGGAGGGCGGTATTGTGAAGTGGAAGGGCGGTATTATGAATGTGAATTTATATTAAATATGATAGTGGGAGGGCGGTATTGTGAATGGGAAGGGCGTAACGAGTATTAGAGGAGGGGCGGTGGTTAAATATTAATACAAGAAAATAGAGTGGCGGTGGTTAAATCTGGAATAGGTTATTACAACGTGAAAGGAGCTGTATTAACAGGAGGGGCGGTGATTTTAAATATGAGTGGAGCGGTATTACAAAGCCAAGAGTATGGACAGCGTATAATATATATGGAATGTTGTATGGACAGTGTATAATATATACGACAGTGGAATGACAGCGCGTTACATGGACAAGAGGAATGCGTGAATGTTATATGGACAGTGGAATGATAGCGCGTTACAGTTGAATCGTGGGCGGACTATGTATATAGCGTGCGGACTGTATTGAATATATGGACAGCGTTGTATTGAAAATATATGACAGTGTTGTATTGAATATATACCACGATGTATGCAACGCTGTAGCAGATACCACGATGGATACCACACTATGTTAAATGGAGCAGACAGCGTGTATTTTGGAGGACTGTACTCTGTTGTAATGCGTATGAACTGGGCGGAATAGCATATGAGAGCAGTTTGTAGCCTGGAGGGCGTTGTATATGACTGGAGGTGGGAGCGTTGATATGTTTTATCGACAGACAGCATATACCATGCGTATTATATGGATCAAGAGGTAGCGTATTAATTTAGATGCAGCGCTGTAATAAATGGGACAGAGAGTGAAGTGAGGGGGAAGAAATGGGAGTGAGGGGAGGGTAGGCGCAGAGGAAAGTGCATAGGGAGGAAGGGGCGTAGAGGAATTAGGGCGTTAGGGAAGTGTGAGGGGGCGTGGGGAGTGTGGAAGGACGCAGGGTTGTGAGATGAAGGGAGCGTTACAAAAAAAAAACTGGAATGGCAGTTGCAGGTGCTGAGTTGCAGGAACTGCAGAAATTGTAGGGGCTGCAAAATACTCGGAGATTGTAGGAGCTGAACCTGCAGAAGTCGGAGACTGTAGAATTTGCAGAAATAGAAAAAAAATGCAGAATTTCAGTCTAGCAATAAGTAGGAGTAGCAAAAACTATTAATAAAAACTGGCTGAGCAAAGGAGAGGGAGTTACACCACAGGCAGAAATTCCAATAGTGGGACTGGCTCTGATACCATGTCAAACCAGGAGGTAACTCCTCAAATCAGAATGTGTTATTGAATGAAGAATGAACATGCATTTATACATGGAGGTGAGGCTATTGGGATTCATCTCCCAATACTCTTGGCCTTCCTTATTTCCCAATATTATTTATTATACAAAATTAAATATCCACACCCATCCCATAGGATTAGGTGTCAACATACATAATATATTTTATGTGTTTTGAATTATTTATAGTTGCACTTGATTTTACTTAGTATTCTAATTAAGGTATGTAACTTTGTGTTTTCATATTAGATGATGACGTACATTGTATGACTTTTTTAATTTAGTTGCAAAGTCATACTAATTAATTTATGTTGATTAATAATGAACACATAAAATCAATCTAAAACTACTAAATCAGTATTTTATGTTTATTAATGATGAGCACACAAAAAATGAATATACGACTAAATTATTTACTTGCGACGGTTGTTCATGAAAGCAAATGAAATGAATACAAACTACTAAAGTAGTCATTTATATAATGAATGTGAAACTACCAAAACAAGATAAATGACTACTACAAATGATAAATTTGTAATTACAAATGATGACTAAATTTTTTATATATATAACTATTAGTAGCTAATTTGCAGTATCTTATAACACGACTAGAATTTAGTCATATTTATTTGGTCATTAATTGGTTTCAAACGATGACTAAAATTTGCATATATATGACTATTAGTGGCTAATTTACAGTATCTTATAACACGAGAATTTTTTTTGTCATATTTCTTTGGTCATTAATTGATTTCAAACGATGACTAAAATTTGCATATATATGACTATTAGTAGCTAATTTACAATATATTATAACATGACCAACATTTTGGTCATATTTATTTGGTCATTAATTGGTTTTCTCGGGTGATATTTTAGAAATATATTTTGTTGTATATTTGGTCATAATTGTGATCATTAATGACCAAATCAATGATTAAATCAATGAAAAAATTAATTATCGAATCAATGACCAAATATACTACTAGACAACAAAATTGAGACAACCAATAAATGACTAAGCTAAAAATGACTAAAAGTTGGTCGTGTTATAAGATACTTAAATTAGCTACTATTGGTCACTGACCAAAAAATAGTCATTTATTTAGTAACTAATTAGACATTTTGTACTAGTGAAATCATGCCCATTTCCTCTTGGTTCTTGTGTTTTTTCTCCAGACTTCTTCTTGGCATTCTCAGGAATGTGGTCTCCAAGATTGTGTTGATGGAGCTTCTGCGCCATAGAATCTATAGTCTTCTTCATGAATGCAGATTCAAGGTGAAAATTGTGGTGGCAATAATTGCACATTGATTTCCTTTCGTTCCTTTCCTTTCCTTTGAGTTGAATGATCCATCAGGGAGTTTGATATTTCCTCCCTTTCTTTGATTACGATCCTTCTTCCCTTTTCCTTTATGATGGTCTTTGGAATTTTCCTTTCCTTTTGCATGCACAGTAAGCACATGCGCTTTGGAATTTTTAAGTGTGCCTATTTTGATGAGCTTATCTTGCTCATGCATCAAAGAATGAATAAACGAATTGAGTGAGGGAATCTTCCAAAATTCACGAGTTGCAGATCTTACTTTGTGGACAGTAGAGACGAATATTTCATACTCTGGACCAAGTTTTGATAAAATGGCAAGAATTAACTGACTTTATTTCTTGGATTTTTCGATCCCGCATCCCTTCAGCTGAAACAACAAGGCTTTATACCTAGTGAAGAAATATTGAATTTTCTCAAAATTTATCGGATCTAATGAGTTTAACTCATTTTTGAGAATGTGACCCTACATTTCATCATGTTTTGCAAAAAATCCTTCCAAATTTTTCCATACTGCATTTGGAGTTGAACATGATTCAACATGAAATAGCAGTTCTGGAGAGATAGGTAAACATAGGATGTCAAAGGCCTCATCCATGCGATTGAAATATCTTATTTTCTCCATTGTCGATGTTGGTTCAACTCTTGTTTCCATGGTTACTCTAAATACACCTCTACTTCTGAGATGAAGTAGAATCTTTGGTTTCCATTCGAAGTAATTATATGGAGTAAGAATTTTCGATTGTGGAAACTCCAATTTAGACTCCAGTCTTTGTTGTTGCTTCAATCTTATGAACCTGCAAATAAAAATTTCTTGTGCACTGATTAACAATCCTTTTTCTTTGATACCATGTGAGATTTTGAGACGCAAAGATCTAGATTTTCAAAACAATGAACAAAATTGCAAGATAACAAAGGAATGAGCAAGAATGGAAAGAAGAATGAAATTAATTCATCAGTATTAGTTTTAGAATAAATACATAAAAGAAACTGAGTTAATATTAGTTGTACAAGCAATAACTATTGAGATTCAACAAGATGATTAGCTTAGTGAAAAGTAAGCACCTTCACTAAGTGGGGCCCATAGGCTATTTTTAGGTGTATGTCTATTTTTAGACATGGTGAGCATATTCTATAAGTTTCATGATGTTATTTGTATATGGTTGGTCAAAGGAAAATAGATGAAATTCTATATTTAGAATATTGGGTGAAGTCTATTTATAGATCGTCGATCTAAAAATAAGTGCATGTTGATTATTATTAACCCTTAATAATAATCAAACAATAAACATCAACTTATTCTCTTGGAGCACTTTATTTCAGTGAACAAATTTGGAAAATTAGTGGGTTGAAGGAATTACGCAATTCCTAGGGTTATTGGTGGCTCTTGCATGAAGGACTCAGTTAGAATTGAAGTGGCAAATTTATGACAGAGTTGGAAGAGTAGTTATGGGGGTTGTTATTTAGTTTAACTCAGATAAGTGAGTTAAACTCAGTTGAGCTAGTTGTATCTAGTCAAACTGAAATATACACTAGTGAGAGTTTAGTGAATTAATTAGTTAATTAATTCCAAACTAATAACTCACTAACAAGTGAAAAAATACATCAGTTAACTACTTGCATGTCAGTTCCAGTGGAGACCAAGTGGAGAGATAGGTGAAAGGGGGAGATGTACTATCTGTTGCGACTATATTTATGCATTCAATGCATATGACACACATTGGAATTTCCAATGAGGATTACATAGTCAAGGCAAGGCCAATTTGAATTCATTCAGTGGTCTTCTTCATCAAGGATTGTGTAGTGGAGGCAGGCTGTCAGGAGGCAAGTTGGTGCATAGATATGCAAATTTCTGCATGACAGTGTGTAATTATTGTTGATTGTACTGGGAGCTTGATGTACTAAGCTTTGTGTAATATTATTACATGAATCCATTTATATAAATAATATATGATAGTTGAGGTTTTTAGCTTTAATCTTTCCCGTTAAACAATTGTGTTATGTGCGATTGAATTTATTCACATGTGTTTGCAATTGAGTTTTAAATTTATGCAAGTTTAACAGTGGAAGGATTCTGTATTTAGCAAGAAGATAAATGTTGAGATTCAAAAAGATGATGAACTTAGTGAAAAGTAAGCACCTTCACTAAGTGGGGCACACAGGCTATTTTTAGGTGTATATCTATTTTTAGACATGGTGAGCATATTCTATAAGTTGCAGGATGCTATTTGTATATGGTTGGTCAGATGTGGAAAATAGATGAAATTCTATTTTTAGAATATTGGGTGAATTTTGCATATATATCTTCGATCTAAAAATAGATGCATGTTGATTATTATTAGCTCTTAAGAATAATCCAACAATAATCATCAACTTATTCTCATGGAGCACTTTATTTTAGTGAACAGATTTGGAAAATCAATGGGCTGAAGAAATTACGCAATTCCTAGGGTTTATTGGTGGCTCATGGATGGAGGACTCAGTTAGAACTAAAGTGGCAAAGTTATGATAGAGTTGGAAGAGTAGTTACAGGAGTTTTTATTTAGTTTAACTAAGTTAAGTAAGTTAAACTCAGTTGAGCTAGTTGTATTTAGTTTAACTAAAAGATACACTAGTGAGAGTTAAGTTAATTAATTATTAACTAATAACTCACTAACAACTAAACAAATACAGTAGTTAACTACAGTGCATGTCAGTTCTAGTGGAGACCCAGTGGAGAGATAGGTGAAAGAGTGAGATGGAAAATTCGTAGTGACTATAGTGATGCATTCAATGCATCTGACACACATTGGAGTTGCCAATGAGGATTGCGCAGTCAAGGCAAGGCCAATTCGAATTCATTCAGGGGTCTTCTTCAGCAGGGATTGCGCAGTGGAGGAAGGCTATCAGGAGGCAAGAAATTGGTGCATGGAGATGAAAATTTCTTCATGATAGTGTGTAATGATTGTTGATTGTACCGAGAGCTTGATGTACTAAGATTTGTATGAGATTATTACATGATTCCATTGATATTCATAATATATGATAGTTGGGGTTTTTAGATTTAATCTTTCTCGTTAAACAACTGTGTTATGTGCGATTGAATTTATTCACATGTGTTTTCAATTGAGTTTTAAATTTCCGCAAGTTTAACAGTGGAAGGATTATGTATTTAGCAAGAAGATAAATATTGTTAGATCAGGAGAATCTAGTAATACATCAGTATTAATAATTTTCTACATGGTATCGAAGAAGTATTGATCACTGGAGATTGAAATTGTGAATAAGTGTTGAGTTTTGTGCTGGTGGACAATTCAAATTTGCTGCAGAAATTTCTTGGTGTGACATTTGAGTATTCATTGAAATGTCTTTAAATGGGTTTCGGTTGGAGTATGCCCTTGAGGTTAGCTCGAATTACATAGCCTAGAAGGATAGGATGGAGGAGGTGCTTGAAGATAATGGGTTGGAGGATTTCATTGATAGTGATGTTCCTAAGTCTGCTTGTAGCGATGCTGCAGGACTTGACGCATGGCAAAAGAAGGTAGCAAAGACAAGAAGAATTATGTTGGAAGGTGTGAAGGACCATATTGTGTCAAGCCTTCATGGGAAAGCCACTCCATTTGCAATGTGGAAGGCTTTTACAGATCTTTTCCAAAGTAGCAATGACTAGAGGAAGTTGGCACTGAAAGATAAGCTCAGAAAAATAAAAATGGAGAAGGGCAATAGTATTCCAAAATATCTCATGAAGTTTTTCCATTGTAGAGATGAAATGGGAAGTGTGGGGATTACAGTTGATGATGATGAATTGGTGAGCTTGGATCTCCTTGGGCTTCTGAAGAGTTGGAATAGCTATGAAGACTATGTCAATGGATGGGAGAAACTGTCGGGTTAGGAGCGACTTTGGTCAGATCTTGTGCAAGAGGAGATAAGGTGAAGTACCAGGGATGGCTCTTCATCAAAGAATGATGATGAAGAGAATTTTACTTTGGCTGCCAAAGCAAGGAAAGGAAAGGGGAATAAATCCCATCCAAAATCTGAGGCTAAAGGCAAGAAGCTAGATTTTTCCAAAGTGAAGTGTTTTCATTGTCACAAACATGGGCATCTTGCCACTAACTGCCCACAGAAAAAGAAGAACAAGAAGGTTGCTAGAGATGCAGCTAGAGAGGCCTTAGCCTCGCAATTCGAACTTGATTTCTCTTTGATCGCATGATTGGTATCAAGCTCAATGGGATCAATGTGGTATCTTGATAGTGGTGCGCCTTTCCATATGACGGGAGACAAGGAATTATTTAGTGACTTGGAGGAGAAGGATCTCCAAATGCATATAGAGATGGGCGACGATGGTAGATACAGTGCGACCAAAATTGGAACCATTACCTTAGAGAGGGAGTCAGGTAAACCATTTCTATTGAAAGATGTTATGCATGTCTCAGGTCTGAAGAAGAACTTGGTCTTGGTCGCAATGTTGGAAGATAGAGGCTATGACGTTGTTTTCAGCGAGGGAAACGATTTCCTTGACATAAAACAATGGGTCAAACCAAGAGGATATGGATTCGAGTTAATAATATCTACAAGCTGGAGGTAGATGGCTGTGCTACAATGATGGGCAAATAAGAATAAGTGGTGAGCCGAGATGAGGGTCAATTATGGCACAGGAGATTGAGCCATCTTCACCATGGCACCTTGAAGACTTTGTAGCAGATTTCTATTGGACTTCCCAAGGGCACTCTTGCACAATCAGATCAGTGCAATGGATCTACTGTGTGTAATATTTTGAAGACCACCTTTCATGAGAAGGAGAATCGTGCTTCGATGATCTTGGAGAGTATTCACACAGACATGTGTGGACCTTTCTCGGTTGCTTCAACAGCAAAGCACGGGTATTATGTTATATTTGTTGATGACTATTCTCGTAAATATTGGATCTTCTTCATGTAGAAGAAGAGTGAAACATTATCAAATTTATGTGAGTTTAAAGCATTGGTGGAGGAGTAGGGGAAGTAAGTGAAGGCTCTATGGAGAGATAATGGTGGTGAATATATCTCGAACGAATTGAAAGACTTCTATAGCAAAGAAGGAATTCGAACAAAACTCATAGCGCCTCATAACCCATGGCATAATGGGGTCACTAAGAGGAAGAAAAAAATGATTTTTGGTGTTACATGAGCTATGTTTCATGACCAGGGCCTACCGATGCACTTGTGGGCAAAAACATGCAACACTGTGGTTTATGTGACAAATTGTTGTCCTCGTAGAGTACTTGGCATGAGTACACCTGAAGAAGATTTTACTAGTAAGAAGCTTGATATTTCTCATTTGAATATTTTTGGCTCATCTATTTACATTCATGTGAAAAAGGATGCCAGGAAGAAGCTGGAGCTGACTGCATAATTTGGGATATTTGTGAGGTACAAAGAAACACCCCATAATTATCGTGTGTATTTTCCAAAAACTCGAATGACTATGGTGCGACAGGATATAAAATTCAATGAGGTGAAAGCCATGAAGTTGTCACTTTAGAGGGAGCTAAACTTGCATGAAAAGGAGGAACTTATTGTTACCAAAGATGAGCCTCTATATGTGGATCAGCCACAGGAGGAAATTCATTGAGTGGAGGAGTCCACTCATGCAGAACCAAACATTAGAATAGGCATAAAGCATACCACAAAAGTTGAGAGACTGAAGCTTGATGCAGCAGAGAATGTAGGAGTCCCTACATCACAGCGTAGACAGAGACAGTCACCTGACCGATTTACTATATACATGGCTCTTATGAGCAAGTGTATCGTGATAGAGCCATCTTCTTTTGAGGAAGCAGTGCAGGAGCCCACATGGGTAGATGCCATGGTGGAGGAGTATGACTCCATTATCAAAACCAATGCTTGGGAGATTGTTACAAGGGTGATGGGTAAATCAATGGTAGATTCGAAATGGATCTATAAGGTAAAGCAAGCTGCTGATGGGAGTGTCAAGAAGTATAAGGCAATATTTGTTTCCTGGGGCTTCTCACAGATCGAGGGGATTTATTACAAAGAAACCTTTGCACCTGTCACACGATATTCTTCCATAAGGACCATTCTCGCTCTCTCAGCACAGATGGGTTTGCACATTCATCAGATGGATGTGAAGACTGTGTTCCTTAATGGTATCATTGATGAAGAGGTTTACATTAAGCAGCCTGAAGGATTTGACATCTTCAGCAGCTAGTCGCATGTGTGCAGACTCAAAAGAGCATTGTATGGGCTGAAGCAAGCACCACGTTCTTGGTACACACAAATCTCAGGGGCACATCTGAGTATGGCTTATGGTACAGACAGACGGATAAGGTGAAGTTGCATGGCTTCATGGATGCAGATTGGGCAGGCAGCCTAACAGACAGAAAGAGCACATCAGGAGGGGTTTTTAGTATCGGATCTATAGCAGTTTCTTGGTACAGTAGGAAACAAATATTTGTGGCACTCAATCCAGCAGAAGCAGAATACATGGCAATAATTCAAGATGCATGTGAGGCTATTTGGATGAGGAAGATCTTGGTTGGTTTGTTCAATTCACATTTAGATCCTACAGTGATACATTGTGATAATCAGAGTTGCATTAAACTCTTTATTAATCATGTGTTTCATGATAGATCTAAACATATTGATATCTGATATCAATTAGAGATTGTGTGCAGCAGCAGATCATGTTACTTCAGTACATTCCTGCAGAAGATCAGGAAGTAGATATTCTGACAAAGGCATTCGGCAGGAGAAAATTTGAATACCATAGAGGCAGGATCGGGGTGAAGGATAATCCCTATCTTCTTGAGAGGGAGTGTTGAGATTCAACAAGATGATGAGCTTAGTGAAAAGTAACCACCTTCACTAAGTGGGGCCCGCAGGCTATTTTTAGGTGTATGTCTATTTTAAGACATGGTGAGCATATTCTATAAGTTGCGGGATGCTATTTGTAGATGGTTGGTCAAATGTGGAAAATATATGAAATTCTATTTTTAGAATATTGGGCGAAGTCTATTTATAGATCGCTGATCTAAAAGTAGATGCATGTCGATTATTATTAGCTCTTAATAATAATTTAACAATAAACATCAACTTATTATCTTGGAGCACTTTATTTTAGTGAATGGATTTGGAAAATCAATGGGATGAAGGAATTATGCAATTCCTAGGGTTTATTGGTGGCTCATGCATGGAGGACTCAGTTAGAACTAAAGTGGCAAAGTTATGACAAAGTTGGAAGCGTAGTTAAAGGAGTTTTTATTTGGTTTAACTCAGTTAATGAAGTTAAACTCAGTTGAGCTAGTTGTATCTAATTTAACTGAAAGATACACTAGTGAGAGTTAAGTGAATTAATTAGTTAATTAATTCACAACTAATAACTCACTAACAACTGAAAAAATATAGCAGTTAACTACAGTGCATGTCAGTTCCAATGGAGACCCAATGGAGAGATAGGTGAAAGGGTGAGATGGACTATCCATTGTGACTATAGTGATGCATTCAGTGCATTTGACACACATTGGAGTTGCCAATCAGGATTGCACAGTCAAGGCAAGGCCAATTCGAATTCATTTAGGGATCTTCTTTAGCAAGGATTACGCGGTGGAGGCATGACAGTGTGTAATGATTGTTGATTGTACTAAGAGCTTGATGCACTAAGCTTTGTATGAGACTATTACATGATTCCATTGATATACGTAATATATGATAGTTGGGGTTCTTAGCTTTAAGCTTTCCCGTTAAACAACTGTGTTATGTGCAATTGAATTTATTCACATGTGTTTGCAATTGAGTTTTAAATTTTTGCAAGTTTAATAGTGGAAGGATTATGTATTTAGAAAGAAGATAAATATTGTTAGATCAAGAGAATCTGATAATACATCAGTTTTAGTAAATTTCTACAATAAATATTGTTAGATCAGGAGAATCCGGTAATACATAAATATTAATAAATTTCTACATGGTATCAGAGAAGTATTGATCACTGGAGATTGCAATTGTGAATAAGTGTTGCGTATTGTGCTAGTGGACAATTCGAATTTGCTGCAGAAATTTCTTGGTGCGACAGTTGAGTATTCATTGAAATGTCTTTCAATGGGTTGCGATTGGAGTATGCCCTTCAGGGTAGCTTGAGTTACATAGCCTGGAAGGATAGGATGGAGGCGGTGCTTGAAGATAATTGACTGGAGGAGTTCATCTATAGCGATGTTCCTAAGCCTTCTTCTAGCGATGCTGCAGGACTTGACGCATCGTAAAAGACAAGAAGAATTATGTTGGAAGGTGTGAAGGACCATATTGTGTCAAGCCTTCATGGGAAAGCCACTCCATTTGAAATGTGGAAGGCTTTGACAGATATTTTCCAAAGCATCAGTGACCAGAGGAAGTTGGTGCTGAAAGATAAGCTCAGAAAAATAAAAATGGAGAAGGGCGACAGTATTCCAAAATATATCACGAATTTTTTCCAATGTAGGGATGAACTGGGAAGTGTGGGGATTAAAATTCAGGATGATGACTTGGTTATCTTGTCTCTCCTTGGGCTTCCAAAGAGTTTGCATAGCTACGAAGACTCTATCAATGGATGAGAGAAATTCTTAGGTTGGGAGCAACTTTGGTCGGATCTTGTGTAGGAGGAGATAAGGCAAAGTACCGGTGATGGCTTTTCATCAAAGAATGATGATGAATAGAATTATGCTTTAGCTGCCAAAGTAAGGAAAGGAAAGGGGAAGAAATCCCATCCAAAATCTAAGGCTAAAGGAAAGATGTTGGATTTTTCCAAATTGAATTGTTTTCATTGTCACGAACATGGGCATCTCACGACTAACTGCCCATAGAAAAAGAAGAACAAGAAGGGTTTTGGAGCTGCAGTTGGATAGGCATTAGCCTCACAATTTGAACTTGATTTCTCTTTGATCACATGCTTAGTTTCAAGCTCAATGGGCTCGGTGTGGTATCTTTATAGTGGTGTGTCTTTCCATATGACGAGAGATAAGGAGTTGTTTAGTGACTTGGAGGAGAAGGATCTCTAAATGCATATAGAGATGGGTGATGATGGTAGATACAGTGTGACTGGAATTGGAACCATTACCTTTGAGAGTGATTCAAGTAAACCAATCATGTTGAAAGATGTTATGCATGTCCCAAGTCTGAAGAAGAACTTGGTATCGGTCGCAATGTTAGAAGACAGAGGTTATGACGTTTCTTTCAGCGAGGGAAAAGATTTCCTGCGAAAATGGGTCAAACCAAGAGGATATGGATTAGAGTTAATAATATCTACAAGCTAGAGGTATATGGCTGTGTTGCAATGATGGGAAAGGAAGAAGAAGTGGTGAGCCAGGATGAGGGTGAATTATGGCACAAGAGATTAGGCCATCTTCACCATGGCGCCTTGAAGATTTTGCAGCAGGTTTCTACTAGAATTCCCAAGGGCACTCTTGCACAGTCAGATCATTGCAAGGGATGTACTATGGGTAAGTTTATGATGAACACCTTTCATGAGAAGGAGAACCATGCTTCGGTGATCTTGGAGAGAATTCACACAGATGTGTGTGGACCTTTCTTGGTTTCTTCAACAGAAAAACACAGGTATTATGTTATATTTTTTGATGACTATTCTCGTAGATGCTGGATCTTCTTCATGCAGAAGAAGAGTGAAAAATTCTCAAAGTTCTGTGAGTTTAAAGCATTGGTGGAGAAGGAGTCGGAGAAGCGAGTGAAGGCTCTGCAGAGCGATAATGGTGGTCAATATATCTCGAATGATTTCAAAGACTTCTGTAGCAAAGAAGGAATTTGAAGGGAACTCATAGTGCCTCATAACCCACAATAGAACGGAGTCATGGAGAGGAAGAACAGAATGATTGTGGATGCTGCACGAGCTATGCTGCATGACCAAGGCCTACCGATGCACTTGTGGGCAGAAGCATGCAACACTGTATTTTATGTGCAAAACTGTTGTCCTCATAGAGTACTTGGCATGAGTACACCTAAAGAAGCTTTTACTATTAAGAAGCCTGATATTTCTCATTTGAAGATTTTTTTCTCATATGTTTACATTCATGTGACAAAGGACGCCAGGAAGAAGCTAGAGCCGACTACAGAAGTTGGGATATTTGTGGGGTACACAGAAACACCCCATAATTATCGTGTGTATTTTCCAAATAGTCGAATGACTATGGTGCGACGGGATATAAATTTCAATGAGGTGAAATCCATGAATTTGTCGCTTGAGAGGGAGCTACACTTGCATGCAGAGCGGGAACTTGTTGTTCCCAATGATCAGCCTCTAGATGTGGATCAGCCACAGGAGGATATTCATGGAGTGGAGGATTCCACTCATGCAGAACCAAACATCAGAACAGGCAGAAATCCTACCACAGAAGCTGAGAGACTGAAGCTTGATGCGACAGAGAATGTAGGAGTCCTTACATCACAATGCAGATAGAAATAGTCACCTGACCGATTTACTAGATACATGGCTCTTATGAGCAATTCTATCGTGATAGAGCCATCTTCTTTTGAAGAAGCATCATAGGAGCCCACATGGGTAGATTCCCTGGTGGATGAGTATGACTCCATTGTTAGAAACAATGCTTGGGAGATTGTTCCAAGGCCGATGGGTAAATCAGTGGTAGATTCAATGGATCTACAAGGTAAAGCAAGCTGCTGATGGGAGCATCGAGAAGTATAATGCAAGATTTGTTTCCCGGGTCTTATCACAGATCGAGGGGATTGATTATAAAGAAACATTTGCACCTGTTGCATGGTATTCTTCCATAAGGACCATCCTTCCTCTCTCAGTGGAGATAGGTTGGCACATTCATCATATGGATGTGAAGACTACATTCCTTAATGGGATCGTTGAGGAAGAAGTGCACTTTGAGAAGCCTGAAGGATTTGAGATCTTAAGCAGTGAGTGTGTGTAGACTCAAAAGAGTGTTGTATGCGCTGAAGCAAGCACCATGTGCTTGGTACACATGGATCGACAACTATTTCACTAGACTTGGCTTCACCAAGAGTGAGGGGGATGCAAACCTATACCAAATTGTGGTGGAGGGTAAGATTTTGATCATTTTTCTTTATTTTTATGATTTAATACTAATGCGTGATGAGCATTTGATACACTCATGCAAGGAATATATTGCAAAGGAATTCAAGATGAAGGATTTGGGCCTCCTTCATTATTTCCCTGGATTGGAAATATGGTAGCGAGAAGGTGAACTGTTTGTGTCTCAAGGAAAGTATGCTTGGGAGATACTTGGTAAGTTTCACATGGAGGATTGTAAGACCATGGATACTCCTCTTCCAGTAAATTGGAGGAAAGAGGATGCTACATCGGTAGAGGTAGTGGATGCCACTATTTATCGGCAGTTGGTGGTTTCGCTCATGTATTTAGTTAATACAAGACTTGACATATGCTATGTGGTGAACCAACTTTCACAAGAGATGGTTAAGCCTACCAAGCTATTTTGGAAGGCGGGCAAGCATGTCCTAAGGTATCTCAGGGGGACATCTGAGTATGGCTTATGGTATAGACAGATGGATGAGGTGAATTTTCCTGGCTTCACAGATGCAGATTGGGCAGGAAGCCCAATTGAAAGAAAGAGCACAACAAGGGGAGTTTTCAGTATCGTATCTACAGTAGTTCCTTGGTACAGCAGGAAACAAAGATCTATGGAACTCATTTCAGCGAAAGCAGAATACATGGCAGCAAGTCAAGCTACATGTGAGGCTATTTGGATGAGGAAGATCCTAGTCGGTTTGCTCAGTTCACATTTAGATCCTACAGTGATACATTGTGATAATCAGAGTTGCATTAAAATCTTGATTAATCCTGTGTTTCATGATAGATCTAAGCATATTGATATCCGGTATCATCATATTAGAAATTTTGTGCATCAAAAGATCATGTTGCTTCAGTACATTCCTACGAAAGATCAGGATGCAAATATTCTGATGAAGGCACTCGACAGGAGAAAATTCGAACACCATAGAGGCAGGATCGAGGTGAAGGATAATCCCTATCTTGTTGAGAGGGAGTGTTGAGATTCAACAAGATTATGAGCTTAGTGAAAAGTAAGCACCTTCACTAACTGGGGCCCGTGGGCTATTTTTAGGTGTATGTCTATTTTTAGACATGGTGAGCATATTCTATAAGTTGTAGGATGCTATTTGTAGATGGTTGGTAAAATGTGGAAAATAGATGAAATTCTATTTTTAGAATATTGGGCGAAGTCTATTTATAGATCGTCGATCTAAAAATAGGTGCATGTCGATTATTAGTAACCCTTAATAATAATTCGACAATAAACATCAAATTTTTCTCTTGGAGCACTTTATTTTAGTGAAAATTTTGGCAAATCAGTGGGCTGAAGGAATTATGTAATTCCTAGGGTTATTGGTGGCTCATGCATGAAGGACTTAGTTAGAACTGAAGTGGAAAAGTTATGACAGAGTTGGAAGAGTAGTTACAGGAGTTGTTATTTAGTTTAACTCAATTAAGTGAGTTAAACTCAGTTGAGCTAGTTATATCTAGATTAACTGAAAGATACACTAGTGATAGTTTAGTGAATTAATTAGTTAATTAAGTCACAAGTAATAACTCACTAACAACTGAGAAAATACAACAGTTAACTACTTGCATGTATGTTCCAGTGGAGACCCAGTGGAGAGATAAGTGAAAGGGTGAGATGGACTATCTGTTGTGACTATAGTGATGCATTCAATGCATTTGACACACATTGGAGTTTCCAACGAGGATTGTGCAGTCAAGGCAAGGCCAATTCGAATTCATTTAGTGGTCTTCTTCAACAGGGTTTGCGCAGTGGAGGCAGGCTATCAAGAGGCAAGAAATCGGTGCATAGATATTCAAATTTTTGCATGACAATGTGTAATGGTTGTTGATTGTACTGAGAGCTTGATGTACTAAGCTTTGTATGAGATTATTACATGATTCCATTGATATACATAATATATAATAGTTGGGGTTTTTAGATTTAAGCTTTCCTGTTAAACAATTGTGTTATGTGCGATTGAATTTATTCACATGTGTTTCAAATTGAGTTTTAAATTTCTGCAAGCTTAATAGTCGAAGGATTCTATATTTAGAAAGAAGATAAATATTTTTAGATCAGGAGCATCTAGTAATACATCAGTATTAATAAAATTCTACGATAACTATGGATAGTTAAAGCTAACTGAATTTAAGTGTGCTTTATGTTATACTAATGTGCATATGCACCATATGCAAGCACTAGATTTAAATAACTAAGCCAAGTGCACATCACATGTAAGCACTCGAGTTAACTAGCAAAAAACAAGTGCACATCGCATGCAATATCTAGAGTTGAACTAAAGCTAATTAATGCTAACTATGTGCATGTAAAGCACTCAAGTTAACTAGCTAAAGACAAGTGCACATTTCATGCAATCTCTGGAGTTTAACTAAATATAATCTAGGTGCATGTACATCAACACTATCCAACATGTGGCTCAACCACTCATGTTTTCATACTTCTTCAATCCACTGTGCAATGTTTAAAACTTCTTCAATACATGTCAGTTACAAAAAAATAAAAACACTGAGAAAAGCACCAAGCTCACACCAGATTTAATTTGATTTCAAATTCATTTTATACAATTGCGTATCACCGGTCATGTCACGGCAACCCATGATTCGGGTTCACCAATCCCTTGACCACACTTCAAAGCCGACTCCACGCTACAAGTCTTAACATACATAACTTCCACGCTCCACTTTGCAAATACAGTCCATACACAATAATAAAGCGTTCAATACACAACTACAAAACAACACCTACTTGTCACTTCATCTTACCTCTTTTACAAACCCAACCTTCGGCTCTGATACCAAAATTTGATGCAAGTCTAACCATAGAGCCTGAAAATTAATCATTAAAACACACGACAAAATTCTAAATTTCCACACCAACAGGTATGCACACAAAATCTCAATAATAATGTATTAATAAATAAAATATTTACAAGAGGATCATTGGCCTCATGCTTGGCCTCTCATTCCTCACACTCACACCTTACACACCTCGACATACATGCATGCCTCATGGGCTCGCCTAAATTTATACAAGTGTATTAGAACCCAAGTAGATTCTAGATCCCTAAACTAACTCCCACAATATCTCTTATGATCCATAAAATCTTACATCCAATCCCTTATCCCTAGATAAGAGCTAACTAATCCATAATTCTCTCAAACCTTCCAAAATATTCTCGAACCTTCTCTTATTTACAATAATTATCATTCTCTCCTAAAACTATAGGAAAAATACATTAAATAATTAAATCCTAACTTTGTAAACCAACTCCCTTAGTAAACATTTGACCTAGGTTAGATGCACCTACATCACAAATTACCCTACGTTTTATGTTCCACTACATTTCTTTTTCTAATTAAGGTTTTATTGTTTTGTTCTAGAATTAATAGAGTTCATCGTTTTAAGTATTTATTAAGAGTACAAATCCATCCAAAGGGATTCTATTGTTTAAGGATTATTATACGTCTCCATGGAGGAAATCATCTTTTTTGCATTTTTCCTTGGATCACAAGATCATTGTGGAATTATCCTTTTTCAACTTTGAATGAAAGTGAAAGGATACAATTTTTCTTAGAGAATTATTCAAGTGAACCTAGAAAATTTTCAACATTTTTAAGAAAACCCCATTTATGAGACTTTTAGTGTTTAATTTGAAAGTGTTGGGAGAATTTCATTATGTAGGGCCACATCTAGAAGAACTATATTATGGTCAAAGTTCAATCCAATTGAAACATATTGTTGAAATCTAAGGACTTCTTCCAAGAAGTCTTAGGAGATAAATAATTGTTCAAGTTATTTAGAATTTATCTCTCTCGAGTTATTTCATTTTTCAAAATAAGGGTGAGCTTGGTTGGCTCTATGCTTAGGTGCTAACTAGTGCTAGGATTCTAAGAAGAAAATAGATAGAATTATCATTTGGGTTGTTGGAAGCCACACCTTACATACATAAAAAGTGAAATTAAATCCCCACTTAGAATTAACTACCCTTGTCTCATCCATGAAATAGATAAGAGGTTTCCCCAAAATTCTAAATAGTTTGAGTAGGGCCCGAATATGATTAAGAATCAAGTTGTTTTCCAAACTCAGATGAGTTAAGTGAGACCCCAATCTTGATTCATGATCTCATGAATTAGAGATGGTAAAAAAAATATTCTTCTATCCTATGACCGCCCTTCATAAATGCCCTAAGGCAGCCATGAAATTCAAGTCTTACGATTTCAAAATTCTTGAACAATTTTGGTCCCTTCTATCATGCTTTTGCCATTAGCTTTTGAAAAAAAAAAAAAAAAATGGGTTTATGAATGTCTTGAGGGACAATTTCTTAGAGGGACTTGCCAAATATTTGTAATCCAAGCTTAAGAAAATCATTCATTTCGGAACTACCTTGTGTATTTATAAGTTGTATAATAGTTAGCTTAACAAGATTCTATTTAGATACATCCATATATTATTATTATTAATGATGATTAATAAAAAACCAATTAATACTAGCCCAACCATATAAATAAAATGGTTGGTAAATAATGATAGGCATCAATCCCTATTAAGTCGAAAAATTACATCATATATCTTAAATTGCTAAAATTAAAAATATTAGAAGTAACTAAATTATTAATTTATTTAAAATAATAATAACACTTATTATTATTATTGATAAAAATAAATAATATATAAGTTAAACATACCTATATTTTAAAAAAATATGCAACAAGATTCTTAACTAAAGAGATTCAATGATGGAGATTCTTAATTTGTAAATAGACTCTGCTACAATACCATGACTTATCAATATCATGTGCTCAAAAAATCCCTTTAGCTTTTGCAGATTCTCAAAATATTCTAGAATTAGAAAAACATGACTCAGATCAATCTTTTAACCTTACCAATTTAAAATCCTAGAATATTTTAGAAATTAGCAATATGCACAAAAAAATCATCACTAATTTCTTATAACATTAAAAAGTAAAAAAAAAGCAACTATTTCAGAAATCAACTTTAATCTTTGATTTATGTACACTAGTTAAAATATTCTAAAATGTCCTATAAAAAATAAATCTATCTTTCCATCTGCCTCATAATTATTGAAAATTATATTAAAATTCTAAAACCTATTCAATAAACATTTCAAGGGCTTTACGTATTCCTCGTGATCTCAATTAAATCTGACACCATTCTTCCAACTTATTAAATTAATAACTACCATCCCAATATATGAACATTTAATAATGATAATGTGGGCAAATAATTCAAAAAAATGAAAATGCGGAGCCAAAATACTCCCAAAAGTACCATATACGGCCCCAAAATAATAAAAAATTACTAGCCAATGTAATTAACATAAACCATAGTGTTAATAATTCTTAATCGTCTTAGAATACGAACCGACCTTTGTGTTCTTAATGTTCATCTCGATGAAAAACAGTATAAATAGATCTTTGGGTTTCATTTAAACTAACTACTTTAGTAAATCCATTGCCAGCGTTCTGATCAACCTGAACACATCGATTTCCCATCTGAATCTGCTGCAGACTTTTAGCCATGGTTAAGGAGACCGGTTACTACGACGTGCTACGAGTCAGCCCAACGGCTAGTGAAGCAGAGATGAAGAAAGCTTATTACATGAAGGCCAGGCAAGTTCATCCTGATAAAAAAAACCAAATGATCCTCAAGCTGCACAAAATTTCCAGCTATTAGGAGAAGCTTACCAAGTTCTCAGTGATCCAGAACAGCGGGCATCATATGACGCACATGGACAGGCAGGTGTATCAATGGAAATAATGATAGATCCAGCAGCATTCTTTGCTATGTTGTTTGGAAGCCACTTATTTGAAGACTATATAGGTCAGCTTGAAATGCATTCAATGTTTTCTTTCGCTATGTTTACTGAAGGTGAACAGATAGATACCAGGAAACTACAGGAGAAGATGAAGGGTGTCCAAAAGGAAAGAGAAGAAAAACTTGCAAAGATTTTTAAAGATCATCTTAATCGGTAATTACAAGGTGACAAGGTAGGGTTTATACAACAAGCTAAATCTGAGGCTCAATTGCTGGGGGCTGCAGCTTATGGAAGAAATATGTTGCAAACAATTGGTTACATGTATGAAAGACAAGCGGCGAAAGAACTTGGAAAGAAGGTCATATATTTGGGTTTTCCATTTATAGCAGAATGGCTCAGAAGCAAAGGTCATTTTATAAAATCTCAACTCACACCAGCATTAGGTGGTTTTGCACTATTATGGTTACTAGAAGATCTTAAACAGCAGATGAGTATAAAGGAGAATTATTATGAAGCTGAGTTGGAAGCATTTTTACAGTTTGGCAGAGAATTGATTATAAACCCACTTTGGAGATAGCAACCGAGAGTGCAGAGGAGGATTATTGTGAAGTTGATTTGGAAGAATATTTTGAATCCAACAAAGAATTGATTGTCAACTCACTTTGGAAATTATTTTTGCTTGACATTGAAGACACCCTCTCAAATGTGTGCCACATGGTTGTTGGAATTTTACTCCCAACCACCGAAATGAATAACAATGCTAGTAGCCCACAATTCCATCAATTTTTATTGCAGAGAAGGACGAGCATGGATCCATAGAGTCGGAGGTGTTTCATGCAAAATATCATAATAGAGTACCCATGGACATCCTTTGAGTTTATTTATTAACCACTGCATTACTTACCATTTTCTCGCACTTCACCGCCTGTGACTTTTATCGTTTATACAGTCAAGAAGATTGTTTGTTTAACACAGTCACGATGGCAACAACAAGCACACGTTTGAAAGATGCATAATTACCACAGTTCAATGGTAAAAATTATGATTATTGGGCCATTACAATGAGGGCCATGGTTGCTTCACAAGATATATGGGAGCTGGTAAAAAAAGGTTTCCAGGAACGAGTAGACGCAACAGTGCTGGCTACTTTGACAGCAATAGAAAGAGACTTGTTGAGAGATAATAGGAAGAAGGATTTCAAAGCCCTATTCTATCTCTATCAAGCAGTACACGAGAGTATATTCCCAAAGATTGCAGCAGCAACAAAGTCTACGGAGGTGTGGGATATTCTCAAGACATCCTATCAAGGCATGGAGAAGGTGAAGACAACAAAATTACATATGTTGAGAAAAGATTTTGAAACTCTATGTATGAAAGAGTCTGATAACATAGACTCATTCTTCACTCATGTGATTGGTTGGTTACCCAGATAAGGTCTCATGGAGACACACTTGAGGAAATAATAATAGTGGAAAAAATCTTGAGAATTCTACCCTCAAGATTTGATGCCATAGTAGTGGCAATAGAAGAGACAAAGGATCTCTCAATATTTTTAGTGGATGAGCTTCATACATCCCTCATATCTCATGAACATAGACTGAACATAACAACGAACTCCTCATTAGAGCATGCTTTCAAGACACAGATGTCTTTTGGTTGATGTAGAGGTCGAGGAAGATCAAACTACCGAGGAAGTGGAAGAAACCCACAACGAGATGGAAGAAACAGCCCTGCAAGCACAAGTGGAACTAGCAGCAACCAGAATCAAAGTGAAGCCTCAAGACAGAGTCAAGCACAAGGGCAAAGGTATGACAAATCCCAAGTCCAATGTCATTATTGTAAAAAGTATGGGCATTATGTCAATGAATGCAGAAATAAACAAAATGACATGAATAATAGGCAAAATGTAAATTTTGCAAAAGAAAATAAGAACGAGAGTAATGTGATTTTAACATGTAATGTAGCAAAAAAAAAACATGAAGATGTATGGTTCTTAGACTCGGGTTGTAGTAACCACGTGACTAGAAACATAGCAATGTTTTCCAATCTTGATGAAGATGTGAAATCTGAAGTGACAACAAGGACTAATAGCAAAGTTTCTATCATGGGAAAAGGAAGAGTGTCAATATTGATAAGAAAGGGAGAAAAGAAATATGTGCCAGATGTTTATTATGTTGGGAAAACAACATAGAGAAACATTTCCAATAGGAAAAAGTATAAGGGTAAAGACACCCTTAGAGATTGTCCACTCAGGTTTGTGTGGACCAATGCAAATGCATCTTTAGTTGGCAATCACTATCTCTTGACATTTATATATGAATATACAAGAAATACATGGGTCTATTTCTTGAAACTGAAAAGCGAAGTGTTTGAATAGTTCTACCACTTCAAAGCTCTTCTTGAGAAGTAGAGTGGGCACTACATAAAAGTGTTGAGAACTGACAGAGGTGGAGAATACATCTCCAAATATTTCGTACATTTTTGTAGGGATAATGGCATACACAAGTAGTTTACCACAAGATATACACCACAACAAAACAGTGTAGAAGATAGGAAGAACATGACCATCATGGACATGGTCAGAAGTATGTTGAAGGAAAAACACTTGCCAAATGAGTATTGGGCTGAAGTTGTCAATTGTGTAGTGTATATTTTGAATAGATGCCCAACGAAAGATTTTATGAACGGAGTTTTGGAAGAACCATGGAGTGGAACAAAGTAGTTTGTCACTCACGTGAGAGTATTTTGATGTATGACATATGCACATGTCCCAAATCAGCTAAGAAAGAAGTTGGACAATAAAGGGAAGAAGTTTATTTTTTGGATATAGTGATGAATCCAAGGCCTAAAAACTCTATAATCCATCAACCAAGAAAGTTATAATCAATAGAGATGTGCAGCTCATTGAAGAAAAATCTTGGGATGGAAGTTTAAAGAAGACGGTAACCCCGATTTGGGTGCCAAGCAGAACTGGATGGGTGTCGAACTATGCCACGTGGTGGAGGAAGTCTGATGGGCCATCACGTTTAATGTTAATGCAGTATGGTGGATGTCCTTTACATGAACACCCATTAATGCGCATGAAGGATGTCGTCCAACATCATCAAAGGCTGTTAGGTGAATCTTGGAAAGTACGTCGACAGCGGGGAGGTAGATTGCATAAGGTGAGTTTCCCGTTTACTAAGGGTATTGGTATAGAGCAGTGAAAACAAGTTCACTCTACGATGAAGAATTTTCAGGAAGAAGGTAGTTGGCAGCACCGGTGGAAGATCATTCGGTATGTAATGGTTCTACTGACCCTCATATCCCAATTCGATTATCATCTTCCCATTCTACAAAACAAAGATGAAGGTCATCTCTGTGTCTCTGTTAATTTTGTTGATTTTTGTGGTCTGAATTCGTCTCAACTCATGTCTATTCATTTCTATGGTTGTTATAGAACGGCTGAGGTAGTAAGTCAAGAGATAGAGCCTTGTTTCTGCAGTCCTCCTTGTTTTTGTCATCAAAATATCTGTAATGATATCAATATGTTGCACGATTGTATGTCTTGTTATTTTACTTTGGCCGTCATAAAATACCTCGCACTAGTTCCTAACTTCTTCAATTTTCGGTTGATTTCTAGTAGCAATAGTATGTTTAATTGCATGCAGCTCGATGTCTGTTATCAAACCCTGTCTTTTATAGAATATCTGTGGGGTAAAGGTTCTATTTTGGTTAATGTCTATCATTCCTTGCCAAAAAAATTTCATGCTCAGGTCTATATGTACTATTCGAATCTTCAGTTGATTTCGTGTAGTATTGGTAAGTTCAATTGCATGCAATCTTGTGTCTACTTTCAAACTCTGTCTTTTGTGGAATACTTCTGGATTAATGAATGGAATAGCCCTCGAATGAATGGTTATGTCCATAGTGGGATCATACTTCATCTCGTAATTATCAGTCGAGGTAAGGATTGTATTTGGGTTACTGTTTATCAATGGCTGCCAAGCAATTCTCAGCAGCGTAATCGTCTTTCGAGTTAGTGTTTGTTTTGGAAAAATCAATTTTTGGAAAGGGTCCACTGATCTTATTCTTAGTAACAATTTAGACTATGGTAAAAAAACCTAGTTCATCCTGATTCTGGGGATTCTATGGATTCCTGAGGTATTCAACAAAGAATACTCGGTTCATGATACTGACCTCTCTTTATACACAGTGTTCCTATCGAGGTTTTTAGGCGACGGTTTCCGTAGGACCATCATGATAAAAGGTAAAAATGGTAAAACCAAATAGATACATAGAGGCAAAGGCAAGAAACAACAAATCAATTAGACTATTGGTCCAAGTAAAAGAGGAAGGAATAGTAACAAGCAAATCCTGGAGAACATTGTTGATGTCTATGAGTATGGAAATTTGGTTCATATCCGAAATCAAATTCCTGGTTGGGAGAGACAAAGTGACAGTGAAGATGAAGACCTCAATGAACAGGAGGCTAAAATGGATTTCATCTCAGACCCAGGTAGTACAAGAGGTCGTGTATCTCTGTTTCAGCAATCAGTTAAGACTTATTGGAAAATGAAATGTGTTGTAGCAAAGGCAATGGCTAGCATGGAAGTAAAGGAAGGCAATTCATCAATGCTTTTCGAACTTCAACAAATCAAACAAGACATTCATGAGATGGCGAAGGCATAGATCCAAGCAAATGCTAGAATTGGGAAGATTGAGCATCAGCTTCACAGTATGCAGCAAGTGGAACTGTTGGGCTCCACACCGAAGGACCCAGCCCCTGTGGACTCTTCTGATGGAAAATATTCTTATTTTATAGTCTTTCCTCATGTTTTTGGAGGTTAATAGTTATAGTTTCTATTTCAATTGTAAATTTTATGGACATAGTAAAGTGATAAAAGCAGTAACTAGAAGGAAAAAACGATATCAATTTTGGTTAGCTTTTAACTCTCTGCGGTGGCCAACAGACCTGGTTTCCTTCAGGAAGGTTGAGGCTATAGTAAATGATAGAATATGTATAGCAAATTTCTCTTTAAAAATATGAAAATATAAAGGTACTATGAAATTTACAAAAAAAAAAATAAGTTTAGAGAATACGGTGAATGTGAAGACATGTATGTCTCACGAAGAGCAAGAGGAATTGATTGCAAAAAATAATTCCTCCACGGCGGTTCCTCCTCCACCTACACAATCTCAGCGAATCACACCACAAGAAAGAAAGAAAACAACCTTGAGAAACCAAGGAAGTGCTTCTTCAAGCGCACCACAGGAATTATAAACTCCCTTGAGTTCAAGTGGAACTCGAAGCACACCAAGAAGACCAAGATTCAGAAAAGTTGAGTGAAATTTATGAGCAAGAAGCTCATGATAATAATGGTCTAAATTATTTATTTTCTTTTTTTTTTTCATGTTGATGACCCAATTCATTTTGAAGATGCAGTAAAATAAGAAAAATGGATTGAAGAAATGAATGAAGAGATTGGTGCAATAGAAAAGAATGACACTTTGGAGTTAGTGGATCTCCCACAAGATAAAGAAGTCATTGGAGTAAAATGGGTCTACAAGACCAAAAGTAATGTTGAAGGAAAAATATAAAGATACAAGGAAAGACTTGTTGTGAAAGGCTACAAGCAACAACAAGGAAGAGATTATGAAAAAACCATTGCACCTGTTGCAAGGATAGAGACAGTGAGAACAATGTTGTCCATAGCAGCACAACAAAAGTGGAAAGTCTACCAAATGGATGTGAAATCAACATTTCTGAATGGAGTGTTGAAAGAGGAGGTATATCTTGAAAAACTGCCAGGCTACTAGATTGAAGGCCAAGAGCACAAAGTGTGCAAGTTAAAGAAAGCTCTTTATCGGCTGAAGTAAGCACCAAGAGCATGGTACAACATAATTGATGCTTACCTGACAGAAAATGGGTTTGAAAATTGTGATGGTGAACCCACACTCTACATTAAACAAAATTATGGTAAGATCCGTATTGTTGTTTTATATTTGGATGATTTAATTTTCACAGGAAATGAAGTTTCTCTCATTCCTGATTTTAAAGCAGTCATGAAAACTGAAATTGAAATGACTGACTTGGGTTTATTGAGATATTTTTTGGGCATAGAAGTAAAGAAAAATGAAAAGGGAATTTTTATTTCCCAAGAAAAATATGTTGAAGAAGTTTTGAAGAGGTTTAACATGCAGAACTGCAAAGCAGCAGCAACTCCAAATTTCATGGGGTTAAGTTAAGCAAGGAAGATTGCAGAAAGAATGTTGATCTGACATTTTACAAGAGCATAGTTGGCAGTCTAATGTATTTGATTGCAACTAGGCTTGATATTATGTATGTTGTAAGTTTAATTTCCAGATTCATGGAAACACCAAAGGAGAGACATTGGCAAGCAGCCAAGAGAATTCTAAGGTATGTAAATGTAACGAAGGAGTATGGTGTTCTATACTCCTCAACTGATAATTTTAAATTGATTGGTTACATTGACAATGATTGGCCTGGAAGTGTAGATGATAGAAATAGCACATCTGGGTATGTGTTTCATTTGGGATCGAGAGCCATTTCATGGGCTTCCAGCAAGCAACCAATAGTTTCTTTATAAACAACTGAAGAAGAATATGTGGCAGAAATAGCAACAGCATGCCAAGAAATTTGGATGAGAATGATGCCGAGAGATTTGTGTCATGAGCAAGATAAAGGAACCACAATTTATTGTGATAATAGCTCAGCAATAGCATTATCGAAAAATTATGTTTTCCATAAGAGAACAAAGAATATTGATGCAAAATATCATTTTATAAGAGAATTGGTTAAAAATGGTGAGATTGTTTTGCAGCATTGTAGGACAGAGGAACAGTTTCCTGGTATCCTCACAAAGGCATTGCGACAGAAAAGTTTTGAGTATCTCATAAAATGTTTGGGAATGGAAGATGGCGGAATTTTTAATTAAGGGGGAGTGTTGGAATTTAACTCCCAACCACTACCATGAATAACAGTGGTAGCAGCCCATAATTCCATCAACTTTTATTACAAATAAAGATGAGCACAGATCATAACAAAGTACCCATGGCCATCCTCTGCGTTTATTTCTCAACCACCGCATTACTTACCATCTGCCCACACTTTGCCACTGGTAACTTTTATGGTTTACCCATAAGCCTTTCTGTTGTTAAGTTAAATCTTCGCTGATGTGATATCGATGGGACCCACCTTTGTTTACCGCCCACATATCGCACATCGCAACATTTATCCCTTACCAGTTTAGACGGCCACAACATATCTTATGTTTCCGCCAATGCGATAAGGCAAGACCCACTAACCTTTACCGCATGAACCAAACCTTTGTTATTCTGTTCATTTCTTTGTTATTTTCCTCATGTTTTTCATGGTTAATAGTTATATTTTATGTTTCAGTTGTAAATGTTATGGACATAGTAAAGTGATAAAAGCAGTAACTATAAGGGGAAAATAATATCATCTTTGGTTAGCTTTTAACTCTCTACAGTGGCAACAGACTTGGTTTCCTTTGGGCAGGCTGAGGCTATAGTAAGTGACAGAATATGTATAGCAACTTGATCTTTAAAAATATGAAAATAGAAAGGTACTACAAAATTTACAAAAAAAAGAAAGATAAGTGCCACGTCACTATCACACATCGCAGCCTGCAAAGTTTAAAGGACAGCGCCAAGTGTTAAAGTTTAATATCGCTGAAATGAGATATGGCGTCGGACATGATGTGAACTCAGAGTCAAATCGTATAAATTTTGAAATCTGCCAATATGTGTTTGAACGCGTTTTACGTTTTTTTCATGTATAAATAGGAATATGGCCTGTGCATCGATTTAATGTAGAAATGGGTCGTTTTGACAGCCAAGGATGAAATGTTTGTTAAACGTCCGTTCAACATTAAATTATCATTGATATCATTAGGTTACCAGACTTCAGCCATTTGTATTAAAACCTATGTAATTTCATATGTTCAGTGTGATGGAATGAAAAAAAGAAGTTTTTCAATCCTCTCCTGTGTTTTTACGTTGTCTATCTATATATTGACTGTTATTTTCTACATATTGTTTCTATTCTCTGTGTTGTGGGGGAAATGCATTTCCTGTGTTATTGCTTCCTCCAATATTACCAACAATGGTGTTGCAAGATAAGGGTGCAAAGAAAGCAGAACTTCAACCTCATCCCAAAGGTTTGAAGATTCTAGGATAGTTTTTCCAAAGCTTAAAAGTACAAAATGAAGATCGAATTCCACAAAAAGAGACTTGTCATTGGTTGGGAAAGGAATATCCTAAAAATGATGCAAGCTCTCTTGAGACATTAAAAGAAAATTATCCCCACACGACTCCATTTTTCTGTGAGGGCTATGGAATTGGATGGTGGTTCAGTCTATCAATGGATGCCCTTTTATGCTTATGGAAAGGTCTCGCGAGGAAGGCCTTTCCACCATAATTTAGGTTCCAATAAAATCCTTTTAATTTTCTCTATTTACTGGATGCCAAGTACATTGTAAGTAAATTTTCATATTCAAATTTAGTATTTTGTTATCGTATAGAAAAAAAACAAATATACCATACCTAGAGCATTTCATATCACCCCATACGCTGGGTAGAAGCGTATTTAAATAACTCTAACTTCAAATTGTAACCATAGTTTCAAAAATTAAAAAATAAAAGTATAAAGAAAAACATACAAATTAAGAAAAATAAATAAATAAATTATAAAAAACATATATAAAAAGTAAAATAAGTAATTTCCATGAATAAAATTGTTCTATGCTTTTCCTCATTCCTCTTCATCATTTATTTCCTTTATTTTATACACCTTGTTTTTACAAGTGCCATGGCCCACCTTCTTCCCTAACTGAATTTTACAAATCCATTCTTTAAGGAGAAATATTTTCAATTCTTTGTGATTATTGGTATGTTATAAATATCATGTGATTATTGGTATATTATTTTTATGGCCTTGTATGATTTTTTCATTGCTCATGCCATGGTTTTTCTCCCCTTGGCTTTCCACCAGAAATATTGGTGTCTCATGTGTGATTATTTTGATGCTTATGTGTTATGTCATGTTGATGAATGTTTTAATAAATTGAATTTTTTTAAATTGTATCACTATTGATTCACCCCACCTCTCTGTAGTGACCTAGTTATAAATAATTGGTATAATATTCCAATACCTTCTAGTCACAACTTTACCACTAGAAGATATATCATGGGTAACTAGGGATGGTTTGCAGCAGATGGTCTTTATTTTCTTAATGGGCTTGATTATGTTCTATGGAAGTTGAGATATTTTGAATCTACATCAGGAATCTTGATGTGAACATTTTTCTTTTAGTAGAGTATGGTATGCAAGATAAGTTTGATGAGGAAGCCAAGAATATTATTTTGTAATGATTATTAGATCATGATTTAGCTTAGGTGAGACATTTTCATTAGCAAAATAAATGAAGGATAAATTATGTTGTATTTATGAAGGAGCCTTACATTCCTTAGAAGGAGTTAAATATCCTTGCTACTCGTATATGACACGGATCTCAAGGAAGATTGTATAGTTGTGAATGTTGCTTCTTAAGGTTAAAAGAAGAACAAGAATATGAAAAAGGCTTCTGAAAAGGACTCCTAGTTAATTGAAACTAAAACCCATAGTGTTAAAACAATTGACCATCAACAAAAATCAGTTGTAGATGGAAGAGAAAAAGTCACACCTAAAAATAGGGACAAGAGGAAACTAATTCAATTGCATGATAATCAAGAAATGAACTCAAACAATATATTTTCATATTTGAAATTATGTTTATGTGATCCATATATATTGTCATATTAAAAACTCAATAAGAGAAGGAAAAAGGAGTTAAAGAAGTGTTGAGTATCTAGCTTAAGAACAAGGAAGATCAATGTATATTTACTACACTATTATGTAGCTTAAGAACAAGGAAGATCAATGTATATTTACTACACTATTATCTAGATTAAGAACAAGGATGATCAATTTATATTTACTACACTATGAAATTTAATAATGAATTGAGATGAATTTAAAACTTTATAGTGGGTGGAGGGCTATGCCTTTGGAGTCCCATAGTGGCTAGTGGTTGGAGGTATCAAAATTTTGGTTCCTTGGAATAGCTAATGCTATAGTAACCTATGGAATCCCTACACTAGGTGGAGGTAGTGTACCAACATCCACATGATGGAGGTTGATGTGAAAATTCGAGGAAACAAAACTCCAATGATAAAACCGATCATCCTCTGACACTTTTCAAGTAAACAAAATGGGTCTTTAAAATTAAAATAAGTGTCACAGCCTATTCAAAATGGTGATTTAGGTTTTCAAATGAAATTTAAAAGGAATCACATTCATATGCATCTCAAGATGACAAACATGAAGATAAGAAACCAATAGTTTGATAACGGAGTTCACCCCTCCTAGACTACATCTTCGAGCCTTGCTCCAATGACTAGGCATGCTATATTGTTTTTAGAAACAATTGTTGACCTAAGAGTGGCTTTTTTGTCCTACAAAGAAACATTCTCCTTCAAATAATTCTCATTCAAAAAATATAACTCCCTAAAGTAAGTCATGATGGCCAACAAAAAAAGGGTAGTCTCACAACACGTCCTTGTACTCCACCTAAAATCCAAGTACTAAAACATACAACAACTTCACAATGAGTGATGAAAATAGCTTGTCTTAAGAGAACATATTGAGAAAATAATGAAAATAGTTGCTCTACAAAAATGGCAGTTGTTGCAAATGAAGCTAAATGGATGGAAAACCTCTGACTAAGCTCTCTCCATGCTAAAAAAATGCCTTCATACTGCTTCAAAATTGTCTCTGCCTCTAGCACTAAAAGTCTTGATGTTGCAAAATTTCCATCATAAAGTGCTCAAATCAGAAAATTGAGACTACCATTGAGTTCAAGACACTCAAAAACCCCCATCTAGGCTCTTCTTGAGCTCAAAAAGGTTAAAAACTGAGCAAGATATGCTTCTCCAAGCCAAGACCTACTATATGTCCTGCAAAATGGCAAAAAATACTAACTATGAGACGATTTCACCCTTTACATAATCTGTCGAGTGAAAATTTCACCCCGAGACCAGCAATATTCCCACTGCAAAAATTGAAATTTGTTGCCTCTTAATTTCACCAATAAACCCTATGCGCTAGATCAAGATCACGTGGAGGTGCATGGGGTTGGGAGTTGGGCCTAAGCACTCGTCCCCATCATCTTAGCTCCTCGTTGTTGTCGGCATGGTCACATATGTTACACATCATTTTTTCACTGTCCTTGCAATCCCAATCCCGCACATTGGAGGACTATCTATATGACTTCTTTGTAGTTTCGTGCCTTCCAAAAAGTGTCATTGCTTCCCTTGCCATGAGAAGAACATTTCCTTTATTGACTCTTCCTGGAGGAATTTATGGCCTCACGCTGATATAGAAATTAACACTAGGGCCCATGCCCATTGGCGCTCTATCTCAGTGGACAGCCCGCGTCGAGCTGTTTTTGGAAAGTTTTTTAAAAATAAAAGCAAAGTATCCATTCCAACCACTTCGTGAGCGGAGTCAGCATGAGTTGTTCGACTGAATAACATCGAACATATTCCTTTGGCTTCTTGTTCCCTACATTTGAGAAACCTCCCAAAGGATAAGGCCTCCCTTCCACCATATGAGAGATCCCAACCTCCTCCTCCTCTCCTATAAATATATCTCTCTCACATATATGCACCTAGCTGAACACCTTGCACAGTAGCTGAAATGGTTGAATAGCTGAGCAGTCTAACATAGCTGGTGTGAGATAGAGAAGAGAGAGATCCATTGTCGAGAGATAATCTAGGCTTATTGCCTCACCAAGTCTAATTCCCTGATGAATGCTCGAGATGCATTTCGACTGGACCCGCTGAAGGAGGATGCAACATCAAGGCTTTTTGGTTGTAAACTGTTTCTCTCTTCTCATTAATACATGACTGATGTTTTGGTTCCCGTCTTGCATTTAGTATGATTACTCTAATGCAATATGTTTAGTTCTCCTTGACCAATTAGATAGTTATGAATGCACATATTGTTTCGTATGCTGCTATCGTTCTCTGATCCTTGTGCAGGCACCTACATACCACCACTGAAGGACCACGACGTGTCACGACAAAGATTAGAAGGTCACTACCATAGCTATGACAAATACGTTGGAACAAAGGTAGGACATATATCCTGACTCAGTTTGATTCATAAACTAGGAATCGATGAATTAGTGTGTCCTCTTGCTGCTAGACACACCCTAGGAATAGAGGGATTGCCTCTGTTCGTAGAGGGGATTTACCTATACAACAATTTGGTGACCATACTGGGGGTCAATGTGTGTTTGTCATCTTGATGTTCATCTATTATTTTTATTGTTGATTCGACTTTGGTCGTTTCATCATTTCTTTGCTCTGCATGACCTGTCTGACTATTTTCAACCATCCTGTTCAGTTCCAGAGTGCCAAGTCTGACCTCTGCTCAGTGGTTTTATTTTTTCCCATGGTTTTCTAGATCGGTGCGGTTTTTCTTTGAACATTTGCACCAATTAGTCACAGATGCACCAACCCATTTTTAGCGCAGATTACAATTAAACAGTCGCGTCAAATCCTATAGGATTTTATTTGACCTCTTTTCTGAGTTTTTGTCAGTGCTTCTTGGCTCTGGATTGGTTTTTCACCTTATAATTGGTCTACTGGGATTGTTTTGACTCTGTAGTCTCCGTCTTCTCAGTTTTTCTTCCATCATATTATCAGTGGAGTTTTTTGCCCTAGGGTTTCTAGGTGCCTTGTGTTGTTTTTCTGACCATCTCCTCACTGAGACTTCTGAGTTGATTTCAAATCATGTTGATATTTGTTGTTGTGATTCGCTGACTGATTTTCTTAGTCTTTCTTTTAGTTCTTTGTGTCTTTGTTTTGTTGAATGATCACTTTTGTTTTCATTTAGCTCTCCATTTTGTCACTTTGAGCATAGATTCCATTTCTCATTGGATCGTTTAGAAAGCCTTTTTTTTGTTTTGAAATCCTTTTTTTTTGCTTGGAAGAGTGCATCCTTGTCCTTCACCATCTGGCATTAGACAACACTAGCACGGAATTGTGCTCCCGGTACCGTCGCGTATATAAAGGGAGACCCTCATAGGTTGCAATCCTTTATCCATAAGAAGCTAATTCTACCACCCTGTAACTATGATACACCGAACACAGCATTCGGGGAGACTGTGTGCACATACGTCGATTCCTTGGTTATTTCTCTTTCATTTGATCACGAAGATGTATAGTTCAGTTCACGGAAGCTTAGTACACCCTATTGCTTAGATTACTTGAATAGTCATTTTGGTCTTCTCGTGACACTCTAAAAGTGAAAATATCATCGAGCACTTGTCCTTTCACACTCGGTCACTCTGAAAGTGACTATATTCATCTTTTGAATGTTTCTAGACTCTTAAAATATGAAACAACAAAGTTTTGTTTCAATGTCATAAAATTAACTGTCTACTATCAAATAATCTTTAAATATTTTTTTCTTGGCTTGTTGTTAGTAGTTCCTCAGCATTTGGCCTTGAAGCCTCGAGTCAACTATCTCGTTTTCTCCCTGTTTTTGAAACAAAGTCAAGGTGGAAAAACCACCTGTTTCGTCATCCTCTTCATTTCCTCCTAGTGGTGATCCTTCTCCTGACGTTTCTGCATAAACACCTCAGTCCACTAAGTCTGTCGATATTTGGCAGTATATCCTTTGTAGTATCTTGCCTCTCACTACTTGGTCTCCTCCTGCAGGGTCACTTGATATCAATTGGCAACCTCAGGGTGCTTGGTCTAGTTTTGGGAGAGAGGAAGAATTCCCTCCTCTTACTTCGGGATCACTACTATTAGCTGGTACTTTACTTACTATTCCTCGTCATCTTTTCGATGATCTTACAACCTCGTCAGACATGGATTCTTTAAGTCTTGTCGGCAGTGAAGAGCTTCATGTTTCTACTGGGGAATATCAACTCTTCCCATAATATTTCCCATATGTCTCTAGTCAACCTTCACCACAATCGGTGTCTCTTCCACCCGGTTATCGTACTTTGGGTCAGATCATTTCTGATTTTGCATCCATGAAATAGTCTGGTACATAGACTCCCACAGGAAGCTATCTATTCATGTATCAAGAATATCACCTTCAACGCCCATCTCGCCAACAATTTTTACATCTGTCCCGGTACGACCCACGGTTTGTGTGGCTTCATCTGCATCAGTTGCTAGTATGACTCTATCGTCAAGGTATGTTGTTGTTCACAGGTCTATCTTTATCAATCCCACAATACCTGTTTGGTCCGTTGTGAGTGGATCACAGCCTCGCTCTGTGGAAATCCCATCTACTTGTACTGCACCTATGGCTTCTACGTCTATTCCTAGCGGTTTTACATTCGAGGAATATCTGTTGGCTATTCAACAATGATATGATCCCTCTCCAGGTCCTCAGTAGCATAATTCCACACCTTAGGGTTCTCAGCAGCCGCAAGCTTATGGAAATCCTCCACATCATTATGATGCATATGATAATCCCGTCTACTTGCTTCTTATTGATCCCAATTAACCTGTTTACCAGTCGGGACAAACTTCAGGCTTACAAGGGCAACCCTTTCAGGGACAACCTTCAGTCCAACAAGGACAACCCTCTGATCCATAGGGAAAACCTTACGGTCCACAAGGAAAAACCTCACAGGGACAAACTTGGGCCCAAAAAGAACAACCCTACAATCCTTCTGGTCAACCTCAATTTCAATAGGGAGCATCTTATGTTCTCGGGGGGGAAATCTATCCACCACAGGGACAACCTTTTGTGCAGCAGCATCAGCCTTATGTTCAGCAAGGCCAAACTTTTGTACAACAATGACAACCCTACAGTCTTGTGCCGGGTCAACCTAGTCTTCAGGGGAAACCTGGCCCATCTCAACAATTAGGAAAACCTTTCTCACAAGGGAAATCTAGTGGCCCTCAGTATCTAGGCCATCCGGCTCAGCAGGGACAGCCTATCTAACCTTAGCATTCGGGTCAACCTGCTCCGTAGGGACAACCCGTTCAGCCTCAAAGCGCCACTTATCTTCCTCCAGGTCAATCTTAGGTCATTTATAGTGCGCCCCAAGGCATCACTTATGTCCCTCAATGTCAATCTTAGATGGTATATAGCGCTCCTCAAAGCACTGTGTATCTCCTGCCAAGTCAAACTCAAGTGTTCTATAATGCACCTCAAGGCACTCTTTCATTCCGCAACAAAATCCATATGTTTCTTAGCAAGGACCTCAATGGTATGCTCAAAATAAATATCTTATTCCTCAACCCACGTATGGGCAGAACTTTCAGGCTTATAACCCATATGGACAGAATCCTCCAGGACCAAACATATGGGGGCAAAATTTCTCTCAACCTGGGTGGAACCCGAATGTTGGTCTTTATCAACGACTTGTAATGCCTTTCAATACTCAATTACATTTTCTTTCTACATTGGAACTACCTAATGTGTCGAAGTTGATGAATGATCCAATCCTTCATAATCCATATTGGCCCCCAGTTCCAACCAAAATTCTTGGCGATTATCCCAAATTTGAGGGTAAGTCCGGAGAAGACCCCCAAGCGCATGATATGACGTATCATCTTTGGTGTTCATCTAAATCTTGGGTTGACGATTATATTTGACTCCATATTTTCCAACGAACTCTTACTAGTGCCGTTGCCAAGTGGTACATCGAGTTATCTCATGGTGTCTTCCAAGATTTCAACTCTTTAGCCATGGCATTTCGCACGCACTTTCAGTTACCGGTTCGGTATGAAACCAAGACACACCTCCTCACATCCTTGAAACAAGATCGAGCTGCTCATAACTCGGATCATATTCATGAATGGAGGCATCACCATCACTTGATCAAGTTTGAGATTCCTTATCAACTTCTAAGTGATTGGTTTACTATCTCCTTCATTTCTCTGATTGCTAAGGACATTGCTATGGGGGCATGTGTCACCGAGGAACAAGCCATTTCTCGTGCCCAGTACCTTGATCTTGTGTACTCTCGGTCTGGCACGTTGTATTATCTCTTGCCTGATGCTCCTGGAACAATAACTTCCAAAGCTCTAGTGACGCCATCCGTCGATGGTATCATCAGTTCCGTGTCTCAGACTTCTCAGAAGTCTCCTCCTCTGAATCTTGAGAAGAAAAAATATACTCCTTCCAAGTATACATCTTCTCAGCCACACCTAAATTCTGGAAAAATTGTAGAAGTGAATGTCGTTCAGGACAATCTAGCAGATAAAGCTTCCAGGGGTAAAAAGAAGGGTAAAGGTAAGGTCAAAGATGATACCTCAAAACAGGATTCTTAGAAATCTCATGCTGATGATGGTTCACAATATGAACTAAAGTACCCTTGTTTGATTTTTGACGAAGAGCACTACACCAAGGACTATCCCCGATGGGCCGAAGTGAGTCGATTGCTCAAAGGCACCCAAGGTACTCTAGTTGTTCTCAAAGAACCGTTTCTGTCTCAGCAAACCCAGTTGGTAGAGCAACCTCAATCCTCTACCCCATTTGGCTCTCAGGTTTTCATGATGAATAGTCCTATATATGTCTCTATTTCTACCCGATCGAAATATTATACTGAACCGCATCAGCCAGCAGGGAAAGAGATCGCTGATGGTCCTCCTCCCCCGCCTGCTTCTGGCCCTCTTCAAATTCAAAGTTCCAGTACTAAGCTCGTTGTCTGGTTACCTTCTAAAGGTGTACTCCGTAACTCTTCTTACAACCCTAATGCCCGTGCTGCTCAACATTATAGTATTTTTGAGGATTTGGCTTAGGCACCATCTACTATGTATATTTTAGAAGTACTTCAGAGTTGTCCATCTCAAAGGAAGGCTTTTTTATCTGCCATCGGTGGGGTTGATCTTGCTAATTCAAGCCTTATCACTTTCGATTTAGAGAATTTCATCCCACGTCTCCCTCACCAGCTTGCGTTGATTATCCAAGTTGGGTTAATGGAATGACTGTCCATCGGGCAGTCGTAGATGAGGGTGCATCTATGTGCGTCATGTCATCTACTTTTTGGAAATCCATCGGTTCTCCAGATCTTAATTCATATCCAAATGATATAGAAGTGTTTGATGGAAGGGAATCTAAACCTCTTGGTGTTCTCGCCAGTTTACCGATTACTCTAGAAGGGAAAAAAATTAACATCGAGGTTGAAGTAGTTGATGCCAAACTCAATTACAATCTTCTCCTTGGTCGCAATTGGACTCACGCCATGTTGTGCGTTCCATCCACTCTCTTTCGTTTTTTGAGATTTCCACACAAAGGTAATATTATCACTGTTGATTAGTTGTCTTTTTTCACTTCTTCATCTTCCGAGAGCAATGTTCGTACGTCGATAAAATTCTTACGCCCTACGAGAGTGTAGGGCCGGGTCTCTTCAAAGATCTTGCCCTCATGGGTATTTTTCCTGTTCCTCCACCCAACATTGTTCAGGTTAATATGCTCTCTAGGTCTTCTAATCCATGGATCATCTCTTCGCCCGAGCAAATTGATTCATTTGGAGATTCGATTCCATTAATTCCAATCGAGATTGATTATTGTGAACTTATTTCGGCTTCAGATCCTCTGCCCTCTAATCATACTCCTTTTAGTATTTCTCTTGAAACTTATTCTCAATCCCCTTGGCTCGGCGATTCAGATTCGCTCGATACCTTGCATGATATATTTCCCTCCGATGAAGCCATCGTGGAAACTGTCTCTTGAGAATTCTCCTTGGGATGATAGTCATCATCGTTCCTCGTCCATGCCTGGCCTTGGGGCCATGTCTACTTGTGTTGAGAGGTTCGCTTCTCATGTTCCTTCTCCTCTGCTTAAAACTCCTATTTTGACACCCAAAGTCTTTGCCAAAGGTAACTTGAGCAACATCACACAGACAATGCCTATCGACATCTCCAGTAAACCAGGGGTTGTCGAGAACATCCATATTGGGGTGACCCATTAGCCTGATGAGATCCAGGTCTATACTAGTCTCTTCTGTGAGTTTTGCGATGTTTTAGCATGGTCTTACAAACAAATGCCCAACATCAATCCAAGTATAGTGGTGCATGAGATTCCTACCTATCCAGGTGCGAAACCTGTTCACCAGCGTCTTTGTCCTGTGCACCCTAGAAAGGCAGTCGCTATTAAGGGAGAAGTTGAAAAACTTCTTAAAGCTGGCTTTATCTACGCGATTCCCTTGACATAATGGGTTTCCAATATTGTTCCTATAGATAATAAATAGGGTACCATTGGTGTCTGCATTGATTACCATGACATTAACCATGCTTTCCCTAAGGATACTTATCTCACTCCTTTTATTGATCAAATCATTGATGAATGTGTTGGGAGTGAGATAGTTTCCCTTATGGATGACTTTTCTGGGTACAACCAGATTAATATTTTTCCAGCCGATCAACATAAGACCACTTTTATTTGTCCTTGGGGTACCTCCCCCTATAAGAAGCTCCTTTTTGGTCTTAAAAATGTTGGGCTGCATTTCAGCGAGCAATGTCATATGATTTCCACATATCAAGCGCATTGTTCAGCCTTATTTGGATGACCTTCTGGCTCATTCTGCTAAGTGTAAAGACCATCCTGATCATCTCCTTCAAATTTTTCTTCGTTGTCGATGCTATAACATCTAGCTCAATCTACACAAGTGCGTCTTCTGCGTTGACTCCAGTAGACTCTTAGGGTTTATCATTTCCAAAGACGGGATTTGTCTCAACCCACTCAAAGTTGAAGCTACTGTGAATCTCCCCTCTCCTTCCTCACATCAACTGCAGAGTCTGCAGGGGAAAGCTAACTTCCCATGTCATTTTATACCTAACTATGCTGAAGTGGCCAAAGGATTTATGCGATTACCAAAGCAAGGCATCTCATTCCTCTGGGATGAGATCGCCCAAAAATCCTTCGATGCATTGAAGACGTTCCTGGTCAATTATCCTCTATTGCATCCTTCAAATTATCATCGCGATTACTCCCTCTATTTGGCCACCATGTTTAGAACAATTTTCATGGTTTTTTGGTACAAGATTATGATGATGGTGAAGAACATGTCATTTACTATCTAAGTCACAATATTCTCGATACTGAGACATGATATGCACATGTTGAGAAGTTTGCATTGGCTGCTATTCAATTTATTCAATGTTTTCATCACTATATCATGTTGCACACAGTAAATGTGATTTCTGATTGCAACACTATGACTTACATATTGACTCGTCAATTGCTAAGGGGGGAAGTACTCGAAGTGAATTGTCATCCTCCAAGAGTTCGATTTGGAGTTCACTATCGCTAAGTTGAAGAAGTCATTGGTCTTTGCCAATTTTATCTACTCTCTCCCCTCCAATTCTACTCCATCTGGTTCCGAAGAATGCATTCTCGACGACACGCTTTTTCTTATTAGCACCCTTGATCCTTGGTACAGTGATATCATCGTATATCTTCAGACTTCCATTTTGTGATCTGAGTTGACGAAGAATACTTTTCGATGCATCCACCATCAATCACAACCCTATTGCATAGTCGGAGATACACTCTACCGCATTGGAGTTGATTCTCTTCTCTGCCGGTGTCTAACTCTCGAGGAGGCTGAAAGGGTCCTGAATGATTGTCATAATGGCTCCTGTTGCGGTCACATTTCTGGATATGCTACTGCATAGAAGATTCTTCGTGCTAGGCATTTCTGGCCCATCATATTTAAAGACTGCATTGTTGTTGTCCGTAAGTGCCATGCTTGCCATATCTATCAACGTAAGATGTGCGCTCCACCTTCCCATCTTCACCCTATCATCACCATTGGTCCCTTTGCGAAGTGGGGCATCGATTTTATGACGTGTAACCCTCACTCGATTGGGGGGCATGCTTATATTATCGTAACCATGGACTACTTCACCAAATGGGCCAAAGCAATGCCTACACTTACAGCTGATGGTAAGACAGCAACACAGTTTCTATTCAATCATGTCATTAATAGGTTTGGTGTCCCTCAAGCCATTTTTACCGATCATGGTTCCCATTTTTGTCATTACATGGTGGCTGAGTTGACTTCCAAGTTGGGTCTGCGTCATGACAGCTCAACGTCGTACTACCCTCAGGCCAATGGCCAGGTTGAAGGCGTGAACAAAGTTCTCATCACTATGCTTCAACATACGATTGGGATGCAGAAATCAAACTAGCATCTCATGTTATTTTCATCTCTATGGGCTTACCGAACCTTAGTGAAGGATGCGACCAGATTCACTCCATTTCAACTTGTCTATGTTCTGGAAGCTACCCTTCCTATTGAATGTGAAATCCCTTCTCTAAAACTAGTTGTTGAATTGTTGCCAAATACTTCATGAGAAGAAGATCGTCTTCTATATTTATAGAGGCTTGATGAAACTCGCCACTTTGCTTCTCTTGTCATTGAAGCACAGAAAAAGCGGGTCAAATCTCATTTTGACCAGTCATTTTCCCCTCATTCCTTTATAGAAGGAGACCTCATCCTCTTGTACAACCAATCTCACGATAAGTTGGGGGCAGGAAAATTTCAACCCATGTGGCATGGGCCCTATATTGTTAAGCACGTTTTGCAGAACTAGGCTTATGATCTAATTTATTATGAAGGTCATCCTCTGGATCAACCCAGAAATGGGTTGTATCTCAATAATATTATACATGAGTCATTCGTGCATGTTTCTTTGTACATAGGTGTTTTTCATTTTTGTACATTTTTGGCTTGGTGTGCTTTGCGACCATTTTTCCTGCTTATTGCATCATTGCTTATTGTGCAGATGTATTTTACTCCTTATGTTGGTTTCGTGGATGGTGCTTCCTGCAGTAACCAGAACTTGTCTTTAGCAGCCTGGGTGATTTATGATCCTACTGGTGAGTTGATATATCTTCAAGGTATCTATCTAGGCTGATCCACAAACAATGTCGATGAATATAGTGTTGTTATTGAACTATTAACCGAGGCCATTTCTCTCGGCATTCGTGCATTGATTATTAACCTAGACTCACAACTTGTTGTTCTTCAACTTAATGGGGATTATTCTGTTAGAAATCCATATATCTTAAGGTTGTATTTGCGTGTTCATTTACAACATATTCCTAGACGAATGAATGTGTTAACTAAATCAGTAGCCAATGTTGTATTAGATAGAAATTTGCGTAATTTGTAAAAAAAAAATCATCACATGACCAGATTCATATAGGAAAATAGATGTATATATATATATATATCGAGTGTTTGCATAAATGTGCATCATAAAGTTCAAAAAATATGTATGGTTCTGTTACATCTCGAGACATCATGTCTCTCAAAAAATATGCAGAAATAAAAGCCTAGGTGTCTAGTCGGCATGATGATCATGATAACATGTCACCGTCCGTACAAGCCGCCTTAATAAGCAGTGCACACGGTTCGACACCCTTGCAGTATGTCTCTGATACACACGAGTAATGTCATCGAATCTCGCATAATCAGGGATACCACTCGAGAGTCCCTCCAGGTTGCGTATGATTTCCTCCTCCTCGTCTCCCTCACCATGAGGGGCCACATCAAAATATCGAGGAATCCTTAGTGTTATTGGATACATACCTCCAGGTCTTTCTAGGCAAACATCTGCAAATTTCATTGATCAATGTCAGAACATGCATAATAAAAAAACATAATACTCATAAAAATAAAAAGTGAGTCTTACCCAATGATTCATCCCAGTCCTCTCCCTCTGGAAGTGGAAGGTCTAGATCACCAGTAAAATTGGTGCTAAGGTAGTGCCATTCCTCCACCACAATAAATTGTCATCGAAGCCACTTGAAGAATTCTGGTCTCAATTACATCTGTTGACCGCCCCCTGACCTTGGCATCAAAGCTGCCCAACGGACCATCCTTGGCTCTCGAGCTGGTGGTGCCAGAACTATCACTTCCTGGCATTGGAAAATTGGTAACCACTCTAGGATGAATGATACCAAAATGGACCCATAACCGAACTGCTTCAACTTGTTGTTTTTTCATTTTGTCAATTGACATTTCATGTTAATTATTACTTCCTCTACCCAGTTTTATAGGGTCGGTGCCATGAAATCTACAACAAGAAGTAGTTGTGTTTTTGTGGCCTCATGTGGAGATTGCGATCCAGCAGCCCACGTAATGGTGTGCAACACTACTTTTAGTGCTAGATATAGAATGGTTTGGATATCTACCTTTTCTCTTTTGGACCCTTTCCTTTCTCCTGGGCACACTCTATCAATTACCATGCTCATGTTTACCATGATGGGTCGTGTGCCTATCAAGATTGGTACAAGCCCCCTCCGTGACAATCTAGTTATGAAATAGACATCTGAGACCTAAATCTTGAGTTCCTGATCATGAATTATGAACTGTTCCTGATCAATGTTCCAGAAATTGATTAAGTACTTCAATAGCTCTGGTTGAGCTCTGAGACATGGTGCCATGAAGAATTTTAGAAGCCCGTAGTCCCTGAGAGCATCCATCTATCCCACATTGCCCATGGCTTGCTCATCTTCTTCATTTTGTTCTCGTTCTTTCCATTCAATCACCATTTTGTCCTTTTACACCTACAAAAACATCCATATGGTGGTAATTAGCAAAATAAAATGCTTTTGAAATGGTTAAATTGGGTTTATTGTTTGAAATTTTCAAGCTAAAAAGGTTTTCGTTGTTGGCGCAACTGTTTTAAAAACAGTCGTGCCAATTGGCGCGCCCCCATTTGTTTTTAAGGCGGGTCAGCGTGAGTTCGTGCCTGATACCCACGTTGAAAGCTGCGCCCTAAATTTTGCAAAATCCCCCCATGGATCTACAAAAATGGGTTCTGGGTAATGAAAATTATATCAAAATCCTGGGAAGAGTATGAGTTCTTACCTAGAATAGATGGATTCACGATTGGCTTTGTAGATTGCCCGCTGTCAGCTCCGCAAAATCACAGTGAAAATGGTAAAAAATTGTTCACAAGAGGTAAAAGTGAAAATTAATTTATTTTTTACCATTTTTGGCATTTTATAAACTTTTCTAAGCCCTAATTAGGCTTTGAAACATATTTTTCAATTATTTCTCTATTTTATTTCGAAAAATGGGTTTTACATGCATCTCTTGTGCAGCGACAGGTACTCGACATGGCAATGATGAAGTAACGAGTTGTATTTTATACATTTTTGGACTCGGTAAAAACACAAAAAAGTCACTCATCGAGTCATCTTTCAACTCTTTTCTGACTCTCAAAAATTGAAAAGATTATCAAGACTCTTGTTATTTTGAACTTGTTAAAAGGCTGCGAAATGATATCTACTCAGTATATGTTTACCCCTTTTTCAGGCTAGGATATATTATTTATAAAAAAGGAATACCTTAGCCTATTGCGACTAAGAGGTTCTCTCAGACATAGTTTTCTGCCTTTTCGGATCTATGAGACTACCTATGAAAAGGGAACCGTTGGAGTTTTCTTTTCCGCTTCTTTTCAAACTCTCTAAACATGAAAAGATGTTGAGTTCTTCCGTTTTCAGACTCATTAAAACTTAAATGACATCGGAAACTGTCACCATGACGTAATCGAGTTCCTCCTTCCTAGGGCTTTTAAAATGTACTAGGATGGATTTTTCCAAAGGAAAAATTTACATGAAAAGCATATGCTATCCCCTTCAAACTTGATTTACAAAAATAATTGGGGTACATGATAGCAATGGTGGGGGAAAATGGAACCATTTCTCAGTTGTGTCGGTAGTATGTCACTCTTGAACATGAAACTCATCTGCATTCGTGTCGGGTTGGACATCTCATTTCGTCATTTTTTGCCTCCATGATTTTGGGTAATTTTTTTTTACCTCTCATCTCCTCTTTGTCATGTTACCATGACCTTAGATCCCTTGATGTCAAATACTGCCAAATCCATAATCGTGTCGCCAATATGCTCAAGAGAAGTTTTGTTTGCAGTTTTCAACCTCTGATCCTATTTTCCGTCCTAATTCACTATCATCCTCTGTCTCATGTCGATGATTTGGGAAACATTATGGCCCTCCTTCGACTAGGTCACTTCCTGTCAACTCCATCTCATTATCTAGGAAATTAATCTAGAGACTCCCTTCCAGTACCTTGGAGCTTGCATGCCTCAATAGCAAGTTCTTCGCATTCGACGACAGGTCCTCATCATTGGCCTTCAATCAAGTGATTTTGTGAGTGTTGGACACCAGATCATTGTTCACATTCCATGGATTGTACTTGTTTTACCTTGAGATCCATTGTCATTATTGGTGGTTTCTCTCGTGCATTTTAACAACTTTCACCATTGGCTAGTAATTAGGTGATTTTCTTGCATGTTCGACTTCAACTCCCATATTCGCATGCTTGAACTTGTATTTATTTGGGTCAAGATGGAGTGCAAGACCTTGGGTTTTGTCTGATAAAATCTAGGTTGTGGGATATTTTGGTTTATCATGACTATATGCCTGAGTCTTTTCATTGGATGGCTACGACCATACCTAATTCTATTTATTGATCCTTCTTGCTGGAAGACTATGTCCAGACCTCAGATCTCAGTTTTACATGTACTCTATTATGGATGGTTGTGCCCATGCCCCATGTTCATGTATCAGATATATTAGTTGTATTTGTACTTGCAGGTCTTCCGACGGCAGTGTTTGATTTGAATGCCTTCTCATAAATCATTTCACTCCTCCCTCTCTCTAATACCTCATGCTTTAGGGGGCATCTATTACACGACATTTTGTCACCATCCCTACAATCCCCATCCCACACATTGGAGGACTATCTCTGTGACTTTTGTGTAGTGTCGTGCCTTGCAAAAAGTGTCAATGCTTCCCTTTCCATGAGAAGAACATTTCCTCTGTTGACTATTCCTAGAACAGACCATCAAAAAAATATGATTTTGGGTTAGCGCTGGCAAGCAGTTATGGCCTTGCGCTGATGTACAAATTAAAACTGGGGTCCATGCCAGTTAGCTTTATGTCTCAGTGGAATACCCATGCCGATCTATTTTTACAAAGTTTTTTAAAAATAGAAGCAAAGTCTCCATTCCAACCACTTCGTGAGAAGAGTCAGCATGAATTGTTCGATTGAATAACGATGAACATATTCCTTTGGCTTCTTGTTCCCTACATTTGAGCAACCTCCCAAAGGATAAGGCCCCCCTTCCACCATATGAGGGATCCCAACCTCCTCCTCCTCTCCTATAAATATATCTCTCTCACATAGATGTAGCTAGCTAAACAGTGCACAATATCTGAAACGGTTGAACAGCTGAGCAGTCTGACATAGATGGTGTGAGATAGAGCTGAGAGAGTTCCATTTTTTAGAGAGAATCTAGGCTTATTGCCTCGCCAAGTCTAACTCCCTAACGAATGCTCGAGACATGTTTCAACTGGACCCACTAAAGGAGGCTGCAACGTCAAGGCTTTTTGGTTGTAAAATCTTTCTCTCTTCTCATTAATACATGAATGATTTTTTGGTTCTCGTCTTGCATTTGATATGATTAATCTAATGAAATATGTTTAGTTCTTCTTGACTAATTAGATATTTATGAATGAAAATATTGTTTTTTATGCTCCTATCGTTCTCTGATCCTCGTGCAGCCACTTGAGTACCACCGCTAAAGGACCGCAACATGTCACAACTAAGATCAGAAGGTCACCACCAAAACTACGATAACTGCGTTGAAACAAAGGTAGGACATCTATCCCGAGTCAGTTTCATTAAAAAAATAGGAATCGATGCATTAGTCTGTCCTCTTTCTACCAGACCCACCCTAGGCCTAGAGGGATCGCCTCTATATGCAGAGGGGATTTACCTACGCAACAACATCATATCGATAGGGTTTGGGGCCAATTTCAACTTCCTGACCCTGCTGTCTTTGCACCACCTATGGTCACATAACGGTCATGAGAACCGGGGGTTGGGGCTTATTAGCCCATGCCCTCCAGCATAGCCTCCTCTGCCCAGTCGTATGGGTGTCAACATCATCAAGAGCCATGGCCAAGTGCCTAGCCCCACTTCCTTACACCTTACACTATGGACATATGGTGGTAACATGACTAGGATCCAAGGCCTCTGCCTAGCCCCTCCTCCCAAACGCCAAAGTCATAAGAAAATAAATATAACCTCCAACCTCTATGGGTTAATAATTAACATGGTGGTGTGATGGTAGGGTGCAAAGTTATTATGCAAGAGGTCTAGGGTTCGAATCCCCACCGAGGTATGCGGGCCTATGTAAAAAATTTGGTCAACCATGGGGCACCACCTCAAGCCCTACGAACCTCAAGCCATATGAACCAACTCAAATGCGCCAATTCAACCTGTACAAACTTGTCATGTCGAGACTAGATTGGTCTACACTAACACCATACCCTACATAGTCAGTTGATGACATTAATTGTATGGACTTCCCATTCAACTAATGACATTATTTGTATGGACTGCCGATTCAGTAGACCAATCAACCCTATTATTGAATTTTTAGTTGGTATTCAAAAACTTCAGAACATCATAACTTCTTCATACGACATCGGATTGAGGCGATTCAAGCATCGCTGGAATATAAGACTATGAAAACTATGACTTGATGGTAGTTTTGGGAGATTTTTAACACTTTTATTTTTTAGCCTATTTTTTATCAATGGATCATACCTCCCCACTAGGAACTTTTGGACCTCCAAAACTATATCTTCAATTAGTAAATAAGTGAGTAAAAAATCAATAACTTTCCTATTCTCAATCCTTCTTGTTTTATTTGAATTGATGCCTTAGAGCTCCAATCAAGGTACTCGACCTTGCCTCTACATGAAGTCCATATGTTACTTTCAAGAATTGTGGCTTGCTGCAATTCTTCTAAACATGCAAGAAAAAAAACTGTCATGGATGGAATCTGAACATTCACTCCAAAAACATATTTCTTTGTGTAACATCCCTAGTGAAAATTCCATGTAGTAAATATTAATAAGGAAAAAATAATAACCTAGGTCATGGAACACATATTCCAAGATGAATGTTGGGAAAAAAATCCTAGTGGCAATTGGAAATGGAAATTGGCAAAGGAAATGGCTAAGAATTTGGAAAGGAAAAGTGGCATTTATTTGTATTTATTTATGAAAATAATGGAAAATATAAGAAAAGGGAGGTGAAAGGTCACAGGTTGCATGTGAGGAGGAAAATGAAGGAAAATAATGGAAAAATGAAGAAAATAGAGGCTTCATTAATAAAAAGGCTTATGAGGATCATTTCACAGACTTTCGTTAGCTTAGTTTTGGAGCTCTCATTTTATTCTCTCTCTCTCTCATACTATTGGATACTTATAGTTTCTTGGAGAAGTCTTGGAGAGTGTGGCATACTTGGATATTTGGAGAAAGAAGGAAAGGGATGTGCAGGAAAGCACAAGAGGACATTGGGAACAATAGCTACAATGGGTTTTGCTTGCAGGTACTGAGTTGCATGTATGTTTTCCTTGCTAGTTTTGGCATGCATGGCATATGCATGTGGTTTATTGGTCATGATCTATCATTAGCAAGGAGGGTTTCCTAGATTAATAGTGGATTTTCCTAGCCTTTCCATTTCAAGGATAGCCATGGTGTTGTTGCTTCATTTCAATGTCTTTTTTCTGGTTGGTTCTCATGCTCCTTTTGTTCTGGGTTGAGTTACTAGTTCTTGGAGCCTTGGTTGAAAAACGCTCTAGATACCTATAACAACTTGGGTTGAGTTACTAGTCCTTGAGCCTTGGTTGGACAAACACTCTAGAGCCCTTAGTGGGTTGAGTTACTAGTCCTGGAGCCTTGATTGGACAAATTCTATGGAGCTTGACAATATTTGTCTTTTGTTACTATTCCTAGATCTTTAGTTGGAAAAAACACTCAGGAGCCCTAGACATTTTGGGTGGCGACCAATCTGCTAATGTTTTGTGATTTCCAGTCGTGAGGTGGAATCACTAGATGAGGGTTGAGGTAGTTTGGCCTTTGGAATCCTTGGTTTGCTTTTGATTAATTTGTTTTATGAGATCCTACATTCATGTTTGGAATATAGCATGGCGGTGAATGGCTGAAGAGAGATTTGCTTCAGCCATGTCTATGGTCGGGTGATATGTGGAAGTCTAAGACTTGGTTGCATTTTGCTTATGGAAATAAGAGCTCTTTTATTCTTGTATTGATGGGTAAATATTCTTGTTATTATGTGTCTTATATGGTTTTAATATGTTTGTCATCTATGTTATTTATATGTTGGTCATGAATGTGTTCTATGACAATGATGATGTATGCCTCTCATCATCTTTTCATTTGTAAATGAATGAACAATGTATCTATGACGAAATAGATGATAATGCAATTAATTTTATGAGGCAACAATCATTCTTAGTGATTCTCAGATAAGTATGAGACCCTTATGCTCAGATTTGTTATTTAACCTTGTAGATTACATATTTGTGACATGTTTGACGAAATGTTTGTCATGGCTAGTAGGGGTCTAATTTAGTCCTTGTTAAAGTGATTTCACTTAATTCTTTATTTCGCTGCTATTTTTTATTTCTGGAAGTGTCATGGAGTTCTAGGCAGTGCCTGAGCCCTAGGCCTAAAAAAGTGGCACAAAAATTGGGGTTGCACACACAGAACTACTGGGAAAAGTGCCTAGTAACATGCATACCCATGTTGTGCGACCGACTGGAGGTTTCCAGATGCACTCTTTCCCATGTTAAGGGAGCAACTAGGGGATTGATATGTTGAAAGGTTAGTCTGTCTCAGGGGCTAGCCTCTTAGAAGGTTCGGATGGCTCTTGGGTGCCTTGTAGCAAGTGCAGAATGTTTTTTTTGTTGCGATCCATCGATTCCACTTCCTTAACTGACACATAGGGAGTTGAATCATATCATAATAAATATTCATCCCATTTTTACCCCAGCTGGTCGGTTACTTGGGTAGATGTGGGAGGAGGGTGTTACACTTTTTCTCAAACAAAATTTACATTGAAGTATCTCTTTTGTTGAAGACAAACTTGATCTTCCACCTAGAAATCAAAAGCACCTAAATGCTTTCCATAAATTATTTTACAAGTTTCTTTATCGTCCTCAAGTTTCACTTTTCCCCTTTGATGTACTAGTCACATTGGTTCAATGACATGATTGACTTTTTCCACATTACAATGGTCATCTATTGCACAATCTTAACCAAAGATCAAATTCACAAATAATATTCACATAAAATATCTTTTATAAGTGAGATTTGGGCACATTTGTAGACATACTAGATGACATGCATATACTCATCCCAAAATTCCCCCAAAAAAATAGACTCATCATCCAAAAAAAATAGAATAACATGCCAAAAATTACACACTTATTGCAAATACGTTATTGTACATGACTTCACTTCACAAAGTACCCAAATGGGAATATACAACAAGTATTTAAACTTTAACAAAGTAAGAAAACTATACAAAATGGTCTAGACATTCTTTTCCTAACCGAGGCTTATGGGTTCTCTATCTGAACCTGCTTTACTTCGAATTTTGCTTCAAGAACTACATCAATTTCCATTTTTCCATCTATCACTTTCCTTGCAGTGGATATCATAACCTCTTTTTCCTTCTTGGGATGAAGTTTCAGATGTAGTTTCAAACACTTTTCAATCTAGTGCCCATTCATGCTACAATGGATACAAACATTCTTACATTTTCCCTTTGACAAGGAAGCCTTCAAATTGGAGAGAGGTTCCTCTTGCTTTTTTGCAAGGATTTGACCCATTTTCTTGACCATCTCCTTACGTTTCTCACACTCAGCCACACAATGATCATATGCATCACAAAATGTACAAGGGAACATTTCCCATAAATAATCAAAAACACCAATATTTTTGAAATTCCCATCACACTTATACCTGTCCTTTGGGTTGTGAATTTGATGAGAAGACCTGAATTTGACATGTCCCTTGGAAAAATCATCTCTCTTCATAGATAATTTTCCATTATCACTACCATCATGGTGTGACATATCATCACTTGATGATCTCTTTTCCTTATCAATTTTAGAGCACTCTCTAGTTTCTCCATGACCATAACCCAATCCCTCATATTGTGGTCGTTAATTGACCTCGAAAGGATTAGTGATACCTTTTCCATTAACTTTGAGGCCTCTTCCATCATAACCCATTTGAGTTAAAAGCTTCATGCCAATACCCTTGTTATGTCTTTCAAAAGCTGCAAAATATGTGTTATCAACATAGCTAAAGGAGTAAAACTAGAAATTCTAGTTACCTCCGTTGGCTTATCACCCATATTTTATGTTTCATATGTTTATGAAGAAGTGGATGATGACTTTATCCAAAAAATTTACCAACGGGCGTATAGGGAGAAGATTTTAAATGTATGTCGCAAAAAGTGGTTGGATAGAGTCATCCACTTCTTCATCAACATGCCCACAAATTGGTTTCATCTTCGAGGGATTATTTTTTGCTTATGGGATGGAACTATCACCAATATGTTCCTCCACTACAAGCTGCAACTGTAGGTGTGTTTTCCTTTTCTCCTCAACTACAATTATAAGTAATCTCCTCGGCTCAACAATCTCCATTTGAAGAGATAGAGTAATATCCTCCAACTCTTGGATTATTTCACACTTTAGTTTCTTTCCCATACTTGAAACTGCATCAGAAGCTTCTCTGATAACACCTTATCTATAAATTGGAGGAAGAAAAACTATAATGATAAAATCAATCATCCTCTGACACCTTACAAGTAAAAAAAATGGGTTTTTAAAAGTAAAATAAGTTTCACAACTAATTCAAAATGGCGAGTTAGGTTTTCACATGAAATTTAAAAGGAAACACATTCATATGAAACTCAAGATGACAAACATGAAGAGAAGAAACCAATTGTTTGATAACAAAGTTCACCCCTCTTGGGCTACATCTTCGGGACTTGCACCAATGACTAGGCCTGCTATATTGATTTCAACATCAAACTCTGTACATCACAAATTCTTGACACAATAATGGCTTTTTTCTCCTACAAATAATTATCACTAAAAAAATATGACTCCCTAGAGTAAGTCATAATGGCCAATAGAGAAAGGACACTCTCACAACATGTCATTGTACTCCACCTTAAATACAAGCACTAGAACATACAAAAATTCTACCGTGAGTTTTGAAAAGGGCTTTTCTCAAGAGCACATATTGAGAAATGAGTGAAAATATCTACTCTACTGAACAATTACTGCAGATGAAACTAGAAGGTTGGAAAACCTCTGACTAGGATGTCTCCATGCTAAAAAATGCCTTCATACTGCTTCAAAACAGTCTCTACCTCTAGCACTAAAAGAATTTATTTTGAAAAAAAATCCATCATAAAGTGCTCAAATCATAAAATTGAGGCTTCCATTAAGTTCAGGAAACTCAAAAACCCCCATCTATGATATTCTTGAGCTCAAAAAGGTTAAAAGGTGAGAAATATATGCTTCTCCAAGGCAAGACCTACTATATGTCCTGCAAATTGGAAAAACCTGCTAACTACATGATGATTTCACCCTTTACATAGTCCGTCAAGTGAAAATTTCACTCGGGACTAGTGATATTCCTACCGCAAAAAGTGAAATTTGTCACCTCTGTAATTTCTCCAATAACCCCTATGCACGAGATCAGGGTCACATGGAGGCACAAGGGGCCAGATGTTAGGGCCAACCGCCTGACCCCACTGTCTATGCTCCCCATTGCTTTTTTCATGATCACATTGTGTCAATAGGGTCAGAGGTCAGGGCCAAATTCCCACCCTCGTCATCTTCGCACCACCTCAAGTCATGTAATAGTCATGAGAACTGAGGGTCGGGGCTTATCCGTCTGTGCCCTCTAGCATAGCCTCCTTAGCCCAGTCATATGGGTGTCAACATGGTTAGGGATCAGGTCCAAGTGCCAAACCCCACTCCCTTCCACCTTTCATAGTGGACATATGGTGGTAATATGACTAGGGGCTAGGGGCTAGGATCTCCACACAACCCCTCCTCCCAAATGCCAAAACCATATGACAATAAATATAACCACCACCCGCTATGGGTTAAGAACCAATGCAATGGTGTGATGATAGGGTGAAAATTTTTTATGTAGTAGTTATGGGGGTCGACTCCTTTCCGAGCCCTTTGGGCCTATATAAAAAAAAATTCCAACCATGGTGCACCCTCTCATTGGGCTACGTGACGGCCTCTGATTGGGCTACCTCAAACCACATGAACCAACCAAAATGTGCCAAATGTAACCTCTATGAACTTGAAATGTGTTGAGACCAGATTGTTCTATACTTACACCATACCCAACACAGTCAACTAATAACTTGATCTACATGGACTACCTAGTCAGCAGCCTAGTCAACCCTGATGTTAACTTTTTAGTTATTGGTCAAAAACTTCATAACACCATAATTTATTCATACAATGTCGAATTGAGGCAATTCAAGTGTCATTAGAATCAAGACGACAAACACTATGAATTGATGCCAGTTTCAGGATATTCCAAGAACTTTTATCTTTTAGCCTATTTTTTATCTCTGGATTAGAGGTCCTTACCTCTAAAGTCCCTAGATTGAGTAGGGATGGAGGCTTTTGTTTATAATTTGGTAGGGAAGAGTTTAATTCAATTCTCTTATTTGATAACTAATTTTTTTATACTTGTTATGCTTCTATTACTTAGATCTTATCTTCATTAGCTTATTATGTCTTTCATCAAGTCAATTATCAGCACACAAGAGACATAGAAATTTGTCTCTTCAAGCCAGGGCCAAAACCTCTCCCTCTTGAAGAGGAAAACTCAAAAGTAATTATTCTTCTAGATCTTCAATTGAAAAGTACCATTACCATGACACAGACCGTTGACATCAATATGCCTCCAAGACCTTATCACTGCTCTTTCTAGGCTCCTTAAGATGATCTTCCTCTTATGTATTGTATTGCGCCAACACTAGGGAGACTTGGTCCCTAATCAAGTTTCCTTAAACGATGTGCTTCCTTTCATTCTTCCTTTGGTTTGACCTCTACCTTTAAGAGAATCCTTCTTGTTCCTCTTCTTGCACCCTAGATTCCTAAAGACAATTATCACTTCTTTGCTCTAGCAACCCTTCTCCACATTGTATATACTTCTGAGATAAGCCCAAGATTGAGGCTTATACAACCTTACCTTTGTACTGATTATGATTTCCTTCACGCACTAGATTGTAGACTAATATGATCGAGATATTGACCTCTTCTTCACTTATCCTAGTATCCTTTTATTTTGCTATATCTTCCTTATTTTTTTTGCACTAAAACTCAGACTTATATATCATACTTGGACCCAAAACAGATATAAAAGAGATCCTTTCTTCCTTCAATGTACTTCCACCTTTATTCGCATCAAACTTAGAACCTATCTCGCACTTTTTGTCACAAATCTTATTCAAGAACTTGTTGGTGTAATGAGGTCATAGTCCACTCTTATATAGGGATTGTCTCTCCTATCCTACGCCGACATGATCTCTGCTAGAAGGCCAACTTGTCAAGGAGGTGTATCTTCCATATTTGAGTCGACTTAGAAGGAGCATTTAGACAAGGTCCTCGAGCATATTATTTGCATCAATAATTTTCCTTTACAAGTGTAACACTTCTTCATATACATGAATCTTTAATTATATATATTTATGACAAGATGAAAAACCCCTAAAGAAATCAAGAAGAAGTATTTGAACTATAATAAAAACTTCCTATCTCATGAAACCCTTGAAGCAAGCATTATAAAATACATTTTATTATCTGTGTCTTCCTCATTACATAAATTCATAATTACTTAGTCATTATGAAGACTGAACCTAGTTACAATTTCCAATACTTTTCACCTATGGAGTCCCTCATTGGCTAGTGGGTATAGGTTACCTTTGGAATCCCTAAACCAGCTAAAAATAAAATGCTCCGAAGACTACCTCTGAAATTCTTGATAAAGATGGTAGTGGGACAATTTGTTAGATCTTGGGGATGACAACTACTATAAGAGTCTAATAGTAGTCTATCTATGGTTGAGGGGGGGGATATAGAACCTGTCCCAGTACCCAACAACCTAGAGATCAAAATGGAATTCTATGGGAGCAATAGTGCATAAACTAAATTTAGGTCCGTTATATATAAGGCAACCTTCTTCCATTCCAAAATAATGATGATTGTAGAGTCTTCAGGAATTGTATTCAATTTAGTATGGTTCCAACTCTATTGACTTTTCATTGGTTTTTATCTTCTTCTTTTCTAAGTGCTTTTAGGGGTTTAGCTTTATTTACAAAATTTCTAATGCAGAGATGTTAACAGGGCATATGTTGAATATTTTTTTTGGTTCTATATTAACTACATATTAACCTTGCAAATGGACTAGAAGGTATCAAAAATCCATATGGTTGAACATTATAACCTATTCATAGCCATAACTTTCTCCTATGCCTGTAGGGGAATTAAAAATTTGAAACCATCGAATTTTATGCCTTATTCAATTGAGGTACAAATTTTTCTCTATATTTAAAACTTGAGAGTTCTTTAGTCGAGTATTTCCAAATTCTAGCAAATTCTTGCAGAGAATCTTGGAACGTGTTGCGATGGTGGATTTAAGTATTCCTTTAGATTGTGATTGATCCTTAAGATATATATATATATATATATATATATATATATATATATATATATATATATATATATATATATATATATATATATATATATATATATATATATATATATATATATATATATTTCAATGCTTGGGACTCGGATCCATTATAGAGTGGATAGTATGAATACAAAGTATAAGTATGGCTACACCAATCTCCCACAATTAAAATTTATTTTGAACATAACACTAAAATTATTATTATTTTCCCTAATGAAATGATACAAAAAATTGAGTTTCTAAGTTGATCGATTATGTCCATACTACAATCATAAAAATTTGGATTATTTTTTTTTTCTTGCAATAATAAGTGATCGATTTGCTCCATAAAAACTGATAGTTTGCAAATAAGATGTAACTAATAGTAGTGTGTGGATTTAAAGAAGAGGGGAGATTCTGTCACTAATATGAACTGATATAAAGTAGAATATCATACATATAATTGGTCATATGTTGCATGCCATGAGAAATTTGAAACTCTGGTTCTAGTGTTATATCTTTGTTGAATGCCTCTAGATCTAGTGTTATATCTTTTTGGAAACATTATCTATTTTCACACTTGATGAATGCTATCTAGAGTTTGAATCTGGTATGGTATTCATTTTTGGAAATATTGTCTCATATGTTGAATACTATATGTAGATCGAATCTGGTAGGTTATCCATTTAGAAATATTGTGATACCTTACCGGGTTTACCATAGATGAAAACATTCATGTATACAAACTTTTTTTCACAGAATTAGGTTCTTATCACAAATAAAAAGAATATATGTAAATATTTGTAGCAGATATTGACTTGCAATTAAAATTTGTAGTGGAACTAACGAGAAAAACTCATTATATTACTATTATGCAACTTTAGTTGATTAGACCCTTTCCTATGAATCAAACCAAATTATTTATGGAGAAGAAAATTGTGGTTGAACTTACACTAGTGAGGAGAAACAAAGAAGAAAAAAATAGGGGATAAAACCCTAATTACATCACCCATAAAAATTTTGGGAGGCAACATAATTGTTGAAGGAATTTTTACAGTTTAAGATTAGTTTTCCCTTTTCTTTAAATCATATTTGTGTGCATACTAGTATTGTAATATGTACAATGAGTTTACTCTACCCATGGTAATATCAAATGTTAAGAATTGTTTCATCTCCCACATATAAATTTGTGAGTTTATATGTACTATGATTATGTGCTCTATTATTTGTTCTTATTGAATATGGTCAGAGGTTTTATGGGATATTTTGCAACTCGAGTGTGCTTGGAATGGAAAATTATTTCTTCAATATCCACAAATAATTTTGGTGATTGACCAGAGCACTAAGTCGATGATTACTTTGGATGAACATATAATTGGGACACCATTTATCATGGTTGGTATGGCTATGCTCTTGGAATTTTACCCTATACTTTTTTGGTGGAGAACTTAGTGGCATAACTAAAATATGTATATTCACTAGAATTATCAAATGCCTAAGGGGAGAACTTAGTGGCATAACTCACATATGTATACTCACTAGCATTATCAAATTCCTGAGAGTGTCTTTGATATTGTTATATTTTTCTAAATTTTCTTTTCCAAGTGTACAATTAATATTTTATACAGATTTCTCAATGTTTTATTTCTATTCAAATGAGAATGATGTAAACCTTCAACACTACACGTGAAATTGATCATAAGTTTTGAGAGAATGAAAATATTAAATAACAACTAAATTTTCCTCCTAACCGTGTTGATATTTCGTAACTTGGTAGGTACTCCAAGCCCTATGGTTCGAGTTTTGGAGGTTGGGAACCACAAAATTTCTTTGTGTTCTTGGAACGCAAGGTGTGGGATTTTCACCCAAGCTTGTGGGTGTGAAACCAAGAGGACATTCTGAAATGTGATGATTTGAGATGATAAACGACCTCAAGAGAAGAAAGAGGCAACACAGATCACTAAAATCCGAGGTATTTATGATGAGATATGAATTTTTCTTTCTAGTTTGTGGGATTTATGGTACATAAGTCATGTTAGTTTTTTATGATGATGTGCCACAATAAATTTTGTTTAAAACACATGAGAAAGGTATAAATATGAGAGATTTGTGAGTCATTTTCTCACCATCCAAGTGCATCCTTCTCATGTGAAATGCATCTAATACAGTCACTGCTTGAGGACAAGGCTAGGCAGTGAGGTTAAGGGTTAGTTTGGGTTCCTTTTTATGTACCTTGCAAGTCAAAATTGAGCAACAGAGGAAACAACATCATTTGAGGGATATTAAGTGGTGTTTTGGGCATGTTTTGGGTAGACTTTTTCTCCAACAATAGGTCACAGCTTTAACTATAATTTTCAGGCTAGTTGAAAGCCTTATATTCCTCAGAACATGGGGTCAAGACATTTTCTATGGGTACAGGGAGGCCACAGGCCTAGTCTCGTTGGAGATGGTAGGTTTTGAGGCATGTTTGAGGGCTAGAAATATCTCAGAACAATAGAGGAAGATGAGAATATTTGTTTGGAGGGAGGCCACATTCAAGGAATAGGTCTGGGAGGTAGAAACAGGGTTGTATAAACTTTCCAACAAGCCACAACCAAAGCGCCAGATTTGAATTAGTGACACCAAACCTTAGAGATGCAAGGTATGTGATGTATTATTTGTGTTGAGTTGTATATCAGAGGATGAGGTCCTAGTTTAGACATTGGTATTGGATGCTCATGTTCTATTGAGGTAAACATGATAGTGGACCAAGAGGAGCCTGGTGCAACACCTTAATGGACTAAGGTGGATGCTAGGAGAGGAATTGAAGAAGAGAACAAGGTTTAGCCAGCCAATATCAGTTTGGAGAGCTCATCTTCATTGTTGGAGATGTGACATTCAATAATGATAGGTGGAAATCCTCTTGCCTTATGTTAGTATACATTTGAGTATCATATTAGTGGGAAGAGGTCCCAAAATATCTTATTAGTAGGGGGAAGAAGTCTCAAAGTGTTGTGGCCTTGAAGGACGAAGGAGAAACTAGTGAGCATGAATACCCTACATGATGATTATAGATGGAATTATGATCAACTAGAGGGCATATTAGAGAGCTCAATTCATTGACCTAAAGGAGTTGGTTCATTGATAGAGGAAAATGTTGCAGAATGGAAGTGAAGGGCCTACAATGTATAGGATATGAAAAATCAGTCATTGATTGTGCACTATACCAGCTAGATCGTTAGTGTATCTTGTATTTTTTATTCTTGTACCACTTGATATTTGAGGGCCATTGTCCCTGGTATGTGAGTCCTAGACTGTTGTATTATTAGTTTGATTATTATAAAGAAGTTGGGTTGTTGTACATAATTTGTAAATATATGTGTATATTTTGTGCACTATTAGATTTATTGTTGTATATTTTTCTATTATTCGAAGTAAACCTCTTGTGATACTTCGATTGGTAGTGTCAGTGATTTAATATTCTATCCTAGAATTTAGTATCATGGAAAAACAACTTGGTATTAGAGCTTCTTTGAAGGGCCAAAGAATCAGAGTGTGCACAAAAAAGTACAACTTAAGAGGGATTTGGTAACATTATTTGTGGTCGCAATCACTGGACTAGAAAATTGGACAAGCAAAGATGACATTATAAAATGTCAAGCAGAAGAATTTACAGGGCTTAGGCACATTAGAGGATCTAAAAATTTTAAAAAATCCCTAAGGTCCAGAGGAAAAATCAAATTGTGCACCAAGTACTCAGGAAAAATGTGCCTTTGCGTGTATTTTTCTTCGATAAGTGCGCCTTTTTGTGGGTTTCCCTTGAAAAGTCATGTGGTCTTGGGTGTGGAAGAAGTCACTTTTTGGGACCATAAGGCACACTCCAGGAAATGATCCCACACTTGAGGCCACCCAAGGATAGCCGCCTAAGCCACCTTGGGACCTCAAGGGAGCACACAAAGGAATCAAGTGGCCCACATTGGAATCAACCCTGTCTCTTGGGTCACCATCCACCAATGTATCAAGAGAGGGGAAGGAGAATTTGAATTGATATATAAAAGGCCACCAAGAGATGAACATAGGGAGAGCACATTGTTATGCTGGCCAAAATTTCTTAGAGGCAATCTAGCAGTGTGCAATCCAAAGCAGAAGTAGAGAGGGGATTCTATTATTGGCAATCCAACAACTTCAATCCTTTGTAGTAGAGAGAGAGACCTTGCATCAGGTCTTATAACTCCATATTTCTAAGGGCCCTTTGGCAAGTGTGTAAATGTAGTATCTTTCTTCCTAACCTCAAGCAATAAGAGGGGACATTGATGCCACTGTTAGTATTATTGTTATGTTTGACTCTTTATGAGAGTTCATGTTTATGTTTAGTTTAGTCTTGTTTTCTCTCTATATGTGCATATTATATCATCATTTAGTGTGTTTAATGTTTTATATCATGTTCAATAACCTTATAACTCTTTTTTTTATCTGCCTGTGACCAAGGCTTAGAGGCAGTGACCACTCCTCCTAAGAAATTGTGGATTGGTACACTTGTGCACCAAAACCAAAACCATAGTATTGGTGACTACACTAGCTTTACTTTTTTAGATAATGTGGTTATTCTCGTTGCAGGTGTTAGCCACCCATAAATTCTGTCATATCAGGTGATGGCTAAATGATGTTGGATAGCCTACAAGAAACAATTTCATTGCTAAAAATTGTTGATGCTTAAAGCATTTTGATAATATCTTATCCTTTGGATAATTGTCACTACTTTTCCCCTTTTCAACTCAGAATTTCTATTGTCATTACATGAAGAAAAACTGCTGCAAACACCATTTTTCCCCTTTCCCCTTCTTCCAAAACTAACCTCATCTTTGCCTTTCCTTCTCCCATGAAATCCTTCATTTTCATGCCTTTCCCCTTCCCCATTCATCAAAACCCCTTTGATAAGGTTTAAAGACTCCTTCTTTGCCTTATTGAAACCTTCAAAACCTTTGAAAATCATTGAAAATCCATGAAAATCATGTTTTTAATGTATTGTAGACTTAATCCCCCTTGGGCTAAGTCTTTAAACCCTTCCCCTCCATACGCCCAGGTGCCAGGACCCAGTGCTAGTCTTCTAAGCACTTATTGCATTCTCCAAATGTGATTAGCCCCTCCTCTTTAACCCCCAGTCATATCATTTTCCATATAACGCCTGGCCCCACAGTCGAGTGCCAGGCCGCGTTGAAAATAATATCATAAACCTTCATTTATATTAATTTGACATTTTTATTATGACCTAAGGTATTCCACCGGAATAAAATTCAAATCATTCTCCATCGTCGATCTGATCTGTAGATCAACGTGTGCAACCCATTACCCCGGTGGTCCTCGCCAACCACTCACCATCCCAAAACCGGGTGGTATCCATCACACCGCCTTAAATCGGAGGGCGGTTTTTTCCCGATCGGCGGCGATTCCATACAGCGGCTGACGCATGGCCTGAGCACTATTCACAAAACCGTCACTCATCGCACGTTAAAGTTCGGACGTGGACCCGGCGCGATATTGGCGTCCACCGTCCAATTTGGAGCCGCTCATCGGACGGTGATCGCCCTTCGAAGATGCCTGACAGTTAACCAGGCTATGACGCAGCATTTAAAGGATCTCCGTCATCGATCTGATTTGCAGATCGACGGCCCATATTTCATCGCCCGGTCCCCTCATCCATAGCAGTGCTGGTGGTCCCAGCGCCACATCAACATCCACGTGGCAGATTTATATTGGGGTGGGTCTCCGAGGTTTCTCGCCCAATCAGCAAATCTAGACCCAAGAACTTTACTTAGCATGGTTTAATTAAATTTTGAAGTCCGGGCATGTTTTCTAAGGTCTTGTGGCGCCATCCTCCACCGTTGATCGCGTGGGTCGATCCCATCCGACGGCCCACGTTTGTCCCGATTCCAAAACCTGATTTCGTGACCATTTTTGTCCAAAACCCAGGTTTTAACCCATTTCTCCAGTTTTTCCAAAAAACTAACTCCTCCGCTTTGACTTTTTGCCTCCGTCCCCGACCATCGATCTCTGTGCGATTGACAGCTCCTATTTAACTTCTCCCTTTTTCTTTTTGACCCCTTTCTTATCAATCTCGACCATTGGAATATGCCATCCAACGTCCATGCTCTACCCACATGTCCTCCCACAACAATAAACCTATATATGCAGGATTTTTTAATATTTTTTGTATTGTGCAGGGTTCCAAGTGATTTTTCTGCTATGCCTGAAGAAAATTCAAAGGCAGAGGGTAACGATCCTCCTGCCTTCGATTCACCAAATAAAATCATTCGCAGTGTTTAAACTTCACGTTTCATTGGTGATTCATGAGGCATTGATGCCATATCGCCCCTGCGTAGCCCTGCACATCCGCAAAAACACCATGAATCGAGCACAGTTAGAGAAGTATGAGTGCCGAAGATAAAATTTATCAGGACAGAAAATTGAAGACAGATTTATGGGGATTACAACTAAAAATGGATTATCAGAAGCCTAAACCATAGTTTAAAAATAAAAATCATGACTATTTTATCGGAAAAGAGACCTCCAATGTCACCTTAGGGGCTAATTAAAACTTCCAGCCGCCACAGAGCCACCTGCAGCCTCAAAGCAATCAAATAAGGTTGAAGTTATTGCCAGACCAGGAGATATTTATCATCAATACAGCTGAACAGTTATTTCAACCAAAGGAACTTATTGTAGCTGTCAACAGAAGTTATTTCAAGGATGATGTGAAGCCTTGAATTCAACAAATTCTTTCCAGCAAACCTAATATTTAATGTAAATGATTTTATATAGAGGACACCTATGTAAGTTGCTTCATTGAGCCCCCAAAGGCCAAGTAGCCATTTAAGTCTGTATTAATTATTTTTTGAGATCCTTTATCAAATCTCACCTCCTCATTCTTCTATATATACTTCTAAAGAAGATGAGTGAGGGTTTGGTTGATCACTAGTTGTAATACTGAAACTCTCTGAAATAATACATATTTTGTTGAAGTTGAAGAAGAAATTAAAGTCTTAGAAGCCTTGATGATGTTGTTGCATGCTTGTTCCTGAGAAGGCTCTATCATTCGATCCATGAGCTTGGCTGTTGGTGAAGTATTCTGAACTATTTAATGTTTTCTCCTGTTTTCATTCTGTTCCATAATTTCTTACTACGGTAGGTTGAAATTTTTAGGCTAATAAATGACTCCTGGAAGCACCTTAGACCTGTTCATCCTTCATTGTTTTATGTTTTCTTCTGCTGAAGTGTTTTAGAGTCTTTAATCTCTCTCTTTAGTCTTCATGCTCTTTTATTTCCTTAATAGTTCGAATAGTTGGTTTCAGCATGATTTATGGTTTTCCCTGCTTGTCTGCTGCCACTTAAAAACTGTTATTGAAGTCTTCCTTTGAAGTTTCTGTTTACAGTGAGCCAAGGAGGTCTGTTCTGATCTTTCCCTTTGTCCTTACTTAAACAGTTGTCTCAAAGGTCTTTATAGTTGTAATCATATATGTGTTAGGTGTTCCCTCTTCTAAGACTGCAGTTATCAGTGAATATTTTATGTTTTCTATGTCATTTGAAATAAAATCTTTGAGGAAATAGAGTGTTCCCCGAATCTTAGATTTCATTTTAAAATTTATTTTGAAATCATTGTTTGCTTAAAGGTGTTATTTGTAGAATTTATGGTTAGCCCTGTCTATCAAAAATCTCTTTATTGTTCAAATTTTTTTTTCAAATTCCCTTTGTTTGAGAATTAAACTTCTCTTTTCAAATCATTGATGTCCATCTCATTCCAAAAACCAAAGGATCCTATGGCCAAGTTAGATTTTCCCTCTGATATCCCATATCCATTGATGAGTATGTTATGACCTCTTCTTGAATCCATTGCCCAATGAACCAGATGTTTCTCTATTCTATATATCTTTCCTAGACCTCTTATGTTCTGCTGTATCAATTCAACCAAACAAATAAACAAACACCTGCACTTAATAACTAGTCTAAAACTAATACTCAAAGCACACAAGATAAACCTTTGCAAACAAACATTTGAGAGATTCCTCTCTGAGAACAGGAGGACTAGATCCTGTAACTCTAAAGATTGGTTCTGATATTGCCTTGTCTTTTGATTTGCCAAACTATCAAAACATGGGACACCAACATAATGGCGATCACGGTGGGACGCTTCTGAGTTAGTGACAATCTAAGTACCCCTTAGGACTCCAGAAATCCCTTATTTTCAAATACTATACAGTGATTATCATCCACCTCATCGCCACCAACATAATGGCGATCACGGTGGGACACTGAGTAAAATCTTTAAAATCAAACACTCAATGTCTAGTATAACATAAGTAACCTTCTTCAAGCACTACCAAGCATGACGGTAATCATGATAGGAATTTTTGAATCAGTGACAAACTAAGTAACCCTTAGGATTCTCATCGAACCTTATCAAACCTTGAAGTTCTCAGTTACCAAGCCATAAGAGTGAACTCTATATGTTTGACACCCTAGCTAAGTGTTAAATCAGATTTAGGACACTCTCATAATCGATAAAACCGAAATAATTCAGAAAAACCCAAAACATTTCAGTTTGGCTTCATAATAAATATGGAGGTGGAACCATCCAATATCTTACCTTCATAAAAGCTAAAAGTTTCCACCTGGTGACTCCACTAGCCCCAGTAAGCCTATTACTCATCTAGGTTCCCAGATCTCTTTAGGACTATGTCAGCCTTGAAGAAGTTTAGAAGCCTAGTCCCATACTAGACAAAACATCCTGAGAGGTGAAGCTTCCAAAAACAGTCCCTAAAAACCCCCACCTCTCTCATTTTTGAAAAGAAGTCTGGCTTCACATAGGATCAATACTAGATCCCATCCAAACCCAAATCCTCCTTTAATCGTTGACAATCCTGAGAGAATTTTGTGGCAGACTTCTAACTCTAGAAAATCGGTTGCTAATAGGAGCCCCTTAAGAACAAATTCTGTCCCTGAAAACCTTGTTGTCTTAGAGGATTCACACTCTTATTTACATCATACAAATAACATCTTTAGAATTAGATCTCAAGGTGACTTAAACCAAACTAACCTTGATATGGTAGATTTGCAACAAAGCCTCAGTAGAGAAGCCTCACCTTCCACTCCTCCTAATTCCCAGCTTCTTCATCACTTTAGTATTTTCCATAACAAGTCTGCTCAAAATCAATTTGCTGGCCCAAGCATTTCTTCCACTCCAATTCATACTACCACTATTCAAAACACTCCATTTCAGCCCACTTTCACTTTTGTAAATCCACCTCTTGTAAATCCACCCTTATTTCCAGCTATGGCAACATGGTATGCCCCATTAGTGTTACCACAACCTCTACTTCCCCTACCAAACGATTACCAATCCAAAATCCCTCACTTCACTGGAAAAGAGTCTACAACAGCTCAAAAACATGTAGATAGGATGGAAGATGCATTTGATTACATGGAGATAGAAGAAGAAACTGTGAAAATGAGGATCTTCACTCAAATTTTAGGAGGAGATGTAAAGAAATGGTTTAAAAACTTACCTACTAATAGCATAAATGATCTCCCCGCCTTACATCAAACATTCGTCAACAAATGGGAACTCAAAAAGAATCCTCTCCAAATACTAGCAGAATATAGCAGCCTCAAGAGAAATCAAAGAGAGAGTGTTCCTAACTACTCCGCTAGGTTCAATAGCATTTAAAATGCTCTTCCACCTCACATGAAGCCTCCTCAAGGCATGTCCTTAGTAAGATATCCCGAAGGCCTTGATGTGGACATGATGTATCAGTTAAGGGAGAGGGATTACTTAACCTTAGAAGACATGCAAAAAGGAGCTGTGAGCATAGAAGCAAACATAATTGAGAAAAGAAATAGGTTGAGATCAGAGAAGAGGGTAACTTATAAAGATGACACTACACCCTCCACATCCAGCTCAAAAAAAGAAAAGATGTTGGAAGAGATGATGAAAAGGATGAGCATACTTGGGAGAACACAGCCAAGAGATAATCAGAACAACTCCCAAAACAAAAACATAAATCAAAATTTTAGGAGAGAAAACAATCCAGGTGGGCAAAGAGATAACGACCAATAAATTAGAGCTCCCTTCCAACATAACTATGTAGATCAATATGAGGAAGATAGAGAGATGGAAAGGTTGGGAGAATCTCATGTAAACTTGATTGGATCAGACAGTGAGGATGATGTTTTCCCCACTGAAGAAGAAAAAGGTTTCTTTTCTGATCAAGGTACAAACACTTATGGAGATTCTGATGACTATAGATTGGGGTTCGAAAATGAAATCATGGAGGTACACAAACAGTATGATCTTAGGATCAAGGGGAACATAGATAATTCCAAGGACAAAAACACTAACACTGCTGTCAAGAAAAAAAAAAAAATCAGCCCAAAAAGACAGCAGAAAAGACCAACATTTTGACCAAGAAACTAGACATAAACAAAGACAAAGGTGTCCAGCAAGATGTTGAACAGAGTACCCCTAGCACTTCAACTAATGGTCCTAATAAAACTGTCCCAATTACCAGTCCAAATAAGGTTCAGAAAATCAAAATTGTCGAAAGGAATTCAAGTGAAAAGACAGATGTAAATATGAACAATTCTATTGTTCCTTTCAGTCTTGAGGGAGAGATTGCTAAGATAAAATTACCATTCCCCTAGCTGAACTAGTAACCCAAGAAGTGTACAAAAACCAAGTTTTGAAAGCTTTGAACTTAGGAAGTGATATTGGCACCTTAAACTTGACAGATGACAAACATGAGTTGTTGTTTGGTCCAGAAGTTGAAGGAAAATACCAAGAAGGGGTTTTCCCTCCCTTCTATGTTAGCTTGAACATACATGAGAAAATTCTACACAATGCTATGTTGGACTTAGGAGCTTCACACAATATAATTCCCAAGGTAGTGATGGAAAGCTTAGGCTTAGAAATTACTAAACCATACAAATACTTGTATTCCTTTGACTCAAGCAGAGTCAAATGTTTGGGTTTAATCAAATATTTGTGTGTAAACTTATCCCAAATCCCTGCTAAGAGTTTAGTCATGGAAATAGTTGTGGATGACATTCCCCCTAAGTATGGGATGCTCTTATCAAGATCTTGGGGAGCCAAACTTCAGGGAAGCCTTAAAATGGACATGTCTTATGCCACCATTCCCGTTTTTAATCAAAACAGAAGACTATATAGGGAATCTCACATGAAGTACATGCTGAGCAACATAGACAAACCAAAAAACTCTCCAATCTATTCTATTCAATCAAGTTTAGATTCCTTTATCTTATGTAATGAAGATGAAATCACTCAATAAGATAAGGAAAACATGGACCCAATCAATTCACTAGAACAATCAAATCTTCCCTTCAATCAAATTCAAAACATTACCAATCAACAGCAACAAGAAAATGAAAATAGGAATGACATACTTTGGACAATAAACTTTGATGGATCTTGTAATAAAACAAGTGTGGGAGCAGGTGTGTGGATTCAAAATAAAAAATAGAGTTTTTCATAAAAATTGGATTTCCCATGCATTAACAATGTTGCTGAGTATGAAGCACTTCTCCTAGGCTTACAGTTGCTTAAATAGTTAGAGGCCCAGAGGATATCAATCTTAAGAGATTTTGAACTTATCATAAAACAAATCAAAGGAGAATACTCAGCTAAAAATCCAAGGCTTAGGGAATATCGAAACGTTGCCCTTGATCTATTGAAAACCTTTGAAAACTATGAACTTATTTTCATTCCAAGAGAACTGAATCATCTAGCAAATGAACTTACTTTCAATGCCAGCAATTGTTAGATACTTTAAATAAATGAAAAACTCGGTGTGAAGGTAAAAAACATGCCTGCTGTGCCTGATAATGAAGATCACTGGAAAGTGTTTGATTCTGACAAACACATAGATGATTTCTTGAAATCAGAAAATGATTTCAGCATAGCAATATCAGAAACCAGCCATAAAGAAAATTGCTTGTATATTGAACAAATCCCAGAAGTTAAAATGACATATACTGCTGATATAAATAATTATGAAAATCCTTTTGAAGAAAATATAACTGACAACACAGACCAAGAAGAATTGGAAGTTTTACAATGCAAAAATGATAAATTTCCAAGAGGTCTAGCACCTTTAGAACACATTTTTTATTTTAACGATGTAGCCAAAGAACCGAGAATAGAGCCTGTGGAAACAAATATAGAAGAGCATAACATAGGTAGTCTAGCAGAACCCAAGATGATCAAGCTATCCATCACTCTCGTAGCTCACATAAAACTGCAGTACATAGAGTTGTTTAAAGAGTTTAAAGATGTTTTTGCTTGGGGATACAAAGACCTAAAATCATATGATACCAGCATCATCCAGCATAAAATTCCTTTGAAAGAAAATCAAAAGCCTTTCAAACAAAAACTAAGGAGAATAAATCCTCTCTTACTACCTCTAGTTAAGGCAGATATTGAAAAAATTCATGATGCTAGAATCATAGTACCCGTTAGATTTCCAGAGTGGGTATCAAACTTAGCTTCTGTTAGAAAGAAAACAGGGGAAATCAGGCTCTGTATTGACTTCAGAAATTTAAATAGAGCCTCTTTAAATGACAACTACCCCTTCCCCAACATGGACCATATACTTCAAAGGGTAGTTGGGTCTAGAAGGATATCCCTCTTATATGGGTTCTCGGGTTACAACCAGGTGTTAGTGCTCCCAACTGATCAAATCAAAACTGCTTTTACCACACCTTGGGGAACCTTTTATATGTCAAAATGCCTTTCAGATTGATGAATGCAGGGGCCACCTTCTAAAGGGCCATGGACATAACCTTTTCTGAATACATTGGCTATTTCATAATCATTTACCTTGATGACATAACCGTTTTCTCACAAACTGATGAAGAACATTTGATTCAACTGTTATAGCATCATTTCTCACCTTCATATGATTCATGATTGCTTATATGGCTTTGGGCACCCATTCCTACAGACTTGGACAAATTCACTTAAAAACAGTGTAAAAATCCCCATACGCGACTATGCCCGTGATTTTCCGCGTGTATACGCGAGTCCATCTAGACTTTTCCGCGTATGCCATTAAAATGATTAAAAATATATATAAAAATTCCCTATTTTCGGGCTGGGTTGATGGTTACTCGGGTAGTTCAACCACCCCAGCACATGGCCAACTGTTTCCAACTGTTGAAACTAATTGGAGGGAGTATAAAAGCCCCTCATGTGTATGGCCCAAGGGAGAGAGAGAAATATTGATATTATACTCTGTTGGTATTCCCTATCCAAGTTTGATTCCCCGTGCCTCCTGCACTTTCCCAGTTCATTATAGGAAACCCTTGTTTCCTTGAGATGCACATCCCTTTATATGTCATCTCGTATGCACCAGTTTGGAAGGAGTCTTAGCAAGGCAAGGGCTGGATGGATCCGGACGACGGTCTGCGAAGGCCGTGGAAGGATCAGGTGATCTCTCCACTCGTTACTTTTGTACATGCTATTTATAATACAGAAGTATCATGCTGTTCCCGAAATAAACGTGTTAGTGTATGCTTATGTGTATGAGAATATTATTATTTAAGCATTCATTATGATTTATTTAATGTTTTTCATGAATCTCACTAACATTTAGAGTAGATATATGTTGTACAACCTGTTCTTCGTGCTTGTTTCTTCTTGTCTTTCAGGTTAAGAAGGAAGGACGGTTGTTGGGGGTTTGGACCCCGCAGGATCTGCTTCAACCATAGGACCTACGGGTAACTTTCTCATTCTACTCTATTTAGTTTTTCTGAACGTGCATGGTTGTGTGAGTCTCTGTTAAGTAGCATGCCCCTGCTCTATGGAGGTTGTACCCCAACCAACCTCTAGGGTGAGATTTCCCCAAAACAGAACTGGCGACTCCGCTGGGGATCACATTCTTGTGATTCTCCTGTTGGGTGGTTTCAGCTGTTTGGTAGGTTGCTAGCAGTTTTAACTTTCATTTGCAGTCCACTTTACTTTTTTACAGTCAGTCTGAAGTCCTGGTTTCTTTTCCAGGCTTGTCCTTTTTGTTTTTTCATTATTTACCTTTGCATACGCACTTTTTTCTGCACACAGTCGCGTATACACGCAAGTTTTTCTAAAGGGACCCGCGTATACACGAGTTTCCCTTAGCACGGACGCGTATGCACACTGGTTGCATAGTTGTGAAGTAGCGTATACCTAGGCAGATTTTGAATTTTTGGGTTTATTGACTTTTTGGTCCTTTCTGGCTGTGGAGGCCTGTTTCTACAGTGTCTCTGTACTTACTGGAGTGTGAAGGAAGTGGTTTCATGTCTTTTCTCTCTTTCGTTTGAGTGAAAACTAGTCTTTTGGCAAAGTGTTGTTACTAGTGCTAGCACTTCTGGATTGAGTTCCAAGATCGCTTTCTGAGCATTCTTGGCTGTTCTGCTTTATCAGAACAGAGAGCTTCTGCTCACTGACTCGCTCCTATCTTTGTGTTGTGCTTCACATTGCGATTTTTGCTTCGTTTTTGATTGGTTTTCTTGAGTTCCATAGGCTAGGTTTTGTTGCAACTTTTGAAGAGCTTTTCTTGCTTCTTTGGAGTTTTTGTTTGCGACAAGTTTGCACTATTTGTCTAGGCTGAGTGGCTGAGTTTTCTGGTCTTCTTTTGCTCTTATTGATCTTGCTACGAGTTAGCCTTATAAGGTTTGGGAGAATTGTTGAAGTTTGTGCTTGAAATTCGGTCTTGTTTGGTTTGGATTTTGATAGTTTTGCTTGGTCTTTTCGAGCTCTCTCTTTATAAAACTAAAAAGCTCAAAAAACATTTTCTTTGCTTTTTGTTTTTGCATTTCAAAAACTCAAAAAACATTTTGTTTTGTTTTTGTTTTTGTTGTTGCATTTTTGTTTTCGTTTCGCCATATCTTTTGAAGCTTTTGTGAGGTTTCTTGCTTTGGTTTTTAGCTTGATTTTGAGGAGGAGTTGTCTTTGATTTCTTCTTCTTGTTTTTGAGCGTTTTTGGTGTCTTATATTAAGAGTTCTTGATTTCGAGGACTAGCTTTCTGGGCAAGCAAGAAGAGTTAAAATTGAAGAGCTTTTTGGGAAATTTTCACTCTGCTTTAGGAGATCTTTTTGCATCTTAGGATTTGCATGCTTGTAGTGATTTGCATTAGGTGCATTTCAGCATTTAGTCAGTTTCTTAGTTTTTGTGAGTGTGAGTTTGCTATTTGAAAAGAAAAATACAATTTTTAGTCTCGTAGAGATTACTTTTCATCGAAAGACAAATAACTGCATGTGCATGTAGTTAAGTTTTTATTAATTTCTTTTGTGTCAAAACACCATTGGTTTCATCTCCATATCCTTGTGACTTAACATAACAGCCCGTTAAAATAAGCGATTTAATCTAAAATCAACTAGCAAGTTTTCTAAGTGTCAATCACCAACTAGTTAGGTTGTAGGGCCTTGGAATAGGTAAGTGGAGAGTTAACTCTCCAAGGCCGCTCAAACAAACATAGAAGTTGATTAATTGAGCGAAATCCAACTCCGTTAGGTGGACTGGGAAAGCTCTCATCTGAGAGTCAAGCGCGAGGGGAAGTGAAGGCTGAGAAGAGGGATACCCCCTCTCCGATTGGCTGAATCTGACCTCAAGACCGTTCCGCCCAGCTTCTGATACAGATTGTTGTCCATAGTTGCCACTCCTAGGTTCCACACAGGTGACTGTGGGGGGGAATACCCATGGTACCTGAGGCAGACGTCGCATCACTTTCAGCAGTACTTCTGGGGGGTGCCCTTGCGAAGCTTGGGTGCTTGAGCCGGCAAAGGCTGTCGTTAGGAGGTCGGCGTAACTGTTTTTGATACCTTCGCTAGTTGTTCTGGGCCCTAATCATCCCAGACTGCTTTCGGGAGGTCCTATACTTCGCTTTCCTGTATTTTGGTGTCCGGTCCTCATCACCCGGAGCGGAAATACTTGGAGGCTGTTTTCTTGACTGTATCTCAGGGATTTTTATTTTTAGTGAGTACTCTTTGCTCCTAGCTTGCCTAGCTTTTCACTTTTTTTAGTCTAATTTAAAAAATCTATAAAAGTGGTTGATCAAGCGCCTCGTCATTCGAGGAGAATCCGGGGGTTATCTCCCGAGAGTCCAAAGCCTTCTTCGAGAAGGCGTAGGAGTGATTTAGCAGTTGGTTACCACCCTGTGGCGTCTGACGCAATGGAGAGAGATCCTCCACAAAGGTCTGAAGGTTTCATAGCTGATTCTGGTGTCGGTCCCGAGAGGAGCGTTCCGCTCACCTCGCGAGTTTTGTTTCCTCAGGAAGAAGATTTTCAAATCGAAGACGTACCTGAGCCTCCTGCTACAGGTCCATCTCCTCTTCCTCCTGATTATCCGTTCGTTGTTCAGTACATCAGACCTGAGTCGGAGAGACCGCCAGATCTTCCGTATCATTCTTATCTTTCGATGGCCACGACTGGGAACGTGGCTTCTACCGTGAGTGCTGCAGGCATTCAGACTCCTGCTTCTGTTGAAGCAAGGGGCACTATTGCTTCATCTTCGATTGCTTCTAGTGCTGCTGTGTTTGGCTCTGGGTTCACCCAAGCACATGCTTCTCATTCTGGTCCCTTTTGTTCAGGGATGTCCATTAGTGGAAATCCCTCTTTTTCCTTTTTCGCCGGTGCAGCTGGATCTACACCCATGTCTAACATGGCTAGTGGATCAGCTTCGTTTCAGGGTTTCCCCTTTGGGACTGGGCATATTCCTAGTTCCAATCCTTCTTTAGGGTCATTTCCGTTTACGTCCCAGACCCAGAGTTTCAACCCTTGGTCTGGGGGGCAAAGTTCGACTACTTTTACGGGATGGAATCTTGTCTTTACTACAGCGGGGGCAGGGAATCAGTTTTACGCAGGTCATCAAGGGAATGCTTCTTTCCCTTCATTGAGTGCTTATCAGTCCTTTTCTCCTCTGTCTAATGCTTGGAACCCCTATCAGGGGCTCTCCTCTTCATTTAACACTTCAGCGGGGGGAACTGGTCTGGGCTTTGGTAACTCGGCGTGGGGAGGAGGTTCTTCTCCGTTTTCTACGAGTCCTTTCTGGCAGCCTGGTGCCTTATCAAATCCAGGCTATTCTTTTCAAAATGTTGGGAATCCATCCCATCAAGGATGGAATCCTCAGGCTCCGCCTCGCTTACCTTTTCTGGCAACGTTAAACTTGCCAGATTTGTCGAAGTTGACTAATGACCCGATTCGTTATAGTCCGGGGTGGCCTCCGGTCCCGACCAAACTTCCTTCAGACATTCCAAAGTTTGAAGGTAAAAATGGAGAGGATTCGGCGGACCACATCACCACTTTCCACTTATGGTGCTCTTCGAACTCCCTGATCGATGACTCGATTTGGTTGAGATTATTCCAACGCACCCTAACTGGAAATGCTGCCAAATGGTATATCGAGCTCACTGGGGGCAGTTTTGCCACATTTGGAGAACTGGCTGTCACATTTCTAAACCATTTTCAGTTGCCTGTCAGATATGAGGCTGGGACCGAACTCCTGGCTAATTTTAAGCAAGATGAGGCAACTCACATTTCTGATCACATTCAGGAATGGAGGAGAAGGAAGAGGCTTATCAAAGCTCATATTCCAGGTGAATTCCTTCTCGAGTGGTTTTTGAAATCTCTGCAGTCAGAAATTTCAAAGGATGTATCCCTATCTGGGGTATTTTCCGAGGAGCAGGCCATTTTTAGGGCCCAGCAGTTAGAGTTGATCTATTCTCAGTCTGGGGTGCTTTATAAGTATTTGCCCAATGCTCCTCGCTCCAAATTGGATTTATCGAAACCTAAACCTGGTCCGCATGGTGACGGGCTTGTCGGATCGGTCAATAGTAATGCAGCCAGCCTGCTTTCTCAACTGCAGCAGTTGTCTTTACAATCTGCTCCTTCTGGTCAGACTGTGCCTGCTGATTCATCACCTTCCCAGTCTTTGTCCATAAATGCTGTCCAAACTTCGGATCCCAAAGGAAATCAACAATCCGACGGGAAGAAGAAGGGACGAAATAACAGGAAGAAGGGCAAGAACGGGAAGGGCAATGCAAATAAAACCAACGAGCATGTTGGTGAGGGTCAAAAGGAGAAAAAGAAAGTGAAGTTTCCATGCAAGCTTTGTGCTGGAGACCATCTCACACACCTTTGCCCGAAAATTCAGGATGCTCAGCGCCTGTTATCTCAGCAGGGTTCTTCTAGTTCCCAGGCTGTGCTAACAAACCCTTTTCCCCAAGGGCAGCAATTAATTGTTGGCGCGAACCAAAATCCCGGGGCTTCCTCTGGAGGTCCCCAGGAAGGGGAAATTCCATCGAACATCTTTATGATGAGTGCTCACGCGGATATCGCTATGAGATCCCGTGATTATGGCGGAGAGGAATCTTCGAAAGCTAAGGAAGTTCCTGATGCTACTGAGCCGCTTCACATCACGAAGCCAACTGTTGAGTCTATGCCTCGGATGCCAAAAGCATCTTCTAAGCGATCAACGATTAATCCGAACGCGAGGGCTGCCCAAAACTACTCGATTGTAGAAGATCTGGCGCAGAGTCCTTGTGCTATTTCAGCTTTAGAGGTACTCCAGTCTTGTCCAGCTCAGCGCAGTGCTTTGCTCACTGCCATTGGGGCTATTGATCCAAAAAATTCTCTTCTGATTACTTTTGATATGAATAATTTTAAGAAGAGACTTCCTCATCACATGGCTTTCCATATTAAATCGTCGTATCGGAAGTGCAATATCTTTCGAACGATCGTTGATGAGGGTGCTTCCACATGCGTGATGTCTCTCGCATGCTGGAAGACACTTGGATCTCCCAAAGCTGTTCCATCTAGCACTGTTCTTACTGCGTTCGATGGTCATTCTCATAGACCCCATGGTATTGTCCCAGCTTTGCCCATCTGTGTTGGGGGAAAAACTGTCAATATAGAGGTTGAGGTAGTGGATGCAAGCTTGGACTACAACCTTCTGTTGGGGAGGAATTGGATTTATGAGATGGATGCCATTGCATCCTCATTATTTCGAATTATATGTTTCCCCCACGAAGGGAGGATTGTTACAGTGGATCAACTGGACTGTCCTCCTATAGACCCGAATGCGTCTTCTGACTCATCTGTTCCAAAGTTGGATAATACTAAGGCGCCTGTTGAGAATTTAGGAGTTGGAATGTATTCTTCCTTGATGGGTACTTTCGATATTCCTCCTCCTACGGTTCATATTAATGCTATTTCATCCTCCAAGGCTCATCTTCGAAGAGAGTTCTTCAGAACTCATTATTTTTCGGACCCTTGGACCTTACCTTCCCCTACTGCCACATTAGCGGAAGGTCAAGTGGGTGGAATGGCATTTCCTATTTCTGCAGCTGAGATTGCTTATCAGTCTATTGTTGACTCTGCAGATTCCATCCCAGCTCCTCTGTCACCGGAAGAGTTGGATGGCGATGTGGCTCCGGCTTGGACACTTAGTTCTTCTTCGGCCTAGGATTGCCTTGATACCACTCTTCCATCTGAAGAGGCCATCCTGGAAGCCATGACTAGTATAGATAGACCGTGGGATGATTTGCATCATCGGTCTTACTTCCTACCTGACTTGAGCGAAGTTGAAACTAGTTTTCCAAGTCCTCAGTCTCCTGGTCCTGTTCACCCAGTCTTGAACCCTTTGGCACCAACATAGGTTTATGCTGAAGGGAACATGGCTGTGATCTCTCCTACTATCCCGGTGAACATTTCCAGGGATCCCAATATCATTGAGAATGTCTTCATTGGAGCTGAATGTTCCCGTGAAGAGATTCAAATCTACACCGAGCTCTTTAAAGAGTATAGGGATGTATTTGCTTGTTCTTATGAGGAAATTCCTGGCATAGACCCATCTATTGTCCAACATGAGATCAAGACGTATGAAAACGCTAAGCCGGTCAGGCAAAAACTTCGTCCGGTCAATCCTAGGAAGGCAGCAGCTATCAAAGCTGAAGTTGAAAAGCTGCTTAAGGCGGGATTCATTTTCCCAGTTCCTCTGACTGAATGGGTTTCAAACCCCATTCCGGTAGATAAAAAGCAAGGAACGATTCGAGTGTGCATCGATTTCAGGGACCTAAATAAGGCATGTCCTAAAGACAATTACCCCACACCTTTCATCGATCAGATTATTGACGAGTGTGCCGGTAACGAGATTTTCTCCTTCATGGACGGTTTCTCTGGTTATAATCAAATTACTATCCGTCTAGAAGATCAACATAAGACCGCATTTATTTGTCCCTGGGGTACGTTTGCATATAAGAAAATGCCTTTTGGTCTTAAAAATGCTGGAGCTACCTTTCAGCGGGCCATGTCTTACACCTTCCACGACATCAAGAAAATTATCGAGGCATACTTAGATGATCTAGCTGCTCATTCTCGAAAGAGGATGGATCATCCTGGTCACCTCCGGCAAATATTTGACAGATGTCATTTTTATAAAATTCGTTTGAATCCGAACAAGTGCGTTTTCGCGGTAACATCTGGTCGGCTGTTGGGATTTATCATGTCTAGGGAAGGGATAAGGGTAGATCCCTTCAAGGTTGAGGCAATACTTCGGTTGCCTCCCCCGTCTTCAATCCGTCAGCTTCAAAGTCTCCAAGGGAAGTCTAACTTTCTTCGGAGGTTTATCGTTAACTATGCCGAGATTACAAAGGGATATATGAGACTGTTGAAGAAAGGAGTTCCTTTTCTTTGGGACGACTACGCTCAACGCTCATTCGATGCCTTGAAAAAGGCATTGACCTCTACTCCTTTACTGAGTCCACCCGATTATAGCAGAGATTTTCTTTTGTATCTGGCTACAGCAGAATCTACCATCGGTATGGTTCTGGTTCAGGAGGATGATGCTCTGGCTGAGCATGTTATTTACTACCTTAGTCGAGGACTGGTAGGACCTGAACTGCGATACACCCCGATAGAAAAGTTAGCCTTAGCAGCAGTTCATGCTGTGCAACGACTCCGGCATTACATTATTCTTCGCAAAACTTATGTCTTGGCAGCTGCCAATCCATTTCAGTTTGTCCTCAGCAGGCGAGTGATTGGGGGCAAATATAATAGATGGATTGTGATTTTACAGGAATTTGATCTTGAGTTCATGTCTGCCAAATCCAAGAAATCATTAGTTTTTGCGGAATTGATCTCCGAGTTGCCCTGTGGGGAAGAGATGATCTATGATGAGTCCTTTCCGGATGAACACTTGTTTCTTATCTCTTCACAGGATCCTTGGTACGGGGATATCATTGTGTATCTCCAGACTGCGAAGTTTCCCTCTACTTTTTTGAAAGATGAGCGTCGTAAGCTGCGTCACTTGGCCAAGAATTATTTGATTATTGGTGATGCTTTATACCGTCGAGGGGTTGATTCAATCCTAAGACGCTGCTTAACTTTCGAAGAAGCCGAGGCTGTGCTGAATGATTCCCACAGTGGAGCTTGTGGGGGTCATTTATCTGGGCTTGCTACAGCTCAAAAGATTTTGCGTGCTGGATACTTTTGGCCCTCGATTTTCAAGGATTGTATCGAATCGGTCAAAAAGTGTCATCCGTGTCAAGTCTATACTCGAAAAATGCGCGCTCATCCAGCTCTGCTTTTTCCAGTCATTACTGTCGGTCCCTTTACAAAGTGGGGTATTGATTATACTACTTGTAACCCGCCTTCGGCTAAAGGTCACAAGTATATTATTGTAGCAGTAGACTACTTTACGAAGTGGGTCGAGGCTATGCCTACTTTTTGGAATGATGGTGAGACTGCAGCTCTTTTTCTTTTCAACCAGGTTATTGCTCGTTTTGGTATTCCTAGAAGGGTGTCATGGAAACCATGGCAGTCATTTTCGAATAGTATTAAATTGTTTGAGTTGGCTCTCGGAGTGGGTTCACGGTGGGCATTCTCATCTCCATATTATCCTCAAGCCAATGGGCAAGTGACCGTGAATAAATCCTTGAAGACAATTCTTCAAAGGATAATTGATAAAGCTAGATCCAAGCTGGCATATTATGCTATATCTTGCACTTTGGGCATATAGGACGTCGTGCTTGTATGGCAGCTTTACTCCGTTCGGCTAGCGCACGGAGTTGGATCCATATTTCCTATTGAATGCGAAATCCCCTTCTCTTAAATTAGGCACATTGAACTTCTTCGACACTTCTGATACGGCATAACGGCTTCTTCATGCGGAACATCTCGATGAGCGAGCGTCGAGATGCCGCCACGATGAATGAAGCGCATAAATGAGTAAAAGTTGAGTGATAAGGAGGTCAAGCCTAGGGTCTTTTCGGAAGGTGACCTTGTTTTGGTCTATGCCCAAGAAAAATATGCCACTGAGGCGAGGGAGCAAGTTTAAGTCTATGTGGTATGGCCCCTATATCGTTAAATTCCTTAAGAAAGGATCATATACCTTGGTTGATTTCGAAGAGACGAGTTGGGAGCCTAGAAAATGGGCTCTATTTGAAGAAGTATTATGCCTAGGCTTCGGCCTGGCATGTTGCTTTTGTATATAGTAGTTTTTTGCTTTGTACATATCGATTGATTTTCGATCTTTGATGAGTTGGTGATGTTTTTGATCTGCTTTGAGTTGTGTTGGATGTCATGATTCATTTTGGTTTTCGCTAGATGGTGCTAGTAGACACACCGGAACTTAGCTTCAGCGGCTTGGGTGCTTCATTATCCATCGTCGTGACCCAGTATCAAGAGGTGCATTGGTCCTGCTTCCCGATAATATGAGAATACTGCTATGAGTTGTTAATACGAGTCTCGGAGGCAATATCTTTAAGTGTTGATTCGTTGATGATTTTCTTGGACTCTCGAGTGGTGGTGCCCGCGGTTGAACAATACTTAACGGGTACGACATCCATTTTTATTACGATTGTTCTTGAGGGTACATTTGTTACAAAGGTCATTTCAATTTTTAACTTTCATTCATATTCCTCGAGCTGAAAATTGGTTTGCGACTCATTAGCTAATCAAGCATTAGATTGGCATATTAATCATTCCATACAATAAGTTTTAATCATCAAAAACATCATACATTTTGATACATTTATCACATCACATCAAGTATACGTATATATATCATCGAGTGTTCAAAAAAATTTACAAAATTTGGATCCATAAGGTCATACAAAACTTGGGCTTATGCCCCCATCATGTTCGATCTCGAAAAGAATATCTGATCCTCCCCAATAGATAATATCTTTCTACTCCGCGGGGTCCACCTTTCCGAAGTCGTGTTCCTATAGAACGTGGTTGCGGTGGCAACTCGGCGAATAATCTAACCCGGTCTCGGGGCACTCCAACCACCGTCTGCGGATGGCTTCTAGAAAGTCCTCCACGGCTGTCGCAAGTATTTGGAGGTTGAGTCCCTCAAATTCCCTCTGCCGGCCTGGAGAGTCCTATGCGAATCCTGATGTCTTGCTTCGCCCTGCGGGCGCTTGTGGCACGGGAGACCCTCGGAGTCGGCCCCGGGTCCAACATCTGAATCCTTGATCATTTTAAATTGTCGGTCATTATGAATCCAATCAAAAACATGTTTGTTTTTCATTTTCATACATATTTGAAAAATCCAAAAAAATTATATAAGTCAAAAAATTTTGCAAACTTACGGCGCTTACCCATCTTTGTACTTTTGGTGGAAGAGAACTAGATACGGATCTCCCACGGAAGTCCATCCCGGCATAGGGATAATTAGATCCTTGCAATGATTTGTTCTCCCCACCAACGGAAGAACTCATCGTCCCATGTGAGAATTAGGAGCACTCACTACCCCCCAATCTCTTCATCATGTGCGCCCAACGGGCAATTCTTGGGTCCGTGACTCATGATGGTAGAGATAACTCTAGGGTCTCAATGTTGGAATCTTCTCAAAGAAGAATGTTGTCAAGGTATACCATTAGCCAAAATTTTTGGTCTTTGCTTGGCGGATTGAGGTCAGCGTTGTTGTTTCATGTTCACCTAAAAGTGACCACCAATCATACACATGAGTCAAACATTCTCTTGCTATGCTCATTTGCGTCCTAGGCCGCTTGATGTAGGGAGCGGTCTTGCCACTGGAGTGGTGAAAAGGAGGATTTTCATGTGCAAATCCGTAAATCTTTAATTGCAATCTGAGTTCCAACCTTTTTGGAACCCTCTACGCAATACAACGTGGACATAGTCTTCCATGGTTAACCCTCCCGGGGGCTTTCCGTGCAAGTCCTCTTTTGGTTCTCCTCTCCGGGAGAGTCCGGTAATAAAGTATATGTCTTCCACTTCAATGCGTATTGGCATCGATCTATCATGAAACGAGTCTTGGTCTGGTTCCCGATGGTGACGAGCATTTCCTATCGCCGTGATTGCTTTTCATATTTGGCATTTAAAATTTGAACAATCGCAATTAGAAGGATATTTTGCGGCTGCTCGATCTTACGCAGCCTCTTAGTGAATTGCGTTATGCTCACGTTCTCTCCATGATTTTCATCGTAATTTCATTAAATCATGCATTAGCCATGCTTTTTAAGTTTCGGACACCCGCATACGCGACTTTTTTTCTTTGCACGGTCGCGTGTATACGCGACACTTACTGTGTGAACACACGTATGCGCAAGTCTGCATTTTTTTTAGCAAAGGGTTTAAGGTAAAATTCACTTAATTTCATTTAAATGGACAAAATGATTTGCAATGATGATTGAGGAGCCTACCTAAAATTTCGGCACGTTTCGATGGTCGGTTGTTCTGATTTGTGAAAGAAGTTTTTGCTCCGAGAGCACTTTTTTTCCAAATCAGCAATGCAATAATGAACCAAACATCATAGAGGTAATTTGTCTATTTATGCCTAAAAGTTGAAAATTTTCGCAAAAATTTGTTATGCTCATTTTTTCGATCTATCTTAAGGTTTTGCATAACTCGAATTCTTGGAAGTGCCCAATTTGGTATGTTTTCGGGTACATTTTGACGATTTTGAGATTTTCCCGGTTTTTATCCATGATTTCCGACTCGTCACGACGAACATATGATCTTCAACGGCATATATAGGTTAGGGAAATCACTCTACGTTGCATCTTGCATACTAGCCTCCATCTTGATCACTTTGTAAGGTCGATCCCATGCGAGGTCATGAGTATTAAACCCATTTCACTTGCCGATTATTTAATCATGACTTGATGGTAGAGCCTTCCTTTTACATGGGCTTCCTAGTTAGTTCCTCGCTATCACTTGTGCCCATGCTACGTTTTATGTAGTACAAAGTCCTCTTTAGTCCCGCCATGTCTTATGTGTTGAAGCTTCATTCTTCTTCTTCATCACTATCACTTTTACGCTTTACCCTAGAGGCTCCTTGGTATGAATTCTGAGATTCCTTGTGCGCATTGCATGTTGGGCTGCTTCTTTGTACGGCCTTTAGCGGCTTCATTTTAGACTGATGTTTAAGCCAACCTTGACCTTAACTCTCTGTCTGAGTTAACCATTGCATCGCAGCTATCACGACTTGACACCTTTTACCCATGGATGGAACGTTCCTCGAGTATGTCATACCGAGTTTTTGCCACCTTGCATTGAGCATAGGATTGTTCCAATCCCGGGAACTAGTGCATCTAATTTTTTGATACTCGTTCTATCATTTAATACTATGTCCTTTTATTCTTTTTCGGGCTTATTATATGAAAAGACAAAAAAATCAAATATAACAAAAAGAGCGGGAACGGGATGTATCTTCGTTGTTTTGATGGCGATGTAGAGTGGAGGTTAGCCCTTGAACAAAGCACATTTACTTATATATATCTCTCCTTCATTTGGATGGTTTTAGTTTTTGACCCTAGGTTCAGCGCTACCATGTTTCACTTGTGTTCTCCCGGTTGGTTATCTCTTCCAATCATATGGAAATTTTGTTACGCATATCACCGTAACGGACTTATACGGTGTCACTTTTCTCCCTTAGCGGGTCATCCACGAGTCGTGCTTTGTTCAAGGAAGTCAACGCTGGGTACGGCCATTCGCGGTGTCTCTTGACTCATTATTCGGTCGGCTTCCCGGTCTTGTCGGTATCATGTTCTATCGCCAGATGTTTGATCTTGCGCGTCTTTGGTTTGAGAAGGAATCTGACTTCTAGCTGTGGCGAGTTTGTCTCTTATCGACTACGGCATTGCTGCGAGCAAACCTAGAGCCGCACCACGGGCATATTTCCATCATTGATAGGTGACCTTGTGCTCGGCATTTGATCATCATCGGTCTTTGGTAATTAGTTTCCATTTTGTGTTCGACGTCGACACATTATCACACTTGGGATTCGTGCGGTACCTTGATTTCCATTTGACCCTATCGGTGGATTTCTCTCCTCTGTGTCGACTTTTCATTATTGGTTGGTTGAGAGGGTTTCTTCCATGCGCTAGCTTCATCTTGTGCATGTCGGAAACGTACTTCGGTTTTGGTTCCGTCACTCTGCTTGTTCAAATTCAGCACCCAATCTGCAACATAACAAGATTAACAACGTTGGACGTGTACAGGATACCTTAATACCTTCCTTCCAGCGAGATATTTTCCCCATCAAGCCGACTCATGCTCAGGAATAAGGTCTAGATTCTTTTGTCGGTACCTTAGGGTTTGTGATCATCGGTGGTAGACTGCGCTATCGACGATTGAGGATTCATCGTGCCTCACGATTGGTAGATTATTTCAATTTGTTCGCTAACTCAATTCGTCCTTATTCAGATTGTCTTTGGGGCACCTTGACACTCATTATCATTATCTGGTGGGTTGTCTCGCGTTGGTTAACGGTATACATCATTGTCGTGGTAACGATTTCTCACATGGTCGACTTGGCTCATTTATTCCCATTGTGTAGAATTGTGCCATAGTGATCGGTGAAGACCTGCGTTCTTGCTCAGCATTCTTTGGTTCGCTTTTGACGAGTCCATTCGGTTTAACGATGATAAGTCTGCCCATATATGTTGCGATTCGGTACAACGACATCTTATATGTTGACTCTAGAGAGTTGCGTGATTATGCGTTTGTTCCACCTCTTATGATTCGGTACTTGAAGATTCGGTTACTTATATAATTGATTACATTCGGTTGCACCATCTTTGTTGACTTTATATATGTGATACTTGGACATTGATTCAGACTTACACTTCGGGCCATGCTCGGATGATTCATTGTGTACTTTCGGTTCACCTATACTTGTATACATGTTGGATCTATTCACTACTTTCTATAGTGTATTTTTCGAATGAGCATGGGTATGCCCGCCTCGGCATGAGTTGACTCTCTGTTTCTTTCATTGGTTTTTAGCTGACATTTGTGAAATACTGATGAAGTCTCTCTTGTCCTTGCGAAGTTCTTTCTACATATTGCATAATACATTTATGACCATCATGCTGCACCTTGACCTCATATATTAGAAGACATCTGAACATAGCATCATTTCTCACTTTCATATGATTCATGATTGCTTTGGTGGTTTTGAACTTTATTTCTCTGAGACTTGGGCGATTCACTTACTTCGGTGTAAAAATCCCCATGCAACGATCTGCCCAATACTTTCCGCGTTAATATCACAATGATTCAATTTGCCCTTTCGCATTGGCACCATTAAAATTATGAAAAAATATATAGTCCCCTATTTTAAAATTTGGGTTGATGGTTACTCGGGTGGTTCAACCACCCCGGCACGTGATGTGCTCATTTCATGTTGAGCCACTGGAGAGGTAAGCCCTCATATGGCCTAAGGGAGAGAGGGTATTGATACCCCTTCTCTGTTGGTATTCCCTATCAGTCGAAGGATTCCCGTGCCTCTGCGCACCAGGTTCATTACAAGAAACCCTTGTTTCCTTGAGATGCTCATCTCCTATGTCATCTCGTATGCACAGTTGGAAGAATGCTTGGCGAGGCAAGAAGACGGACGGATCCGAGACAGTCTGCTCGGGTCGTGGAAGGATTCGGTGATCTCTCCACTCATTACTTTTGTTACCTGCTATTTATAATACGAAGTACCATCTTGTTCCCGAAATATCGTGTAGTGTTTACTTTATATATTAGAGAAAATTATTCATTGTGACTAGAGTATATGATTTATACGATGTTTTATATGAATTTCACTAACATTTAGAGTAGATATATATACAACCGAGTTCTTCGTGCTTGTTTCTTCTTGTCTTTCGGGTTAAGAAGGAAGGACGGATGCGGGGGTTTTGGACCTGCCGGAATGCAGCACAACGGTAAGGACCTACGGGTAACTTCCTCGATCTACTCTATTTAGTTTTTCGAACATGCATGGTTGTGTAGTCCTTCTTAAGTATACCCACATACATGGAGTTGTAACCCAACGAACCTCTAGGGTGATTTTCCACAGAAACACAAAGGGCCATGGATATAGCCTTTTATGGAAGATATTGGCTATTTCATAATCATCTACCTTGATGACATAACCGTTTTCTCAAAAACTGATGAAGAACATCTGATTCACCTAAGAAAAGTTTTTGAGAAGTGTAGGAAATTTGGCTTGTCGTTCAATCCCAAGAAGACACTCTTTGGTCTCCAAGAAGGTAAACTTCTTGGACATATAATTTCGGAAGAGGGAATCAAAATAGACCCTACAAGGATAGATGGCATATTACAAATCACTTATCTAAGAAGCCTCAAAGAGTTGCAATCTTTCATCGGAAAGATTAATTTTTTGAGAAGGTTTATCCCTAACCTTGCTGAGCTATTAAAAAACATTACAAACATGCTTAAGAAAGATGTGGGTGTAAAATGGACTTTACCAACTAAACAATCATTCGAACTGGTCAAACAAGCTCTTACCCAAACACCGGTCCTGATTAGTCCAGATTTTACCAAAGACTTTTACATCTTTTCCTTTGCATCTGAGCATACAATAGCTGCAATTTTACTTCAAAAGAATGATTTTAGGGCAAGAAAAACCAATATATTTCTTTAGTATGGCCTTAAGAGATGCTCCTCTCAAATATAATATCATGGAGAATCAAGCCTTAGCATTGGTGAAAGCATTAAAAGACTTTAAGGTCTATATTTTACACTCTCACATAATTGCTTTTGTTACGCATACTGTTGTCAAGGAAATTCTAAGTCAAGACCCTGATGGTTAAAGGGGAAAATGGATTGCAACTATTCTTGAATATGACTTATAAATTAGGCCCACCAAACTAGTTAAGGGGCAGGGATTAGCAAAACTTATGGCTGAGTCTAACTTTAAAGCACTGGACATAAATATGGTAGATGTGTTGGAAGAAATAGAAGAATCTGATGCTCCTTTTATTGAAGAAACATTTCTAAATTCTCCTTGGTATGCTGACATTATTTATGTGCTTTTATATCTAAATGCCCCTCCTTCTTTGTCTAAAACTAAAGCTAGATTCTTGAAACAAAAGGCTTTGAGTTTTTTCATATTGAATGGAGTATTATATTGGAGAAATGATGTTGGAATTTTTCTTAAATGTTTACTTGAAGATGATACAGGAAAAATCATGCATGAATTGCATGACAAAGAATGTGGAGGACAGCTCTACTGGAAGGACACAACAAACAAAATTCTTAGATCTGGTTACTATTTTCCTACCCTCTTCCCAGACACTCAAAAGTTGGTCATGGCTTTCCATAAGTGTCAAATCTTTGATGGAAAAAGAAAAATTCTTCCCTTACCCTTACATCCTATCAGAGTTGAGGCACCTTTCCAACAATGGGGTTTAGACTTCATTGGGGAAATTCACCCATCCTCCTCAGCTCAACATAAATGGATCCTCACAGCCACTGACTTCTTTACCAAATGGATAGAAGCTATACCTTCCAGAAATACCAATGACTCTGTCATTATCAAGTTCCTTGAAAAAAATATCCTATCCAGATTTGGTTGTCCCAGAAAAATCATAACAGACAATGCTGCTGCTTTTAAATCTAAGAGGATGGTTGATTTCTGTTACAAATACCACATAATCTTGGGCCATTCCACTGCTTACTATCCCCAAGGAAATGGATTAGCTGAATCTTCCAACAAAAGCCTCATCAATATCAATAAAAAGTTG